>CM018043.1:35295980-35895980 GCA_008638375.1 Nyssa sinensis | reverse complement strand
TACAAGAAGAAGGCAGTTTTGACCTTCTAGACAGATATAGTAAAAGGTAAGTAAAATCTGATCTCTGCATGTGTTACATTCCAAGCCATGTCATAGTTCTTGTATATATATTGCCTATTGTACTCTATACATACACACCAGTATTTATTTAGCCACATTGATATTGCTCTATCATGTGGGAGGCAGTTATTGATTTTTTTATATATATCTCGATCATGATTGTACACGTGCACAGATTTTCTTATGTACACTTGTACCTAGGGCCGTGAAGGCCAGACAGTTTTATTCGAAGCAGTCTAGTAACCTGTAGCCTCGAAAACTACTGTTACATCAGATTGCCTAGAACCACTTATGATTCCACTATACTCTTCGTGGAAGATAGCATGATCCTGATATATTATTAGTGCCGGATTTGTGCTCAGTCACATCTCCATTCTGATGCTATTTATGACCTTCGGGTCTAGGTTCCGAGTAGGAACATTTACCCGTTGCTATGCGAGGCATAGGACGTGGAGTTACAGTGTACACAGAGCAATATTATTCAGAGAGCCCGAGTGGAACTGAATACGAGCTTCAGGGGAATTTTCGGGCCCCTACGAGAGCATCTCAGTTTTAGTTGATATCCATAGCTTGATCATGTTATATTGTTATTGAATGATCATGAGATTTTACAGCTTTCAGTACAGTTGTCACGACCCGAAACCCACCCTATGCAGGATCTCGTGTCGCGGGGCCGACCCGAAGGCCGTCCCTACTTTTTTCATTCCTGTATCATAGTACTAATATGCAATGTACTAAAAATTTTAAACAATGAACAGCGAAAGTCTTTATCAATTACAGTAATCCAGCGGAAGTCTTTTAATAATTTAAACAGCGGAAATCTATCAAATACATGACATAGTTCTACATAAGACAAAATGAGAACTAAACGTAACCAGCACCCGGGGGTGGTGAATACATGGGAGAACTAACATAGACTGGTACAGTACTTCAAAATGTCCCCCTACGCTCTCAGACTCCTACTGGGGTCTCGTAGCGTCATCACCTGAAATGGGGGGTAAGTGGGGTTGAATGAGCTACAAAGCTCAGTAAGTAAATGCAGATCTCTAACACTGGTATCGATGATCAATAAATCCATGAATAAGATTATGATAGCCAATCATAAGAATAAGATGCTGTGATAGCCAATGGAAACAATTGCCACGAGGGCCAATGAACAGTAATCACAATACACAATCAGAAGTATTGGGTGTAATGTCAATATTAAGAATTTCAATGATAATATAACAACAATAAAGTACTGCCACAATGAACCGATCACAATCAAATCAATAATACAAGTCCCTCGAGACTCGAAGAATCATAAGGGATGATGTCATTCAACAATCAAGTTCTATCAGTCATAAGAGATGCTGTTATTCTGTGTCAGGGTTCGACAGACCCTCGATCTTTTGGGGCCCGGCATACCCCCTAGTGGATTCCAGTGAATTGCCATTTGTCCGTTCACGGACTTGACCCGTAGGTCCCAGTCAATCAGATAGCATCAGATGGGTGTTGTGACTGAGCACAACTCCCGTGTTCATAAACATATTATGATCATAAGTAATTCCATAGAATATAAAAATGGGATATCATTCATTCAATAAGGATACAATAGTAGGCCTTTAAAGGCACAGTGAAACATGATAACAATGATACATCAGTCAATCAAATGTCCACAAGATAGAAAACATCGAATTGTGGAACACAAGGATATCAATAAATTCAAGAGTACGAGTTTGGCAGGAAAAGAATAAACTTGGCTTGTGGAAACACCACATGTAAGAGAGAGTGATCCACTTACCTCTAATGCAGTCCTATATCAGGAAATCCGTGAGTTTGCCTTGCCTTTGGAATTCCCTATATATCAGTAAATCTGTCTTAAAATAAATGCTATTTCAACAAATTTTATGCCTTGCTATCATAAGTATTTCTAATACTAATTTAGACCTTACCATTGAGTCCGGAATGCCGAAGAAAGTCGGTTTAGGCTTTCGCGGAATTCCATTTGGACTTTTGTACTAAAAAGGACAAAATGGTCATTTTGTACTTTTACGGTATTTTATCCTTCGGGGTCTCGTCTTGCAAAACGGACCCTACCATTGGACTCAAACATGTCTGAGATAATAAATTTTCACTATTCATTTGCATCGTTTGGACTTCGTTTGACCCATATTTGAAATAGGGGTATTTTTGTAAAACTTAATATTTATTAATTTTTCTGTTTGGGCCATAGTGAGATTTTCTAAAACTTCTGGGGTCGGTTTGTAATTTCCCAGAGTTCTGGTTTGAACTAGTGGGTTCACCAGTCAAAACCCTAAACCAGCCTGACCCTTCACTGAACCAACCGGTTCAGTTAAATTCAGAGAACCGGAACAAGATAACCAGTTCTCCTATGCTATCCATGGTTTGGATAAGCCCAAACCCAATTCCACATTTCCTATCCATGTAACCAAACACCCAAAATCCATTTTAAAAACCAATTACAAAACGTCACAGTTTCACTGCCTCATTCAATTTTCCGGTCGGGTCCCGACTCGATCCGAACCAAACCCAGGTCCCGTCTTAACCCGATACACCCCTCGATATTCCGGTCATCTTCCCCGATCATTTTTCCAGCCATGGTCACCGGAACAGTAACCCTAGCCACTGAACTTCACCATTTTACATCTGTTTTTAACTGCTTTTTGAATCTTTCCATGCCAAATCATTCCCCCAGTCTTAATCTCCCCTCTAGACCGTTTTAAACCTTAGAAAACCAAGGTTTCCATCGCTGTTCTTCCCCAGTTTCCGGCAACTGAAACTTCTCAAGTTCTCTATGATTTCTTCATCATTTTTACTTTAATTTCTTTCTATTATCTTTCTGCACTTCTCACGATCACTACTAAGTGGTTTAAGTAACGTTTTAATCATGAAATGCTAGAAATCAGAATTATTCCTCTAACCTGCAACTAGGATTTTCTCCCTCATTTGTGAACCAAATGAAGTATGGTTTGTTCCTATCAACACCATTTTTCATGCTTGTTTAGACCCTATATTCAGAATAAATCGAATCATGCTATAAAATTATGAAACAGAAACAAACTTCTTACCTATACTTTCGGTTTCCTCGGTTTTGTGGGTCTCTTCCCTTCCGTTCCTTCTTCCGATTCCACCAAGAGTTCTCTAAGTTCTCTCTTGATTTCTCCCCTTTGATTTCTTTTTCCGTAAGTAGGAGATCACATGCATATATATATATATATTTACATATATATATATATATCATATCATGTCCATTCCTTCCTCCCTTCTTTTCCTCTCCTCCTCTCCTTTTCTGACCTGTTCTATACCTCTACTAATTTCCACCTTACCCCTCTCTATGCCTATTAGGTTAGGCTTGGTCAAGTTATTTTATTATATGTATATATATATATATATATCTATATATATAAATATGTATACTTACCTATATAACATTCACCTAACTCACACACACACGGCTGTCCTTGGCAGCCCACTTGCTTCCCCTTTTCTTTTTGTTTTATTTTTATTTAATTTATGCATGTATGTGTACCTTTATATGTGTTATTATCTACACATACGTACACATGAGTATATACTATATTAGGCTCCATACATGCATATGATTTTATGTTTCCTTAATTCACAATTGCACATGTGCACTTTAATATTTATATGAATATTGCATACATTTACGTATGCATGCATGCATGCATAGGCTGCATGCGTACACGTATTACGAGGCTAAGTTCCCGGTCGCCTGTCCTGACCCAACATTGGTCATGTATTACAGGGTTCTCATTTTAAGGCGATGTAGTGCAATTGATATTTCATAAAATATAGAGTTCAACAGTTCTGAGTACAATTGATAAAGTGTTACCCGACTCGGTTACCTCGGTATACGTGCTAACCCGGGTCAGGGTATTACAACAGTGCTTACATTTCATAGCTTGATATAGCTCATGATTGTAGCAGTATGATATTGTTGGCATAGTAGTTTTATTTCCTTATCATTTGACTTCTATCATTTGATATTGAGTTATATATTCATTGACTGGTTAGCATTCTTTTATACCCTTGTACACATGGCAGAGTAAAGGACTACTTATTGAGTTTTCATAGCTCATTAGATACTACACAATATTTTACAGGCACAGATATCGAGGACAAACAATAGGGCCTGATAGAGGTGGACATTCATTTTTGAAGTTGTAGTGTAATACTTAGTACAGACAGTCTTATAGCTCTCCCATGTTATCCACGTCTTGGGGATGAACAGTTGTATTAAGAAATTTTGTATTTCGCATTTTGTAAACATTATATGTATCACATGCAGCTTTTAATTATTTATTCCGCATTTTAGTAGTTGCATGTTAGTAGCACTGATTGTGTTGCAAGTTGAGACCCTTGGTGCGGCAAGTAACGTCAGATCGGGTGCGCGACACGAGATCCGCATAGGGTGGGGTCTTGGGTCGTGATAGCTTGGTATCAGAACATCCTAGGTAACACAGTGGTTCATGGGAGATAAGACTAAGGTACTAGTATTACAAATGTCCAAGAAGAGTCAGTCAGTAGATAGATTCTGACACGATAGATAGATTATTATATAAATGTTGATCGTTGATCTTTTACAGCAAGTAAATTTGGGAGATGATTTGGCTTACTGGTACATCGCAGGTATTTTTTTAGTTAGTTAAGGCATACCTATATGCTAGTTTTATGTACTGATTTTGCTTTCCGCATTCACTACTAGATTGATTTAGAAATTGAATTACTAGTTGAACATTAGAAACAGAACTCCTAGGTTATATGTTAACTGTTCAATTTCTACCAAGAGAATTATTCACAATAGATGTTATGCATGAAACAAGTAGAGTACGTAACATAGATATACGAGTATTAGATCGACATATTATTATCTCGTAGAATTTTAAAGACATTGATGAGTTAAATGATTAAGTGATTGATAAACTTCAAAGAGTAATCACAGATTTAAATGCTAAGATTTATAATCTTTTGAATGAATTACATATTGTTAGAAATATGAATGTTTACTTGATAAATGAAATAGAATGGATGTTTTATATTGGAGAAAATCATTAGAAATGAATTGATATACATAGAGTATATGCGGTACAGATCATAAGTGTACAATTATTAGCTGATCTGAGGAAGAAAATGATGATTTAAAAAATAATTACATGATTTGTGACTGTTAGAAGATGGAAGCAAGTTAAGATACTCGAGGTTAGCTAGTTGTTAGAAAGAGACTATATGTTCTGATAAAAGTTAATGATTCTTGAACAAATGAAAAAGTAAATAGTAATCCTTGATGATTATTCTATCTTATGGAAGCATGTACTTGATATCTATTGAGTTACAGTTTGATGATTGCTATATTGAGGGAACCGTTGAGAATTAAATTATTATTTCTAAATTTGATGTTTATGGTTAGATGATTGGCCTATATTGTGAGAATTAGATGTTCCATAATGAACGAGGGCAACAGTTAGTTCACATTGAAGGATGGAATGTAATATAGAATTGGGAATTGTGTCAGTTTGAAAAGTAATGGATTTGAGAGAAATATCTAACTAGAGTGGTGATACCCTAGAGGTGTAGTAGAATTAATGGTGACATCTAGACAGAGCAGTAATACCTTGAAGGGCAGTATTTGTGACATGGTGACACTTGACTAGATTACTTATACATTCTAAAAAGAAATAGATGTAAGAATAAATCAAGACATAAGAGATACTCTGAAGGGAACTTAAAGGGGGTAAGTACAGGGGAGTTGATAAACCTTATTGATTGAGTAATAGATTGATGGCGTACCGGAATTATAAAAAGTCTTGAGTAAGTTATAGATAGACCCTGATAAAATAAAAGATGAGTAGAGTTTGAAGATGTTTATTTAATAACCGAAGCTGTTGGAAGTTGATATTTTGAAATACAGATGATTATGAGAAAAGGCTGATATATGATGAATAAGCGTTAGAAAAGATTTGAAAATCTTAGAAATAACCTGAGTAGTAGATTGACATGAATAAAAACACTCTGTCAGATAAATTAGAAGTAAGTAAGAAACTTTTCCAAGTAACTTTTAGAGATTAATGTGATCTAATGATTTCAAAAGATTGAAAGTGTAGTAAAGGGGACATAAAATAAAAACAATACGTGAAATTGTAGAAATATTATAAAAAATGCTTACAAGTATAGAAGGAAGTAAAGATTTGTGACCAGTAAGGAATTATGAACTGTATCGATTTTAGAAAGCTTAAATCATTTTTGATAAAGTCCCAGATAAGATGTAATCATGTGATTATAAGACCCTAGAAAAAACATAAAGTATATAAGAACTCCAAGTCTTATTACAAGAAATTCTCTAAAGAGAGGAGTTAGTTAAATAACAATTAAAGAAAAACGTAATGTATAAAAAGAACAGAGTGCTTGACTAAGTAGTAGATACAGAACACATGAAATATAGACCAAGGACACATATATTCTTAAATAGATGAGTTGAGGTCAAGGAATAATTAGTTGAATGGCAAGTCTATTATAAAGGAATGATAATTAGGAACCAGTGTGAAGTCTATGAGTTCCGTGTGATACTATTAGAATGAAATATACCCCGGAGATATACTAGTAGACTTAATGAATAGAGTTTTAAAACCCTATTTAAGAAATTTCAAGATTTTGTTCACCAAGTGATGCCTTAAATTTATGAAGAATAGGGAGAACCATAGAAAGGAATCGACATTCACGGCAAGGTTTTGAAATACACTTGGAAATTTTAGAAAAATAGAAAGATAATCTGATGTGACTGTAAAACTTGATTCTCAATAGAAAATTTTTATCTAGTTAGTGTAAACATCCGTTTAAGTTATACCATGATGTTAAAGAAACCATAAGAACCCCTGGAGTTAGGAACGCTAAGTTTGGGGACAAACTTATTTTTAAGGGGGTAAAAATGTAATATCTCGACCCAGGGGTATGGCACTTATACCTAGGTAGACCCGATCGAGTACACGTAAACCGAGATAGGTTGGGTCGAGTGACGTAATACCAGTTGTAACCGACCATGAGTTCTGAATAAATAGTATAATTCCATTTTTCTAAAAAGAGTCAAATAATAATACCGAGCTTCAACCAAGCATTGATCATAATATCAAGATAAACCTGAAACCGATTTAGACCGAGAATAGTGGACCCCAAGATATACTGAATTATTTTAATAAGTAATATATAGTGACGGGTATGATTACCGAGGTAATGAGTGGAAGTTATAATCTCAGGGAATTACGACATTAAGAAAAGCCAAGTACGAACAGATCGAGCCAATAAAAAAAATAATACCCGACATATATCCGAAGCATTGCAATAAATAATATACAGTAATGGGCATGTAGTTCGAGACAAATGGTACGATTCATTAATTTTGAAATATACAGTTTAAAAATACGAGAAGTGAATTTTAACTAATTTCGAGTATCTAGGAGTACCGTACAATAAACCCAAACGGTTACGAAGAATCGTGTACGTAGGTCAGTACATGCCTCAATATACATGCACAGTGCATTTTAATAAATGTGAGAATATATATATATATTTGTATTTATATATATATATATACGGTTGAATACGTATATGTATTGGAAAAATATATGTATTTAGTATAAATGTATAAATATATATATATATATATATAATGCAATTTTATTATTATTATTATATATATATATATATATACAAGCATGTAAATGCATTCAAAGAAATAAAGAAAGAAAAATAAAGAAACAAAAGAAACAAAAAAAAGAAAAAGAAATGGAAAGTGTGCAATGTGGCATGTTGATATGTGGATATTATAATGTATATATATATATATATATATGTATATGATGTCTCAAGTGAGACAATGAAGCAAAGAAAAGAAAACAAATAAAGAAAAAAAAATAGCAGCAAGTGTAAGGTGTAAGTATGGTGTGTGTGTGGTGTCGTTTAAAGAAAAAACAAAAGAATAGAAAAGAGAAAGCAAAAACAAATGAAAAGAAAAATGATAGAAAAGTGTGTGGCTGTGTAGTGTGCAACAGGAGTTTTATGTATATATATATATATATATGTGGTTGTGTAATGGTCCAATAAAAGGGGCTAGAAAAGTGGTCGGCTGAAAGAGAAATTTGCAAGAGAGTAGGGAGGCGGTACAGGCATCAAAATAAATATATATATATATATATATATATTTATGTGTGGTGTAGCATATGTGCATCAGGGGTTGCATACAGAAGAAGAAGGCGAAAATATATATAGTTATATATGTGTGGTTGTTTATGGCGGTGGATCAGAGAGATGGTGCAGGGATCAGTATGTATATTCATGTATAAGTGTGTGTTGTGTGATGGCTACAGACAGAAAAAACCAGAAGAAGTAGAACAGTAGGAGCTGCTGTTGGAGGATCTGTTTCAGCTACGGTGCAACAAAAGAAAGAGGGAAAAATAGAGAAAGGAGAGAGCAGTCGAGAGGGACATGAAGCGACAGCAGTAGTAGCGCTGTAGCAAGTGCAGTGTGGTGTGTTTGTGGCGGTTAAGGTGTAGTGGTTCCGTGAGGTTTAAATATATGTGTGTTATATATAGGAGCAGCAGGTTTGACGGTGCAAGCAGAGATTGTATATATATAAAAGTATGAGTGTTGTGTAGTGGGGGAAATGAAGAGAACAATAGCAGGAAAGGGATAGCAGGCGGCAGACCTGGGTATAATGGAATGGTGCGGTAGCAGTAGGTGGTCAGATTTCTATCCCAATGTCTCTAAGAATTAAAATGGATTGTTAAGATGTTTTTGTTGGAAGTAGTTCAGGGCAACAGCAGTATTGACCGTAGCTGCGACTGCTACAGTGGAGATAGGAAGTTGGGTTGGAGTGGACTCTTTCAATAATACAATATTACAAATACTTATTATCTGATCAGCCTTACAGAGTACGTATTCAAATCGTAACTTGGTGTTCACATCGTCAATATTGTTCATAGGCTTGCCACTAGCTCTACTAGTCGCCCATTCACCCCATTTTGTTCCTTCTCTTATAGAACTACCTGAAAAATAAATAAAAATATAGAGTGAGCTAACTTAGCTCAGTAAGTAAACTCCTCACTCTGTCAAGGGTTAAGGTTAGTCCAAAAGAAAGGTAATAGACAATAGTAAGCAAAGACTAATATCTCAATAGCATGTGAAGGACAAAATGTCACAATAGCCAGTCACCAAGAATGTGAATCAATAATACGACCCATAGGTCCCAAAGGCACATCCCATAGTAGAATGACAAATCAATAGTAAGGATGTCACGACCCGAAATCCACCCTCTGCGGATTTCGCATCGCGACTGCCACCCTCAGGCCCGAGGACTCTTGGGCGAAGGCTCGCATCTGTAGCGGTATCGAATAGATGTGTTTCAAGTGGTTGCGGAAGCGTGAAAAACTTTTTTTTTTCTTTTCTTTCTTATTTTAAAATTTGCACATCCGTCCGGTACTGCCGCTCTTCACATTTCGGTATACATGTATAATCATACATTCAGAGCATATCTAAAAACTTAAAGACTTTATAATATTACATATCACTGCCGTGAGAGCTTAATATATAATTTGTACTGTTTACTATTATAGGAGTTCCGAACTAAAAATTCACATGGCTTCATAAGGAACTACTTAAGTACAACTTCCCAAAATGGCAAATCCATCGTCTTCGTCTTAAATCAAAAACTGCCTTTTTGTCATTTACCTGAAAGGGGGATCCGAACAAAGTCCGGGAAGCTAATCTAAGCTTGTGAGTAATTCCTGCATTCGTCATGGGGTTTCCAACTGGTAGTGGTTTATCACTTGAGAGTTTATAAAATACTCACTACCAATTGTTAGTACAATTTAGAACACAGGATATATGCATTCTCAAAATGGATGGCTTGAAATATTTAAAGCATTCAAGCTATGCTTATACTTATGAACTTCAAAACATATAACATAACATGTAATCCTTAAATAGAGTATATAAAACTCGAAACATATGCATTTCATAAAACATATAGCTTTGAAACAAGTAAAGTGTTCAAGCTAAGGTCGTACTTCGTTAATAAAGTATATAAACTTTAAAACACATAAATATGTATTTTAAAAATGAGGATAAAACCTGCTTTCATTTTCAAAATCACTTTGTCATCTTTTCTCTTTAATTAGGGTGGAATCTGTTTCGAACCAGACTCCCGTTTTACTGCAATGCTACAATAGAGATATCCCGTACCAGGGAGATCAGATCTTGCTACCTGGTATTTGACAATCAATTGAGTTCGTATGTAACCCAAAATCTTGTCTGATGCTTAAGCATCGTTATCTTGTAAAACTTTTATCACATGACTTCTTCAATAGATACGTTCATGAGTATTTAAAACATGAATGTATAATTTCTACAATAGAACTTCAAATACTTGTAACAATCAAATTCAGAATATTAAACAAGATTTGTATTTTAACTTAGACATGCGGAGAACACATTTTTAAGAAAACTGTAAAGGAAACATTTACTGAGCATGTCACAATAAGGTTTATAAGAACAAAAATAATTTAAAACTGAAATCATGCAATATACTGAATTTGAAACTTCAAACACTTTCATATCTTTGAACTTAAAACCTTTTCAAATCCATGGAGTTAAATTTCCACTTCAAACACTAGGGTTACTCACCTCGGTCCTTTAGGGTTAGTGCTAAAGTGCGCTTTCCCACTTCCTCTGTAATTCCTAAGAACAATTCATAAATAGTCTCATTAACTTCACATTCACTGCAATATCATCTATCGATGTTTCTTAACTTATGCTTCAATCGCATTTCATCCTAACCGATTTAACTCATACTCCTAACCAACGACACAATTTATTATGTTAGAAATTTAATTCATTTCAACCTATACTCTTCTGGTAGCTCCATTAACTTTAATTTAAAGTTATTTACTTCACATGTTAACGCGTTGTGTCTTTTCATACTTTATTTCTTTGTACTTGCCTTAGTTTAATAATTCGGCAATACTTTAGTCTTTAGTCATCAGACAGATGCTATTCATCAAATTTTATGTCTTTTTATTTTAGACACTTCTTTTGGTCGAATAGACTCTATCATTGAGTCCAGAGCGTCGAAGAAAGTCGGTTTAGGCTTTCTTAGAATTTAATTCAGACTTTTATATGTAAAAGGGAAAAATGGTCATTTATCATTTTACGTGTCACATTTTTCGTACTTCGTTTCATAATTTGGACTCTATTATTGAGTCCGGGATGTCAAAGAAAGTTAATTTAGACCTTCTCCGGTTTCATTTTGGCTTTAAGGGTACTAGGGGTATTTTGGTCATTTTACCCCTTTACGTGTCTTTATTTTTTAGGACCCCGTCTCATGTCGTGGGCCTCACCATTGGACTCAGAAGGTCCGAGATAGTAAGAACACACTAATAACTTGTAAATTTTGGTCAAGGGGTATTTTGGTCATTTACCCCTTTACGTGTCTTTATTTTTCGGGCCCCGTCTCGTAAAACGGACCCTACCATTAGTCTCAGAATATCCAAAATAGTAAGGATACACTATTCATATGTTTAATTTGGATTTCATTTGCTCTATTTATGACCTAGGGGCAAAACAATAATTTAACTTTATTTATTAAATAATTAAATTTATTATTTAATTATTTAATTATTTTTCCAGGGACCTAACTGCATAAAATTTCCCTCAGTTGGGCCACAGTAGAATTTCTTAGAAAGTTTGGGGTCAATCCGTAAATAAGGAAAGATTTGGTTTATAATTTTTTTAAATTAAACTAAAAACCAGTGGGTTCAGTTAAAGTATAAGTGAACCGGTCCGGTCCAGTCGTAAGCCAACCGGTTCAGCCGGTTTTATACGTGATGCTGACGTCATGATGACGTCAGCCCTAGCGTTTTAAAGTTTTAAAACAAAACGTTGCCGTTTTGCTAAAACCTATAACCTGTTGGGTCTGGTTATAACCTAGACCCGAACCGACCCGAATTCCTGACCTGAACAGTGTCGTCTTCCCCACAAGGGTCGACACTGTTCATCCGAAACCCTAAATTTTTACAGTTCAGTTTCGTGATGTTTTTCAATTCCATTTCTTCTGCTTTTCTTTCCAATAATTTCCTAAGACCCTAAAACGTGTTTTAGCATCGATTTGGGGCTTCGAATATGGCTCAAATGCTCGGTTTAAGCCATGATAACCAGACCTGTAAGTCATCGGTTCATGCTCGTTTCTTGGTGGTTTTTCATGAGGTTTAGCTTGTTTTGATCCCCTCTTCATAGGGATTTAGTTTTCGATCATAAAGGTAGGTTTAGAAGCAAGTTTGTGAGATTTGTTTTGGAAACCCGAAACTGTAACTTGATATTTGGAGGTCGATTCTTGAGCTTCGTGATCGCGTACTAGGGTTTTTAGGACCCTCATGGGCTCAGTTTGAGGTTTTGGTAAGCCAAAATCAGTTTGGTGAGCTTTGGTTCAGACCTGCTTCAAGCAAGGTCTTCCATGGCCATAGCTTCTGGGTTTGGTATTTTTCAGTGTTTTTCTTGTGATTTTTCATGCTTATTCATGTCTTAGACATATATCAAACATCATACATATTAAATAACTTGAAAACAGTTCATATCATGCTTAAATTCTAGAGAGAGAAATTTAAGGTTTGATGTATTTCTCACCTCTTATCACTGTTTTCTTCTCCTTCTTGCTCCGATCTTTTCTATTCTCCTCAGTCTCCATTCCTTGATTATTTTATGAGAAGCAAACATGGTTTGTATGCTTTGTTCTTAAAGAGGAAGCAACCGATCCTTCTCTCTCTTCTCTCCCTCTCTCTCTATCTCTCTCTCTCTCTCTCTCTCTCTCTCTCTCTCTATTCTGACTCCATAGCCCTACTTCTAGCCTGCATTTTTCTGCTTCTGTCTCCCTTCCCATCATTCCCTTCAATCAGCCCACTTGTGGCTTTTGTAGGATATATTTTGTATATAATATATATATATATATATATAACACAACACACACATACATGCACATAAAACACACACACACACTGCCGACACACACACCCACTTGCACACATTGTTCACACACTTTACACATGTATATACATATATAAATATATTTAATGTATTTATGTACATACATTCATACATGCTTAATTACATAAATATATATGTATGCCTTCCATGTAATGTATATTTATAGTGTCACGACCCGAAACCCATCCTATGCGGATCTCGTGTCGCGGGGCCGACCCGAAGGCCGTCCCTACTTTTTCCATTCCTGTATCATAGTACTAATATGCAATGTACTAAAAATTTTAAACAATGAACAGCGGAAGTCTTTATCAATTACAGTAATCCAGCGGAAGTCTTTAAAATAAATTTAACAGCGGAAGTCTATTAAATACATGACATAGTTCTACATAAAACAAAATGAGAACTAAACGTAACCAGCACCCGGGGGTGGTGAATACATGGGAGAACTAACATAGACTGAACAGTACTTCAAAATGTCCCCCTACGCTCTCAGACTCCTACTGGGGTCTCGCAGCGTCATCACCTGAAATGGGGGGTAAGTGGGGTGGAATGAGCTATGAAGCTCAGCAAGTAAACCAGATCTCCGACACTGGTATCGATGATTATAAAAAACATGAATCCATGAATAAAAATATGATAGCCAATCATAAGAAGTAAGATGTTGTGATAGCCAATGAGAACAGTTGCCATGATGGCCAATAAATAGTGGGGCACAATATACAATCAGGAGTAATGAATAAGCAGTGATAAGGATTTCCCAACTAATAACCTGTCACAATAAAAGTACTGCCACAATAAAACGATTTCAATCAAACCAATGAACAACGTAAGATAACCCATAAGAAACAGTAATCCATAAGGAACAGTAACCATTCAACAATATATCCATAACAATAATCCGATCGAGATGCTTATAATCTATAGTAGGGGATGGCAGTCCCTCTTCGTATTTCGAGGCTCGGCATACCTCTCAGTTAAACTCACATCTTTTGCCACGCGTCCGTTCACGGACTAGTTCGTCACAGAAGCATCGGATGGATATTGTGACTGAGCACAATTCCAGCATTTATAAACATAGCATGATCATTTGTGATTCCATAGGAGTATGAAAATGGAATATCATATACACAGTAAAGCATAACAGTAAGCCTTTCAAGGCACGGTTCAATATGATAACAATGGCACAATAGTCAATCAATGTCCACAAGATAGAACAATATCACATTGTGGATAGCAATAACATGAAGTACTTTCAAGAGTACAAGTTTGGCTGTAAAGAATAAACTTGGCTTTAGAAACACCACATGGAAGAGAAAGTGATCTACTTACCTCTATCGTGATTCTATCTCAGAAATCCGTGAGTGTACCCTTGCCTTTGGAGTTTCCTATATATCAGTGAATACGTTTCAGAATAAATGCTATTCATCAAATTTTATGCCTTTCTATCATAAGTATTTCAAATACTATTTTAGACTTTACCATTGAGTCCGGAATGCCGAAGAAAGTCGATTTAGGCTTTCGCGGAATTCCATTTGGACTTTTGTACTAAAAGGGCAAAATGGTCATTTTGCACTTTTACGATATTTTATCCTTCGGAGTCTCCTCTCGTAAAACGGACCCCACCATTGGACTCAGAACGTCCGAGATAATAAGTTTTGACTATTCATTTGTATCGTTTGGACTTCGTTTGACCTATTTTTGAAATAGGGGCATTTTTGTAAAAATTAATATTTTATTAATTTTTCTGTTTGGGCCTTAGTGGGATTTCTTAAAACATTTGGGGCCGGTTCACAATTTCCAAAAGCTACGGTCTGAATCAGTTGGTTCAGGACCAGAAACCCTAAACCGGTCTGCCCCTCTCCTGAACCAAACGGTTCACTTCATTTAAAAAAAATCGGATTTCAATAACCCTATTTCCTATCTCATCCTTGGTTTGGATAACCCCAAACCCAATTTCAATTCACTATCCGTGTAACCAAACAAGCCCAAATCCATTTAAATTAAAAACCCAAAACGACACAGTATCACTTAACCCATTTCATATCCGGTCGGGTACCGACCCGATCCGAACCCGGATCCGGTCTAATTCCAACCCGATAACCACACGACTTTCCGGTCGTCTTCCTCAGAACTCCGGTAGGGTTCCGGTGGTGCACAGTCACCTTCTCCAGCGACTGTCACTTAATTTCAGTCATTTTTTAAGCCATTTTGAATGCCAATCTTTTCCATTTTTCATGTAGATTATATTTCTAACCTTAGTTTCCAATTTAACCTTTTAGTTCTTCACGAAATAGGGGTTTAAACATCTCTGGCCGATTCTCCGGCCATGTGATATCTTCTATTTCATGGCGTTTTGTTCACTGTTTTGGCTCTAAAACGCTTCTAGTGTGTTTCTGCACTTGTGTAGGTCGTTTCTAACAAATTAAAACAAGTTATAATTCTAGGTTTTCATGAAACCCGAAATTATCCATCAACCTGCAACTCAGTTTTTCTCTTTGGTTTCTAAACCATTTTCTATCATTCTTTTTGCAATAAGTTCCATTTTTCATGCTGATTTAGACCCTACAAATAAATACAAGCTTCATGCTCTAAATCGAAATAACAGAACTAAAAACTCTTAACTGGGTTTCGGTTTTTAGCCCACTGTGACCCTCCAAACTTTCCTGTTTCTGAATCAATCTCTCTCTCTTCTTCTCCCCTTCAGTTCCTGACCCTTCCCTTTCTTTTCTAACCTCTCAACTCACAAACCCGTATACATATATATATAGAGACATTCACCCACCGCCCCTTCCTCTCTCTACCTTATCACTCTCTCTCTCTCTCTCTCTTGCAGTCATCCTTGACTGCAGAGAACCGCCCATTCATTCTCCTCCATCCACGTACCTCACATATTACATATACACATATATATTACATATATACACACACCACCTCACCAAGTCGGTTGGTGTGGTTCCCAAACACACATACACACACAGTGATGCACACACACACAGAGTGATGCACACACTGATATTTTCCCTCCCTTTCTTGTTTTCTTTTCCTTTTTATTATTACACATATACAT
Organism: Nyssa sinensis; assembly: GCA_008638375.1. Taxonomy (NCBI): domain Eukaryota; kingdom Viridiplantae; phylum Streptophyta; class Magnoliopsida; order Cornales; family Nyssaceae; genus Nyssa; species Nyssa sinensis. The sequence continues at coordinate 35,879,803 of CM018043.1, read as the reverse complement.
ATATACATAAATACATGTATATTACATATATATATATAATATGCACATCAAATACATATTCTTATACATGTATTTATAACCATATAAATACGTATAATTATATTTTTAGTCGCGTATACATACACTAATATTTCGTGAACTATGCATGTGTACGTACGTATGCATGCATGGGTTGCATGCATGCACGCTTTTCGAGGTAAGGTTCTGAGTTGCTCGGGTACTACCCGACACTGGCTATATTACTGATACTATTCTGTACATACAATAAAATAATTTAGAGCTCTAAACAGCCCATATTACACTATTCAATCAACTTGCCTCGGTATACGTGTCGTATCCTGGGTCGGGATATCACATATAGTATATTTACTTATAAATAAAATAATTATTTCATATGAATAATTAATTATTTTTGTAAATAATTACTTATTTTCTTGATTGTAAAAATTTTTATACACATTTTTCATGACCTCGTAATGCGTGCCATATGACCCGGTATCCCGGGTCGAGATATTACAAAGGATCCACCTGCACAATAAATAGTTGCCACAATAACAGGATAATAATTCAAATCCAAAGATAAGCAGGCAAGCATATCAACAATTAGATAATATGTCTACAGATAAATTACGAACCATCTCAACATGGCGTATCTGGGATCAATAGTATATAGATAGATAAACCACGAACCATCTCAATGTGGCATATCTGGAATCAATAATTCGTAAGTGCAACATTAGGATATCAATAAACGATATGAGATACTAACAAAATAGATGCTGACACATATAGGGCCCTATATACCATCAAAAGTGCTCATCCAGGTCCACTCCCCTTTCGACCACTAGAGCTCTTTACATATATCATGTCCTCCAAGGACTAGGCATTGGGTATCATTCACAAACACCGATCAAGCACCCGTGAATCAGATGGACGTTATGACTGATCACGACTCTAACACTCATAAATATATCATGAGTATCATAATTCCACAAGCGATGTACATATTTATGGAATAGCAAATTCTTAGTAGTGAGAGGCATAACAATGTTCCAATATCCAAGTAAGGCATATAAATGGACAAATAATCATGTAGGATGTTGGCAAGCAAAATCTCAACAAATCCACAATATAGGACCAACATGAAAATTGTGGAGATCAATAATGTCAGGTATGCATGGATTACAAATTGGCAGTATCAAGGAAGTAAACTGTGACATGACTAAGAATACCACATGTTAGAGTTCGGGTTTACTTACTTCAAAAATAGCTTATCCTCCCTTCACGAGAAATCAAACTTCTTTTTCTTTCCTTTGGAAGAACCTATAATCAGGAAATAATATTCAGTATTCATAAACTTAACCTGACTTTATTTATGAATTTACTATCTTTTAACCTCATGTGTCGTATTTTTAGTCCATGGGCTTATTTTCCTTCTCTTGATAGCATTGTAGTATTTTTAGCGTATCCTAAAAATAGCCCATTTCATGTATCAGTATTTTAGATATTTAATTTAGCAAAACGTACTCTACCGTTAAGTTCAAAACGTCAAAAAATTCTAAAGTATATATTTTCACAATTTTTGGAGGTTGTTTGGTATCATTTTTTGGCCTTCAGGACACTTTTGGGATTAACCCAGTTCGTCCGTTCGCATTTTTCAGGATTTAATTTTGTAATTTAGACTCCGCCATTGAGTCTAAAATATCCAAAAATATTGGGTTACACTGCCTTTTTATTTTATTCGGACTTTAAAAATATTTTATTAATTAAATTAATCTAATTAATTTAATTATAGTATTTTATATTATATATTTATTTAAGTATTATTTTATACAAGTGCCTCAGTGGCACAGTGGTTCCCACACTAGGTATAAGGTTCACATGCACCCACACGTTAATGGGTCGAATCCCACTAACCGCACGTTCTGTTCTCTCTTCCTTTTTTTTCCTTAAGTTAAATGACAACGTTTAGAATACCCATATGTGCAGCCCAAATCGGATTGACCCGATCCATAACCAAATTGACCCCACCCATTTTCAGTACTATTCATCGTCTTCCCTAGGATGATAAACAGTAACCTTAAAGCTGAAAATTTTAAAAATTAAATTCATGACTTTTTGGCTATCGTTTTTCACTATTTTTGATTCTAATATAATTCTGGACACTTGATGAATGTTTTGGAATTTGTTTCATATCTTGAAACAAACTCAAAAACTTGATTCTAACGTTAATGGCCGACTGAACATTCAGTCCATACACCCTCATTTCTTCACTGAAAACAATTATTTTTAGCTTGTTGTAAACATATAACCATAAGGATTATTATTTCATTCACATAGTCAAGATTTAAACTCATTTGACGAAGTTCAATGTTGAACCCGCGACCTGTAACTTAAGATTTCATGGCTTTTATTTGACAATTTAGGTTGCGGTCTAGGGTTTCTACAACCCTTGTAATGTCTAGTTTAGGTCTCGACCATCAAATTTGAGTTTTATTTCAATGGATTCAAACCTGTTTTAACGAAGGTCTATCAATGGCGATTTGTGTATGGCCACTGGTTTTTGGGTTGTCTTGGGCCCTAAGCTTACCCCTAACTTTAAGACAATAACATCAGGGACCATGCATGCCTCTTAGGATTATTATACTACACAAAACTATCCTTTAAATGGTTTGACATGAACCAAGGCTCTTTAGATCTGATTGGATCGTGTGGTTTGATCAAATTCGATCAATGAAAATGAGTAGAGACGATTATGAATGTCATTTATGAATGATCTCTCACAAGAGCATCAAGATCTATCAACAAATTAGCTCTCACAAATTAAGACTCTCTTATTCTATTTTTGTCTACTCTAAGATCATATTATAAATTTATTTTCCGTTAAGGTTTCGTTCTAACGAACAATGAACGAGTATCAAACGAGTACAATTCTAAGGTTGTAGTAACTCGCTTTGATATAGAGGTTTAAATAAATGAAAACGAACTTCTCTGTTATTCATTCGAACGAGCGAAGCTTCATTCGAACGAGCAACAATGAGTTGCTTATTCATTACTTATCTTGTGAACTGGAGTTTTTCCATAAGTGTTTTAAAAATGCATTTTGGGAGAATTATTTCACAACCACAAGTCAATCACATACATGACGATAAGATAAAATTTATATGCAATGCATGCATGATGAGTGTATGAGATCCGAATCAAATGCAAAAGAACATTTTACCCTTCGACAACCAAGTTAACCGGTAATGATACACGGTAATATCTCTTGGACGAATTTGGGGAACAACGAGCATCGAGGTACTCACTCATAGGACTATGTAAGGATTACACATAAAACACGTTTTGTCTAACCGAATTAGCCAATTACAATATCGGATCTCATGATCCTAACAAACTCCCCCCTTGGCAATCCGTGACAAAACTGCAAAAAAAAAAAATTATAAGAATACAATACCAAAATTTATAACCCCCAAAGTGCCAGATAGAAGAAAATTATACATTTTGACTCAGTTTCCTATACTAGAGATATCACTTTGTACTACTCAACAAGTAGCCAACCTGTTTCCTGCACAACACCCTTAACTATACCCTGTGAGATCATATTAAAAGAGATATATCAAAAAAACCAATGAGATCACACGATAGATGAGTATAAATATTGAACAATGTATAGTAAACATGGAAGGCATATGCAATTAAAACAAGACATGAACAATACAAAGTGACTCTGAGCTACCTCATACATATGCAAAAAAATGTATACTATTCCCCCTCAGTAGATGCTCAAAATATCTAGTTTTCCCCTTTGTATAACTCCCCCTAACACCATCTCCTCCTTTTAGTCACGATGACAAAGGATGTAACCACAAAAGAATATCATAAGGAAGTAAGGTATCACAAAACAGATATGCATAGAAGGATAACAGAGTACAGACAGTAAAGATAATAGACACAAAATATATATATCAAAGATATAAAAAATAATGGTCTATCATTGATCTAAAAAACATATGCAATAAAGGTAAAGAGAAATATTGTCATAAATAAAAATACATGTAACTGATGAGTAATGAAAATACAGGTAAAAACCTCACTATAGTCATACTCATCACTCATATAATCTACAGTCTACATCACTGATCATTTTCAAGCAGAGGTTGTCACGACCCGAAACCCACCCTCTGCGGATTACGGGATCGCGATCGCCGTCCTCGAGACCCGAGGGCCCCGAGACAAGGCTCGCATATGCAGCGGTATCGAATAGATGTGCAACATACGTTTTGCGGAAGCGTGAAAAACTTTTTCTTTTCTTTTCTCATTTTTAAATTATGCACATCCGTTCGGTACTGCCGCTCCATACATAGCATACATGGTTACACATTCAGAGTATAACTAAAACTTAAAAACTTCATACATTAATACAAGACATGTTCAGTTGCCCTGAGGGCTTAACACATATTCTTACATTATCTACTAATACAAAATGTACTACTAGAGTTCATAGGTTTCTCAAGAGAAACTTCTTAAACATATCTTCCCAAAATCAGCAGATTCATCATCAACGTCCTCAAGTCAAGACTGCTGCTAATTACCTGAAAGGGGGGGGTCCGAACAAAGTCCGGGTAAACTAATCTAAGCTTGTGAGCAATTCCAGTATTCGTCATGGGGTTTTCAATTTAGTAGTGGTTTAGTACATAAGAGTTTGTAAAATAATCACCGCCAATTGTTCGTATACTTTGAATACAGAATATATGTATTCCTTAAATCATGTAGCTTTGAAACATTTAAAGTATTCAAGCTAAACTCATACTTGTCAAATAGAGTATATAACTCAAAACATATGCATTTCGTAAAACAATAGCTTTGAAACATTAAAGTATTCAAGCGATACTTATACTTCGTCAAATAGAGTATATAACTCAAAACATATACATTTCGTAAAACAATAGCTTTGAAATATTTAAAACATTCAAGCTATACTTATACATATGAACTTTAAAACATATGACATAACATGTATTTCTTAAATAGAGTATATAAAACTCAAACATATGCATATTGAAAATGAGAGTAAAAACTTGCTTCCATTTTCAAATCATTTGTCATCTTATCACTTTCATTAGTGGAATCCGTTTCGAACCAGACTCCCATCTTACTTATAAATGGAGATATCTCATTACCTGGGGGACTAGGTCCTGCTACCGGGCATTTGACAGTCAGTTGAGTTCGTATGTAACCCAAAATCTTGTCACATGTTTACAGATTAATTGAGTTCCGTACAACCCAAAAATCTGTTATTTAGAAAGTCGGCTGAGTTCCGTACAACCCAACCAAAAACCATAGTGCTTAGGCACAACTTTTCTTACATTCAAATACATTTAATACATGATTTCTTCAAATAGATGTTTCTCATAAACAGTTAAAACATCATGTACATAATTTCATAATAAATTCGTTAAATGCTTGATATAAACAAATTCAGAACACTTTACATAATTTGGCATTTAAAACTTTAGACATGCTGAAATATGATTTAAGAAAACCATGAAAGGAACCATTCACTAATCATGTCATAATAGAGTTTATAAAACAGAACAATTTAACTGAATCATGTAAATACTGAATTCGAAATTTCAAACACTTCATATCTTTGCATTTAAAACCTTTTCAAATCCATGGAGTTAAATCTCCACTTCAAATACAGGGTTACTCACCTTGGTTCTTTAGGGTTAGTGCTAATAATGCGCTTTCCCACTTTCCTTGTAGTTCCTAAGAACAATTCATAAACATCTCATCAACTTCACATTCATTGTAATATCATCTCGATATTCCTTAACTTATGCTTAAATCGTATTTGATCCTACAATGATTTCATAAATTCATATGTACTTAACGTAACTCGTATTCTTAACCTATGACACAATTTAATGTGTTAGAAATTGAATCTACTTCAATTTATACTCTTCTGGGAGTTCCATTAACTTTAATTTAAAGTTATTTATTTGACATGTTTACGTGTCGCGTCTTTTCGTATTTCGTTTCTCGTACATGCCTTAGTATTAGTACTTTGGCATTATTTCAGTTCATAGTCATCTAACAGATGCTATTCATCAAATTTTATGTCTTTTTATTTTAGACATTTCTTTTGGTCGAATAGACTCTACCATTGAGTCCAGAGTGTCGAAGAAAGTCGGTTTAGGCTTTCGTAACATTTAATTCGGACTGTTATATGTAAAAGGGCAAAATGGTCATTTATCGTTTTACGTGTCATATCTTTCCGTACTTCGTTTCGTAATTTGGACTCCATTTTTGAGTCCGGGATGTCAAAGAAAGTTAATTTAGACCTTCTCTGATTTCATTTTAGCTTTAGGGGTACCAGGGGTATTTTGGTCATTTTACCCCTTTACGTGTCTTTATTTTTTCGGGACCCCGTCTCGTGTCGTGGACCTTACCATCGGACTCAGAAGGTCCAAAATAGTAAGAATACATTAATAACTTGTCAAATTTGGTCAAGGGGTATTTTGGTCATTTACCCCTTACGTGTATTTATTTTTCGGGCTCCTGTCTCGTAAAACGGACCCTACCATTAGTCTCAGAATGTCCAAAATAGTAAAAATACACTATTCATAGGCTTAATTTGGACTTCGTTTACTCTATTTATGACCCAAGGGCAAAATAGTCATTTTACTTTATTTATTAAATAATTAAATTAATTATTTAATTATTTAATTATTTTTCTAGGGGTCTAAATGCATAAATTTTCCCTCAGTTGGGCCTCAGTATAATTTTCCTAAAGCCCAGGGGTCAATCCGTAAATATAGGAAGTCATGGTTTATTTATTTTTAAATAAACTTGAAAACCAAAGGGTTTGGTTTAATTTTAAGTGAACCATCCGGTCTAGTCATAAACCAACCGGTTTAGCCGGTCTGCTTACATGTGGCTGACGTCATCATGACGTCAGCCCTAGATCTCATTTAACTTAAACCGACATTCCAAAACGACGTCGTTGGATTTAATCGGTGGCAAGCCCAGAGGTTGCCACCTGTCCGAGTCAACTCAGCCCTATTTTTAAAACGAGTTGACTCGTCTTCATCTTCCCCACGAGACTCCCCTCTGAAACCCTAGTTTCTGAATTCCATTTCTTCCTATTTCGTGACATTTCAACCAATCTTCCTCCACTGTTTTGGTCCCAATTTATTCCTAAGACACAACCAATTGATTTGGCATTCATTTGAAGGATTAAAAATGGTTCGTGTGCTCAGGTTTTGGTTGTGATAACCCGAACTGCAACTCCATGGTTAACCCTTATTTCTTGATGGTTTTTCATGGAATTTGGCTTGGTTTGTTCCCCTCTTCATGGGGATTAAATTTCCATTCTTTAAAACAAGTTTTGAGGTGCAGTTGAGGTGTTGGGTTTAAAACCCGAAACCTGCAACTCAATATTCGAAGGGCTTTTGTTGGGATTTTTGATCGCTGGCTAGGGTTTTTCATGACCCTCATGACTTCATCTTGAAGCCTTAACATATCATTTCTGGTTTAATTGCCATGGGTTCAGACCTGCTTCAAGCAAGGTCCTCCCTATGGCGGTTCTTCATGGGTTTCATGCTTTGAGTCATTTTAAAGCTTAAATTTCATGCTTAACATACTTATAAATATATATCTAGCATTATATGATCATATTTAACTTAAAAACAATTCATAATCATGCTTAGTTCTAGAGAGAGAATTTGATAATTTTTCAAAACTCTCACCTTTGTTGCTGTTTTTCTCCTTCCTCACTTCTGATTCTTCCTCCATTCTCCTTTTCTACTTCCTTAAGGGTTCAAACATGCAAGACATGCATTGGATTTTCTTTTAAAGAGAAGAAACCGACCCTTCTCTGTCTTCACTTCCTCTCTCTCTCTCTACACGTTTGCAGCCCCTATTCTTGACTTCTCATAATTTCTCTTACACCTAATTAATTTTACTTTTTCTCTATTCAGCTTTCTCTTAAATTTTTGCAAGATATTTCATATATATATACATATAATATAATACACACACTTATATGTGAAGAAACACACACTAGCCGACACACACACACACTGCACTATTCACACACTGTTCACATGTATATACATTATATATATAGATATTCTTCCTTGTATACATGTATTTATATATATATATATTTATACACATTTCATAATATACACACACAATACACCATAATGTGTGTATATGTGTGCTTATTTATATTTAATTTTAATAATTAAATATATTCCAATATCATACATTAATTAATTATTTAATTAATCAATTTTCCTCTTTAGTGTAAATACCTTTACACAACTTTTTTCATTGCCTCGTAATGCGTGCCATGTGACCCGGTATCCCGGGTCGGGATATTACAGAGGTGGAGACACTACAGGAAAACTAATTTTTTACGACGCCCGTTATTTGCGACGCATTGAAGCAATATGTACGTAACAAAGCACGACTGAAAGGGTCAATTATTGAGGCTTACATTGATGCTGAATGTCTCACCTTCTACTCTATGCATCTTGAAGATATTGAGACAAGGTTTAATCATCAAGAACAACATTCTAATAGTGGTCCACGGCAACAACGAACTGGCCTTGCAATATTTAATCAGAATGTGTGACTAATAGGTGCCTGTATATATGAATGGTGTCATCCTCAAGAGTTGGAAAAAGCCACTACACCGTGTTCAACAACTGCGATGAGACATTGCCATATTTTAAGTAAGTTTATTAAAATCATTGCAATACTACGTTAGTACACAAATGTAAGTTATATATAACATATCTCATCTTATGCAGTAAGCATACGATCAAGCTTCAGAGAGAACATGTATCAAGTTCTGATCTAGAGCAAAGACAACAAAATTTGTTTCCAAAGTGGTTCGGAGAACGTGTAAGACAAGGTTTCAATTAATTGTAATTGTATTACTTAATGCATTTGTATTCAATTAATTTTGTAGTTGTATTGAATTAATAGATGAAGCTATTACGCCACCAACAATCTCTTGAGGCGTACGATCAATTATATTTCTTGGCATGTGGTCCTGATTAAAGGATATCCCGCTACACCGGTTTAATTATTGATGGTGTTCGATTTCACACGAGGGAACGTGAAGTTAGTCGGTGAACACAAAATAGCGGGGTCCTTGTTCAGGGAGATGGTGATGCAGGACAAAATGTAGAGTACTATGGTGTTTTACAAGACATCACATAATTACATTATTGCTATAGTCATTCTGTGTATATTTTTAAATGTGATTGGTGGGATATAAGTAATAAGAAGACTGGAATGAAAATCGATGAGCACTTCATAAGTGTTAATACGTCATGTATGACATTTAAAAATGATCCGTATGTTTTGGTATCTCAAGCAAAACAAGTTTTCTATTTAAAGGACACAAAAATAAGAGGTGATTGGCATGTGGTTCAAAAAGTAAAAACTAGAAGTGTTTATGATGTCCTAGAAGTTGGCGAGGGAGATGAAGAGTTGGAGAGGATTGAGGAGGCACAACAAGAAGAGTCTCAAACTGCCAACGATAGTGTTGTCCGGCATGATCAGAAAGATGTTACTTCGTATCGGTTGAATAGAACTGATGTAGAACCAGATCATGTCGTAGCTTCCGACGTCACCAATACCACACAATTAGATCCGAGGGATGCAACGTTCATTAATGATGATGATAAGGAAATTGATTTTGATGATGACACATTGTTAGAGTATTGTACCGAGAATGAAGAAAATTCAAGTTCAGATGATGATATAGACTCAAATGAATAATTTTAATAGGTGTTACATGTGTTAGTATCAAGTGTAATGGATATTCAATTTTATGATGTAATAGATATTCAATTTTATGATGTAATGGGTATTCATTTTTACTTCGATAAGGATTTTAATTTTTATGATTAAATAGAAATAATTTTATTTTTAAACTTTCTTTGTAGATATGGTTGGACCAGGTTCACACAGATGCACAGTTATGCAAAACCCATCGACTCCTTCCCCCTCATCTGCAAGGTCGACCGATCCTACCGTAGATGGTATGCATATTTTTTATTTTTATTAATGATTATATAATTATGATACTAATTGTTTCTATTTTATTTCTTCTAAAGCTTCGGCCACCGCACCTAGACAAGGGCGTGGTAGGTCGAAGAATCGCAGATTGCAGGTTCAAATGGAGGCAGCAGGGGGGCGCGCGCCTTCGGATTGAGATACCTCCCAGCTTGCCGAAGCCCGTTGCTAGGTGGGCACAATAGTTCATCATGGAGGTCAGCATCATTTGCCGTCTATGCGCCCCACTCAATATTAGTAATTGGAGTCGGGTTACTGACGTGGAGAGACGGGATATTCATGCGCATATCCAGTTATGTCTTTTATTATTGTGTTCAACTAAATTTTAACATATCTAATGCCTGTAATGTTTTGACAATGATATGCTTTACAGGAGAAGTTTGACATCGATCTCCACCTGCCTCATGCCACGAAGGCAGTGGATCGTTACTTGGGAACCCATTTCAGGGACTAATTGACACAAGCTCCACATGCACTACGAGACGGAGGTGGCAGTTGGTAGAGAGCCTCGCGACAGACCTTACAAGGGGGTGGCGGTGGAGGATTGGATGTTACTATGCGACCGGTTCGCTAGTGAGACATTCCAAATAAAAATTGTCAAAATTCTTTTTGTTGTATGATAAAAGATTGTCATTTATACTAACCTTCATGTCGTTTTGGCCAAGTGTAGGAACTTAGTAAGAAAAATAATGAGAGCAGAAGCAAGCAACAGGTGACCCACTATGGTGGATCATGATATTTTGTTCAGTATAGGCATGAGATGGTAAGTTAATACATGTATCAAGTTCTTATTGTATAATCTTTTTATGAAATTAATCTTCACAAGCTACTGTTTATTTGCTGCAGCGAGACTAGGAGACCGGTGCACCACTCAGCCCCATTGAGTTGTGGCACAGGACACACTACAATCCCCAGAAGGGTTGGTGTAACACCCCGACCCTGATTAAGAAATGATTAGTTACTAATCATTAATTAGAACCGATGTAAAGAATAATTTAGAAGTTAATCGGGAACCTCATGATAGACCCATAGAATAACTTAAGCATATAAGAAATGAGGGCTGTAGTGTCCGAATCGAATTTACCAATTAATTAGGTGAAATGATGTTATTCTAACACTAAGAAAACTCGAGTTAGCGAACTATAGAAATCCCAAGGGAATAATAACCGACACTAAACCTAGATATTGAAGCTAACCTAAATAGAAAGTGACCGGAAGAAACCGCGTCGAAAAAGAAGCAACGGAAAAGAAAATATTTAGAAAATAGCCGAAACAGTTAAGTGCGCCAACCAAACAAGGCCTAAGCCTAAAATAGGGAAAAATAGCCAAAAGTGAGGCCAAGGGGAATTGAACCCTTGACCAAGTGGGACAAGATTTTTATTACCCAAAAAATTACCAAGTAGGCTGCTACCATCTTTGTGCCTATATATGCAACCAAATTATATTTAAACTCAATTCAGCCAAGGCCACCTCCCAAATTGGCCAATGGCCATGCATGCAACACATCACCACCACATCACCCTATGCACCCTAGCCCATCATCACCCTACCTTAGGGCACTGATCTCACCTTCACCAATTACTTTACATGCAAAACACAAAATAATCATTTTGGTTCAAATAAACCAAATAAGTAAAATACATATAATCCTATGGTGTATGGACGGCTGAAGTAAAGAATCAGAAAGTGAGGTGCAGTCTGAAGTTTTAAAGAGAGAGTGAGTTAGAGAGAAAGTGGAGAGAATCTAGAGAGAGAAAGTGAGACCTTGTGTGTGAGTTGGCCATTGAAGGAGCAAGGGAAGGGAACTGAGGACTGGAAGTACACGGTTGGAACAAGCCAAACCACTGAGGTCTCTGCTTAAGCCACGAACAAGGAGGGAGAAGCTGCTGTTTGGAGGTATAACCTCAAACTGCCCCATTCTTGGTTTTAAGTTTTGATACTGTTTTAACATTGTAGAGCCAGTTAGATCGCATGCATGCAACTTAAAACATCTTGTCATTGAATTAGGCATGAGAATCTGAGACCGAGGCAGTTTAAAACCCTAAAACCGTACACATCCGCCATGAACGGACCTCAAATTTTGCAGGTCTGAATCGACCCTAACAGAATGAAACTCTGCATGTAGGAACTTAAAATAGACCCCAAGGGGATCTCTCAAACCATAGGCCGCAACCCCAGAACCTAGTTTAAGGCCCTCAAATTTCAAACTCTAGCCACGGGTTTAAAACCCAATTCTTCAAAAAAAAGCGACCAAACTAAAATATGAGAGCGGGGACTTGAACCCCATCCTCTGTAGGTCACGACACATCATATTTCGTAAGAAACCGACCTAGAATGAAGGTTCTAGAACGAGTTGCAGGTCACGGTTATCATTTTTGAAACAGAGCCTTAGAGCTCGAATCGATGCATAAAATGAATGCTAAGATGATTTACATGATGTCAGGAACCATCTCAACCGAAAACAGTAACAAATAATCGAGCAGAAGTCTACGAAATTGAAGAAATAAAACCCAGAAATTTAGGGCTACAGTAGGGTGAAACGATGGGGAAGACGATGTATAGTTCGGGTCACGGGTCGGACCTCGAGTCGGGTCCTGACCCGAAGTCTAAATAAAGGGATTCGGGTTACCCGGAACTACATCGTTTCATTAAAGAGATATTTAAATTAAATTGAAGGGCTGACGTCATCATGACGTCAAGGATTTCTCATTTAACCAAATTGAACCGGCTGGTTCAGTCGAAACCGGACCTGGTTCAGTTCCAATGCAACTGAACCCACTGGATCAGTCCGGAAGTTAGGGAAATTGTAATTTGACCCCAAAACTTCTATGAAATTCTATTGTGGCCCAAGCTAAATTAAATTAATATTAATTTAATAATATTTAAATAATAAAAATTACGAAATTGCCCCTAGTCCTCAAACAAGTCAAACGGAGTCCGAATAAAGTAAACAAATAGGGGATTTTGACTATTTTGGACGTTCCAGACTCAATGGTGTGGTCCGTTTTACTGAGACTGAGACTCCAAAAAATTAGGACACGTTAAAGTACAAATTACCAAATTGCCCCTGACATGTCCAAAGCCCAATTAAAAGCCAAGAAGGTCTAAATTGACTTTCTTCGACGTTCTGGACTTAACGGTGAGGTCCGTATTACTGAAATAAAGTACAAAAAATATGATGCGTCAATAAAATAAGGCTCACGATAATACGTTAGGACATAATACGATTTGAACATAATTAGAAACATCAATAGGAGATATTTGAAGTACATTGAAGTTAATAGATTATTGTGAATTGTTTCTAGGAACTACAAAGGGAAGGGAACAACCAACAAATAGTGCAAACCCAGGAAATCAAGGTGAGTAACCCTGCATTTGAAGTGGAGATTTTAACTCCACGATTTAAATGATGTTTTAACCTTCAAAATATCTGAAGCATTGAATATTTAAATTCCATATTTCATGATTCTGGTATTGAAATAATCCGCTCTTATAATTCTCTTGTGACATGTTCAATGAATGATTTTTGTTACAATTCTCTTTGAAAGTATTTAACATGTCATTTGTTCTGAAATGTTATTCCAACTATGTGAAGATTCTATCAAGAACATCATGTTTTAAATACTCATAAAAGCATTTCTTGAAGAAGTCATGTTTAAATGCTCATAAAAGCATTTCTTGAAGAAGCTAACGTTTTGCAAGATAATAATGATGCATAAGCATCACCAGTTATTGAGCACCCTTCGGGTTCTCAATTCAGAATAATGCCCAGCAGCAGGATCTAATCCCCCAGGCAACGAGATCTCTCAGAAATAAGACTAGGGTCTGGTTCGAAACGGATCCTCCAGTTAAAAAGCGAAAAGATGACAAATGATTTTGGAAATAGAAGTAAGTTTTACCCTCATTTTCATTGTGCAGGTTTATATATTTTGAAGCAGAATCTTTTTATTCTGCATGTTTACATGCTTTGAAATGCATATACTCTATTTGAAGGAATGTTTATCTAGCTTGAATACTTTAAATGTTTCAAAGCTATCCGTTATGAAAAGTGCATGTACTCTGTGTTTAAAATGTACGAACAATTGGTAGTGTGCATTTTATAAACTCTCATGTGCGAAACCACTGCCAATTGAAAACCCATGACAGATGCAGGAATTACTCATTGGGCTTTTCGAAGCTCACCCCATTCCCTAAATTTTTTTCAGGTAACGATGACGAGTGGGAGCCTTGCTCCATCTTGGGATGATGATTAGTGGCTTTATATAATCATAAACTTTTGAGGATATTAGAACTTGTAATGGGACAGATTTTGGGATATACTAGATTTTGGAAAATTATGTACTTAAGCCGAGAGGCAACTGGATATGTCATGTTTGTATAAAACCTTAAGTTTTAGTATGCTCTGATTATTATTATTATGTGTACCGCTATGAAGAGCGGCAGTACCGGATGGATGTGCGACAGAGTTTAAAAAGAAAAGAAAAAGTTTTTTTTTCACGCTTCCGCAACCACAGGTCCGCACCGCCATCCGATACTGTTGCTTATGCCTCGCCTCGCCCAAAGGCTCCTGAGCCTGAAGGCGGCGGTCGCGATCTGAGATCCGCACAGGGTGGGTTTCGGGTCGTGACAGTTGGACTGGGCCTGAAGCCCAGCGGCTTTATGTAAGTTATTTATGTATATATACCAGTATTACAAATTTAATATGAATCTAAAGTTATAAAAGTAGTAACATATATTTATGTGCTTTTATAGGAGGAGATGGTCCAGTTGCGTGCTCAGCCGACTCCCGAGGGTGAGCATCTGCCGACCGATGACCAGATACGGGAGACTGTTCTAGGTAAGAGGCGCGTATATGTGCGTGGCTTAGGGAGTGGGATGGAGCCGACGACATCGTCCTCTACCATCAAGAGTAATGCTAGGTTTCACACAACCACTGAAGTAGTTCAATGAGAGAATTCAGAGCTGCTGGCAGAAAGTGATGGCGCTCGAGGAGCGATATTCCAAGCTAAGGGCTCTTGTGCAGACGATGCTCATCTAGTAGGGTGGCTCTGTTCAGCCTTGGTAAGTTTTTAAAATTATATACTTTGGTGGATTTATTATTTATAGAAAATTTTACGTAAAAATAAAAAAATATAGTTGCACGAACTTATTTAATTTCATCGGTTCGAATGATTGTTAAAAACTTTTGCAAGTTTATGCTCTAAAAAGGCCCATTTTAGGGTTTTAACGGACCAAAACACTGGCTACCAGCCTACCGACCCCGAAACCCCATCACACACCTCTCAAATAATAAAATAGACTTGCACGAACTTACGCCACTCAGTTTGGATGCCCGGTCTGAAACTTTTGTAACTTTCTGCTCCAAAAAGGCCCATTTTGGGGTTTTGAAGGACCAAAATTCTGGATATTGGCCTACCGACCCTGAAACCCCATCATACATCTCACAAATGATAAAATAGACTTGCATAAACTTACGGCACTCGATTCAGGATCATCGGTTTGAAACTTATGCAAGTTTCTACTCCAAAAAGGCCCATTTTGGGTTTTGACAGACCAAAACACTATATATTGGCCTAACTATCCCAAAACCCTATCACACACCTCAAAAATGATAAAATAGACTTGCACGAACTTACGACACTCGATTCGGATCACCGGTTAGAAACTTATGCAAGTTTTTACTCCAAAAAAGACCATTTTCAGGTTTTGAAGGACCAAAACACCGGATATCGGGGTAACTACCATGAAACCTCATCACACACCTCCCAGATGATAAAATAGACTTGCACAAACTTACGACACTCGGTTTGGATCACCGGTTTGAAACTTATGTAAGTTTCTGCTCCAAAAATGCCCATTTTTGAGTTTTGACAGACCAAAATTCTAGATATCGGCCTACCGACCCTAAAACCCCATCACACACCTCAAAAATGATAAAATAGACTTACACGAACTTACGACAGTCGATTTGGATCACCAGTTTGAATCTTACACAAGTTTCTACTCCAAAAAGACCCATTTTCGGGTTTTGACAGACCAAAACACCGGATATCGGCGTAACTATCACAAAAATCCATCACACACCTCACAAATGATAAAATAGACTTGCATGAACTTACGACACTCGGTTCGGATCACCAATTTGAAACTTATGTAAGTTTCTGCTCTAAAAAGGCCTATTTTCGGGTTTTAAAGGGACCAAAACACCGGATATTGGCATAACTACCAAAAAACCCCATCACACACCTCAAAAATGATAAAATAGACTTGCACAAACTTACGGCACTCGGTTCGGATCACTGGTTTGAAACTTATGCAAGTTTCTGCTCCAAAAAGGCTCATTTTCAGGGTTTTGACAGACCAAAACATCGAATATCAGCCTAACTACCATAAAATTCCATTACACACCTCACCAATGATAAAATAGACTTCCATGAACTAACGACACTCGGTTCGGATCACCAGTTTGAAACTTATGCAAGTTTCTGCTCCAAAAAGGCTCATTTTTGGGTTTTGAAGGACCAAAACACCGGATATCGGCTGTAACTACCACGAAACCCCATCACACACCTCAAAAATGATAAA
The DNA here is from genome assembly GCA_008638375.1 of Nyssa sinensis. NCBI lineage: Eukaryota > Viridiplantae > Streptophyta > Magnoliopsida > Cornales > Nyssaceae > Nyssa > Nyssa sinensis. Next base: position 35,863,117 of record CM018043.1, on the reverse strand, counting down.
ATAAACTTGCACAAACTTACGGCACTCGGTTCGGATCACCGGTTTGAAACTTATGCAAGTTTCTGCTCCAAAAGGCCCATTTCCGAGTTTTGACAAACCAAAATGCCGGATATCGGCCTACCAACCCTGAAACCCTATCACACACCTCACAAATGATAAAATAGACTTGCACAATCTTACAACACTCGATTTGGATCAACGGTTTGAAACTTATGTAAGTTTTTGCTTCAAAAAGGCGGGTTTTGGGGTTTTCACGAACCAAAATACCGGATATCCACCTAACTATCTCAATACCCCTTCACACACCTCACAAATGAAAAAATAGACTACCAAAAACTTAGGGCAATCAGTTCAGATTAGTGGTTTGTAACTTATGCTACTTTATGCCGTTCTTACTATTTATGCATGGAAAAAAAAAACAAACAATATCTTCCGTTTCATATATATTTAATAAGTGTTCTAATATATATCATTTGATCTTTATTTCAGATTGATCGAAATTATTGCACCGGGGTCTTTAGGTCTTGCATCGGGACTAACTATTTTTATCTATTTTTTTTTCATCGACATCTGTAGTTACATTTTTTGAGACAATTTTTTATTTTTGTATTTATTCTTAAATTGTACTTTTACAAATATAACTAATTAATTAGTATAATATATATATATATATATGAATGTATTTTTCTTTTTCAATATATATTCATTTCAGAATGTTTGGATTTTACTGTATATCAGGATGATTGATACAGGTTTAAACAAGAATAAAACAACAAATAAAACAAATCATGTAGGGAAAAAAAAATTAAACTTTTAGCGACGCACAAAATGCGTCGCTAAAAACTAAGAAATCAATTTATAGTGACGCTTCAAATTAATCACTAAAGATTGGCTACACACTATTAGTGACACACAACAAGCGCCGCTAAAAGTCGGATAATATGCCATTTGCGACGCACATAATGTGCATCGCTAAAAGCTACCATTAGCGACGCACACTGAGCGTCGCTAATAGTAGCTTCTAGCGATGCACGTTGTGTTCGTGTATAGTATCTGCGACGCGCCAGCACAGTTATTAACAACGCCCGATGCGCATCGCTAATAGTTACCTTTAGCGACGCAATGGGATGTGTGCATCGCTAATATTATTAACGACACGACTATTTGCGACGTCTTTAGCGACACCCCTTTGTGCGTCGCAAAAGCTATTTAGCGAATGCATTTTACCACTATTAGTGACACACGCGTGCGTCACTAATAGCTCCTTTTCCTGTAGTGACGAGGAAAGACCTGAGCTATAGTCTCTATCAGACCCAAAAAAAACTCCTCAAAAGTAGGCAGTCTCTTGCATCATTAGGATTAAAAAATCTGAGCAGACTCGAAGATAATGCTGCTCCAACCTGTGATTAATATTAGTAGTGATCTGATTATGATGAAGCTATAATCACTCCTCGAGCTCATCCCTGGTGATCGGCTAACTAAGTGGAAAAAGATGAAGCTCTTGTTGATGCATGGAAGTCTGCACCCAATGAGATACAGAATTGCAGGTGGTGTCCGGTAGCCAGTGTCGGTGTCAGTGGCTACTGCTGCAACTGTTGTGCCTCCTTCTGCTAATGAGGAACATTGTCCTCATTGGGAGGAACGATGACATGTTGTAACACCCCGACCCGATTAAATAATAATTAAGCCACTAATTATTAATTAGTGACCCATAATAGAATTCAAATGGGAAATAGATAAAGATTTTAAAATAATTCCGAGATCTTAAAATTAATGCCGACTCTAGGGAAAATAAAATATGACTACGAATTATAAAATAGGTACATGAAAGAGTAAATTTAGAATCACAAAGTGAAAAATAATGCAAAAAGCTAAAACAAAATTCTGCGCCAGCCAAACAAGGCATATGTCCAAATGAGGGAAAAATACCCAAAAGTGAGGCCAAAGGGATTTGAACCCTTGACCAAGTGGGGCAAGACTTCAAACACCCCAAAAGTTACCAAGTGAGTTGCTAACACCCTTTTGCCTAAATATACAACAGAATTATATATAAGCCCAATTTTAGCTAAGCCCACCTCCTAAATTGGCCAATGGCCACACTTGCAAACCCCTCATCATTAAATGAATCAGCTCACATCACCGTCTGATTATTCAGCCAACATAAAATATAAAATATGTTTTTATACATATGTACATATATATAACATAAGAGGTTGAATTTTTGAATATCAAAATGAGGTGGCAGCCCCTCATTAGACCACCACCCCCACCAATTAAGTTTCATGCAGCACACATAAAAGATAAATATAAGATATTTACAATTATATGTATATGTGTATAGGCCTATAGGTGATGGAGTGTGAGTGAATGAAAGTGTGCTGCACCAAACAGTGAAGTGTGTGGGTGTGTGCTCGGGTAGAGAGAGAGAGTGGAATGAAAGTGTGTGTGTGTGCAAGGTGTGTTCCCATGGAGGTGCACAAAAGAGGAAGGACTGGAGGGTACATGACTGAACTGAGGTCTGACGAGCCAAAAACCTGAACCACCAAAGGAAGAATAGCCATTGTCAAGAAGGTAAAAAAATTCTCTCTCTAAGCATTCCCTCTATACAAACTGTTTTTGAGTCTTAAAATTTCATGCATGTGAAGTAGGTCGAGAGGGGAATAAGATGGAAGGAAAATATAGCTTTTAGAGCAAGAAATCCGTAGGATTTCCGTGGACCCGAAACCTAAGGAAACTGGTTTTTGGTAAACACACGAGGAAACTTAAAACCACTTATGTGACTAAAAACTAGGAAAAAAATGGAGCATTTAGCAAGTTGAATGGGCCAAAATGGTCAAGAGACCATGGAGAAAAGGGCAGTTGCTGGTGCGGCTGACCAAAAAGAATAACCTTTCAATCGATCGAGTTTGTAGGTTTTAAGTTTACCAAACAAATCCTAAGGGTCCTAGAAGGTTACAGTGGTCAAAAAAAGGAGTCAAAACGACTCCAAAATGCACGAAATTGAAATTGGGATATCGTCCGGAATCTAGGTAGCAGCCATTGTAATTAGTCGTTTGACAGCCAAGATGCGATCCAACCGAAAATCCAAAAGCTGATATGAAATCCTGACGAAATTTCCCTTCGAACCCTGTTGAACTGAACCCAAAAAGCCACTGGAATTTCCCTATCATCGCCGGAGAAGGCAACTGTGGGATGAAGCACAGGAACCTTAATTGTTAGGGGACGATGAACAGTGAGTCGGGTCGGGTATCGGGTCAAAAATGGTTCGGGTCCTAACTGTTTAAAACAGATCTTAACTTAAACAAAACGCTATCGTTTTGTTTAAAGAAGCTGACATCATCGTGACGTCAACATGATGTAAGGGAAGGAAGTGAACCGGTTGGTTTTAGGAGTTTTGGACCGGTTCAACTAATTGAACCCTAAAATCGGACGGTTCTGAACCCTTATTTTCTGAAATTCTGTTTTGAACCCCCAAAGTTTCTAAACTTAGTTTATGACCCCAACTATTTTGACTATTTGTACTCTAGCCCAGATTTTGAAAAATAAATTCAAATAGGCCCCTGAAAAAAATAAATAAATAATAAAATAATTATTTTAAATACTATATTAATTGGGTAAAATTTCTATTTTACCCCTAGATACTAAATGACTCAAACGAAATCCAAATCAAATAAGTAAATAGTGTATTTTTACTATTTCAGGCATTCCGGACTCAATGGCTAGAGTCCGATTTGGGAAATTAAGTCCCGAAAAATAAAGACACGCAAATGGTAAATGACTAGTATTACCCCTAACGATACCTAAGGCCAAATAAACATATAAGATAGTGTAATACCCCGACCCGGGAATGCCGGGTAATAAAGCACGTTTTACGAGGCTATGGAAATTGAGTGTAAAATAAATTAATTTGACATAATTAATTTATTAAATTGAATATTAGTTATATGTAATATAAATTATGAAGATAATTATAAAATATAATAATAATAATAATGATAAAAAGAAAGAAGAGGAAAGATGTGTATGTGTGACCAAATATGCATGTGTGTATATATATATATGTTTAAATGATAAATGAATATATATATATATATATATATATATATATATAGGGATGAACAGTGCATGTGTGTGTGTGTCAGGTGCATGTGTGTGTGTGTTGTGTTATATATATATATATATATATATATATATACATGAATACTTTATAAACAATTAGGTGAGGGGAAGCATGGTGAAAGGGAAAGAAGTATGGGCAAGGTCAGAAAATATGAGTGTGTAAGTGTCATAAGGCAGGCCAACAGTGGAGAAAAGATAGAGAGAGAGAGAGAGAAAGTGGGGCTAGTGAGAGAAACATATATATATATATACACAAGAAAAATCTTCACCATGACACGGACAGAGAGGGAGAGGAAGAAGAAAACTGAAGAGGAGAAGAAGGAAAGGAGAATCAGGGCAAGAGGAAGGGAAAAAACAGTGGGAAAAGGTAAGAAAAATGCAAAATTTTAATGTTTTCTCTCTCTAAAATTTGGATGTATTAGAGACTGTTTTTGAATTATGCACATACATATGGTGATAGATACATGTTCATGAGGTTGTCAAACACGGTTTTAGGCTTTGAAAATGACCAAAAAATAGTACACCCATGAAAACCTCCATGGCCGACCACCCTCAAAATGGATCTAGGCCAACTTGAGTTTGGCTTTAGTTCTACACGTACGTATGTGTAGGAGATGATGCAAGGGTTCCAAATCTGTTAAAATCTATCAAAACGACCAAGAACCGGCCATGCTAGAGTAAACGATAACCGATCGGAAAACCGAAATGGATAACTAAAAAACTGTGAATTTTGAGGTTTAAACCAACCCCATAATGATGCCCAATGTCCCAGAAACGTTTCGGTGTAAAAAAATTGAAGTTTGGACGTGAAAACGGCGCAAAACGACGACTGGTTCATTTTTCCGGCGACCGGCGCCGGTTAGACCAACCGGAGAAGACGACCGAAAAATCGCGGGGCGTATCGGGTTAAGACGGGACCGGATCCGAGTCTGGGTCGGGTCGGGACCGACCGGATCCAACGGGGCGATGAAACTACACCGTTTAACCAAAGAATTTTAAAATTTTAAATTAGGGTTGACGTCATCATGACGCCAGCATGACCTCTTAAACCGGTTCTCTGAGTTAGCTTGAACCGGCTGGTTCAGTGCATAACCGGTCCGGTCTAGGGTTACCACAAGTGAGTCCGTTTGGTTCACTGTACAAAATTCAGAAATTGAACCAAAACTTTTCAAAATTCAATTCTGACCCCAACTGTTTACCCTAATTCAAATCTGGCCCAAACTTAGAAAATAAATTTCAAACGTAGCCCCTGGAAAAATAATAAAATAATAAAATTATTTATTAAATTATTTTATTAAATAAGTAAAATTACTAAATTACCCTTGGGTCATAAATAGAGCAAATAAAGTCCAAATTAAACAAATGAATAGTGAATTCTTACTATTTTGGACATTTTGAAGCTAATGGCGGGGTCCGTTTTGTGAGACGAGGTCCCGAAAAATAAAGACACGTAAAGGGGTAAATGACCAAAATACCCCTTGACCAAAAATTAACAAGTTATTAGTGTATTCTTACTATCTCGGACCTTCTGAGTCCAATGGTGAGGCTCACGACACGAGATGAGGTCCCGAAAAATAAAGACACGTAAAGGGGATAAAATGACCAAAATACCCTTGGCACCCCTAAAGCCAAAATGAAATCAAAGAAGGTCTAAACTGACTTTCTTTGACACCCCAGACTCAATAATGGAGTCCAAATTACGAAACGAAGTACGAAAAAATATGAGACGTAAAATGGTAAATGACCATTTTGTCCCTTTTGCATATAGAAGTCTGAATTAATTTCTAAGAAAGCCTAAACCGACTTTCTTCGACGCTCTGGACTCAATGATAAAGTCCATTCGATCAAAAGAAGTGTCTAAGATAAAAAGACATAAAATTTGATGAATTGCATCAGTCAGATGACTATAATTAAAACATTGCCGAAGTATTAAACTAAGGCAAGTATGGGAAATAAAGTACGAGAAGACACGACGCGTTAACTTGACAAGTAAATAAATTTAATTTAAAGTTAATAGCACTACCAGAAGAGTATAAGTTGAAATAAATTAAGTTTCTAACACATTAAATTGTGTCATAGGTTAAAAGTACGAGTTGAATTAAGTACGTGCGAAGTTTATAGAATGTTAGTAAATCGGTTAGGGTAAAATACGATCGAAGCATAAGTTAAGAAGCATCGATAGGTGATATTGTAGTAAATGTGAAGTTGATGAGATTGTTTATGAATTTGTTATTAGGAACTACGGAGGAAGTGGGAAAGCGCATTTTTAGCACTAACCCTAAAGGACCGAGGTGAGTAACCCTGTATTTGAACTGGAGATTTAACTCCATATATTTGAAGAAGTTTTAAGTTCAAGAAATTGCAGCTTTGAATATCAAATTCAGTCTTTATATGATTCCGTTCTTTTAAAATATTCTGTTACGGCATGCTTTATAAATGTTTTAAATTCAGCTCTTTTCTTGAAAATAATCAGCATGTCTAAATCAAATGCAAATCTCTTTAATATTCTGAATTTGATTATCACGTGTATTAGAAGCTTTATTGTAGAAGTTATACATTTCATGTTTTAAATGTTCATGAAAAAAATATCTATTGAAGAAGTCAGGTGACAAATGTTTTATAAGATAAACGGTACTAAGTACCACCCCCTATGATGGTTGAAATCCTTCGGGATTCAACAGTACATGCCCGGTAGAAGGATCTAATCCCCTAGGCAAATGAGATATCTCCATCGACAGTATTGGCAGTAAAATGGGAGTCTGGTTCGAAACAGATTCCGCCTACTAAAAGAGAAAAGATGACAAGTGATTTTGAAAATAGAAGTAGGTATTATCCCTATTCTATTTCACGTGTTTATATGCTTTTAAATTGCATATGCTCTATTTGAAGAAAATGTGTATTTAGCTTGAATACTTTAATTGTTCAAAGCTATTGTTTTAAGAATGCATATATTCTGTGTTCTAAAATGTACGAGCAATTGGTAGTGAGTATTTCATAAACCCTCATGTGCTAAAACCACTACCAGTTGAAAACCCCATGACGAATGCAGGAATTACTCACAAGCTTTGATTAGCTTACCCGGATTTTATCCGCCCCCCTTTCAGGTGACTAAGGGCAGATCGATTTTTGAAGACTATAAGGATGAACCTAGCTTTTGGGAAGATTTGCTTGAGGAGTTCTTTTGGGGAAAAATCACATGAACTCTGATTAATATGTTTTGTATTAGCTGATATCTTAAGGACGTGTATGAAGCCCCACGGGGCAGTTGAATTAAGATTTTAATTATGAAGCCTTTTAAGTTTTAGTTATGCTCTGATTTTATATGAATGTGTGAACATGTGTACCATTGTGAATAGCGGTAGTATCGGACGGATGTGCAAATTTTAAATGAGAAAGAAAAGAAAAAGTTTTTCACGCTTCCGCAACCACATGAAGCACATCTATTCGATACCGCTGCCTATGCGAGCCTTGTCTCGAGGCCTTCGGGACTCGGGGCGGCTGTCGCGATCCAGTAATCCGCACAGGGTGGGTTTCGGGTCGTGACAGATAGTCTATTTTAATTATGTTAGACACTCTGGACCTAATGGTGAGGTCCATTTTATGAACCAAGGTCCCGAAAAATTTAGCTATACAACATGTAAAATTACCAGAATGCCCCTGATGCTATACGAAGCCCAAATGAAGTCCAAACGGAACGAAATTAATACCGATAGAAGCCTAGACACTCGTGAAACTGTACACATGATTAAATGACGAATCAAGGTCAGAATTTCACAAAACGTAAAATGACCAAAATACCCTTGAGTACGAGAAATACAAGAAAAGGCCAAAAATTTACTGTCATAAGCGTAATTATGAAAATTTAGAAGCTAAATAAGACTCCAGGACAGTTAAGGTATAAAATAAGAAATGATCGATGTGCCCTTATGATCAAAAGCAGATACCAAATGAAGTTCAAAAGACTTAAAAATTTACGTATAAGATATGTGGAATATTTTGAGGACCACGATAGGGTCCCGGGGCGAGAATAATAAATTACCATTTTGCCCCTTGCATAAGCGCGAAGCCAAATAAAAAGTCGAGAGGGTCAAAATTGACTTTCTTCTACGTTTCGGACTCAACAATGAGGTCCGTGTTATGAAGTGAGATACGAAAAAATATGACACGTAAATATGTAAAGAATAAAATCAAACCTCATGATTTAAGGAAGCTATCAGAATAGTATACGTTAAGAAAATAGCATTTAAGATAAAGTTAGGATTTAATACGATCTAAGCACAAAATAAGAACATCAATAGGGGATATTTGAAGTACATATGAAGTTAATAGATTATTTATAAATTGTTCTAGGAACTACAAAGGGGAGAGGAAAGGCGGCACATTATTAACACCAACCCTAAAGACTAAGGTGTGTGTGTTGTACATGTGCATGTAGAGAGAGAGAGAGAGAGAGAGGGGAAGTGAAGGAAAGAAGAAAAGGAAAAAGAGAAGAAGAAGGAAGGGATTCATGCATGCAAGACCAAAAGCTTACCTTGGGGAATTCAATAGCTTAAGGCTAAGGAGGAACAACCATTGAAGGTAAAAGCTTTAAGTTTTGAGTGGCTTGATCGAAGGAGTCCGAGACCATGGAGGAGCCCGGTTGTTTAAAGGATTTTCTCTCAAAAGCTTGAGGATTTAAGGAGAATTTGAAGATGTAATCGGGGAGAACATAGCTAAAGTTACTTAGCTCATTTGAAGATTCGTTGTATTTCACTTTCCATCATAGTGCATTCCTTCCATAAGCATTGGCTCGAATTCGGAGTTTTACTTTAAGGATTGTTGTCCTTGGTAGTTTTCTCCGTCATCAATCGGTTTATAATCTCTCTCTCTCTCTCTCTCTCTCTCTCTTTCCATCTCTTTCAATTTACCATGTGCTTAATTGAATTGCGTCTGCTTAATTTTAGAAATAGAGTTTTTCATGTTTTTTCATAATTGTGCATTAAATTGAGATATTAAAAAACTTGATTTAGTAAATTGATTGAAATCAAAATTGATAGCTTAGTTGATTTTGCTTTGAATTGTGAAAATTGCTATGAAATCAATCTAGTTGATCAATTAGGTGAAGTTTGAATAGGTTAGTGAATTGGTTAATTCTTGGTGGATTCATTGGTGGAAGGGCATAAGCATTGGATTAATCACGTTGAGTGATTTGTTGTTGATTATGTCATTTTTGTGTTTAACCAAGAATTGAAATTAACTTAAAAGAAAATTTTAATTCAAGACCTACCTATTCAACCCCCCTCTTCTAGGTAATTCATGCTTTGGAACCTTGAGTGATATCCTTATGGTATCCCTCCATGCAAACATGCTTGCTTGATAGCCAGCAAGAACACTGGCCATTTTCTCAATTTCTTGCTTGATAAGAAGTGATCAAGGAACAACCTACTGAGTTCATAAAAGTTGTTGACCAATTTTTTAGAAAGGTTATGAAACCATTTAAGGGCAGTACCCTTTAGGCTAGTTACAAAAGCTGGACACATAAAGGCATCGGTAGCCCCATACAGAGCCGTTATATGCTGGTAATAAGATAAATGGTCTCCAAGGTCTTCAGACTCGTTGTAGAGGGTCAGTTTGAGGACAATGAACTTCTTGGGTCATTCATCTATCATTATGGCAAGAGTGAACGATGTGGATAACCTACCAAGTAATTTTCTTAACTCGTCATGTTTTGGAGGGACGTGGAACCCTTTGGTTGAGATTGTTTGATCTTGGGAATCTACTATCTCTTCTATCCTCTAAGGGGCCTTGGGCACATTTTGTTAGTGCCGTTAGTGCCTATGCTTGGTCTTTGTCCCATGTTTCCAAGTGCTGGATTCATAGGGGGAATTTGTCTAGCGGTGGCAGAAGGATGATGTTCTCCCCAGATTGGTGGAAGTGGGACTTCAGGTGAAGTCCTTGATGTGATGGACTGGCACTAAAAGTCGTTGGGATCAATATTCTTATTTTGTTCTAAAAACGGACGGCAGGATGGAATGATGATACTCCTCTTCCAATAGTTGTTGATGGTTGGGGATCAGTTCCTATATGGATGGTACCATGGGGGTGCACCGGCTGCGCATCGGGCAATTCCTCTTTGTGGGATCCTCCGCTCGTGGTGGTGGCGGGAGGTTGAGGTCCTCCTTGAACTGCGTTAGTAGGAGGAGGAGGATTGTTTCGTTGGTTTTGAGCCAGTGAGGCTAGAGCTTGTGACATGGCTTACAAGTTGTTCCTGTATCTGATCAGACTGCCACTAAATCCAATCAAGTTTTGTTGTAGATGAACATGTGTTTGTCCCCATCCTCTTCCAGCATGAGATTGATTTTAAGGGTTTTGAGAGTTCCGTTTAGGATGAAGGTTTGGAGCCATTGATTCTTTAAGAAAATAAGTTTAGTCTATTGATGAAAAATAATGAGAACAATTATCGTTTCCACAAACGGCGCCAAACTGATGTTGCTCTTTTTTGGTCTGAAGGCCCTTCCTTCTGAACTATTTGTCAAGAACTTGAGGTCAGAGGGTCACCGAAAAGGTTCCGATAGGTAACCGCTCCGATGACAAAGTTAGTAGAGAAATAAAGATAGTGACTCAAGAGAATGATTGAATATGAATTAAATGCGTATCTTGTAACCTTATTTATAGGCTGCAGATCCCTTAAGTTGAGCGGATTAGGAACCATGAAAATAAGGATTTGAGGATATCCGTAAGTAGTAGTTTCCATATTGAATTTTGGTTCCTTTTCTAAGGTCGGTAGTTTAAGGAAGGCGGTGACCAGTTTGGAACCCTTTACCTCTAAAGTTAATTGATCGAATGAACTAACCACCTCATAATCTATATACCAAAAAACTCCTTGAGGACACACGTTGCGTTCTGATAGCTACATCCAAATCATGGTATATCAATGTCTTTTTTTTTTTAAAAAAAAAAGATTAAGGTATCTAAACGTTCTAATGGTCTGCTCTACCAACCAACGGTCTTCATGTTCGGTTGGGATATTAATTTCATTCTGCAAGGGATTGTTTAAAGAGAACTGGGGCATGTGTAGGATGACATTAGCAGATTGAAGGACACACTTTACTAGTCATTATTTTCAACACATGATGATGGGTTATAACCGAGAGACTCGGGAGAAGGGGGAGCCTGTGTGAGTTGTGATATAATAAATATATGTAAACATGTATATGTAATATTAAGTCTGGTCTATCTCGTTAAACTAGACGTAATAAAAAAATAGCTGTATTTTTAAAAACTGTTCAAACCAGGTGGTCTAACTGTAGAATGTTAAACCGGAGCCGGTTCAGCGGGTTTGGACTGTTTGCATTATGTCTAAATATTACTCCGGGTAGTTTAACGGGAGTTACGTTTGTTTAGATTTTTAAATACAGATTTTGATTTTAAAATGTGAGATACGCATTTGATAAATTATTTTTTTTAAATTTAGATTATCATATTCAAATATATTTTCTTAATTTTTAAAATATTAATTACAAACTTTTAAAAAATTTATATCTGAACCACTACCAAGCAACTCTCTTTCTTATTCTTCTCAGGTCGAGACGAACACTCAACACCAATCCTATCATCTCGTTCATCTACGTCGTCAACTTCAGTGAGCGGCAGGTATCTGATTTCATTTTTTTTCTCTCACTTCCTCTGCTTCTCCCTATTTTTTCCTCTTAAGATCTCTCTGTCTTCTCTTCATCTCACTCTCCACCTCTTGGACGTCAAACGACAAAATTTTTATTCTTTCTAATAATGAAATCTTATCTTGATCATTCACAAGAAAAAATCTAGTTACCTTCGTTATTAGAATCTGATTATTTTTCTAATTTCAGACCATAATATATAAGGTTTTTTGGTACAAGTCATTCACTTTATGCTACTTAAGTGTGGTTTCTTCCTTGTTTATAAACGTAATGCATAATGGCCGATACTCATTGCCAGTGGAAAGAATCAGATTGATTTGTGAGTTTCACCTGTTGAATTTTGATTAAGTGTTCGTTTGATAACATTTTTTAAAGTACTTTATTCTTATTTAAGCAAAAAATTAAAAAGTTAAAAAATAGCATTTGATTTACCTAAAAAAAAGTACTTTTAAAAAGGAAAAAAAGCAAAGAAAATGTACTTTTAAGTAAAAGCATTTTTTTTTTACTTTTTATAAGTAGAAAATTTACTTTTATGTTTTATTTATTTTAACTAGGGGTGCATATGGGTCGGTTCGGGTCGAGTTATAATAGAATCGAAACTGACCCGACTTTACACGGTTCCAAACACAAAAGAACCGGAATCGGAACCGAAGCTCTTTGAACCCGACCCTAATATTTTTGGGTTGAGTCTTTTTTTTTTTTTGTACCCAATAGCAAAAAAAAAAATAATGATTGCGAATTTCTTTTGGTTTTCAATATTTGCAGAGAAAATAAGCATCTCAATGGTTTTGCAAAGTACAAGAAATATCAAGCTAATGCTATGATGGCTTCACATAAAAGAACTACCGGCTCTTGAACAATCTTCTAACAAAAACCTTTCATCACAAGCAATACATGAGCTGAAATAAATGAACTGCATCATTCCCAGCATTAGTGTTCTATCTGCTAAGTATATTAGTTAATAGGCATCATCAAAATACAAGCAACAAAAAACATCACAATGGTTCTTCAAAATACAAAATGTAATCAAGTCAGCAAACTTCAATAAAACAAGGTCCTCTCTTTCAAACCAAGGCTTCAATATAGCAAACTTCAAGCACTAGCACCTCATTCCCAATGCAAATCCTTTGGCCTATAAAAACTAATTAAAAAATGAATATATATGAATATATTCTTGGATAAAATTGATATCCCACTTATGAATTTATATGAATAATTCAGAAAATGATATCTTAGAACTATGAATATATATATATATATATATATATGAACAATTCAGAAAATGTGGAAATAATAACCTTATTATATGAAAAATCTCTAGAATCACTTACTCGACTCCCACATCCTTATCGTTAAGCAAAAATAGAGTAAGATTCCACCAATCAAATTTGAGGCATACAAGAGTCCAAAAATCAAACTACTCCTACAAAGTGGCATTTCCAAAAAACAAATGGTTTAGTCTTAGTCTCTTTATGCAATTTAGACAAAGAACACATCAGTGATATCCAATCTCTAGTTCAAAGCAACTCCAATTTGAATAATCCCTTTCTGTCACGCCCCGAATTTCCCACGAACCCGGGGCGCGAGTAACGAGACAGAAAGTAAAATAAATGAAAGGACAAAAGTAATTAAATTCAATAAACATGCGTCCATCATCATCCATACACAAAATAACATAAGATACATCGTTCAGGAGTCATTCGGGCTTAAGCCCTTACATTTCAATATACAAGTCTCATGGACAAAATATAACAAGTGTTTTCCCTTATCAAAGCATCACTGGGTCTCAAGCAGCTGGGGGGTCCTCATCTGAAAAATGTTGCCCACGAATGGGTCAGCTCAACTGCTGGTATGATGAAGTGCTAATGCCAGAAATAAAGCTAAGGCGTGGCATGTGCAAAGTGTACATTTATTTCTAAATGACATTTAAGCATCGCAGTAGTATATATGAATAGTATGCGTGACACACCCATGCACAACTCTATGCCACACCCATGTCTCGTTTACGGGTACTCCCCGATGGCTACGGAGTACCAATGCAATGGCCAATTTTGGGTTTTTCACCACAGGATCTACACCCTCATAATGCAAAGCACCACGTGCTTACCCACGCCATGTTCTCAAAGGATTCATCATATGCCAATATGCCAATGCAATCTCAATGATACATGGTTTCCACAATATAGCATGCTCGAGACAATAATACCTAAATCACCTAACTGATTCCACATGCAAGCATATCTCGTAAAATCAACATATACACATGTTGTGATTCACATTCATCATTCACTAGATATTCATAAGGTACAAGTAACATGTAAGCATGTGAACAACCAATTCCAAATAAATAGGTAAACACTTTACAGATAAACACATACAGCATTCAGTCATTCACAAATATTCCTAACTTAACTTCATTTCTAACACTAGCAAAACACCATACCTGATGGGTTGGTATCAACCCTAGAAGATCGAGCACTATATGTAACTGAACGGGCGGACGAAAATGTAGGAGATCAGATCGCCTCCTCCTGTCCTGTCAGTGTCCCTAAAAGTAGAAATCACAACTCAGTCCATTGTTGTTTGAATGTATGCTATTCATCAAATTTTATGTCTTTAAATTCATAGGTTTCTATTCTGCTAAATTAAACCCTACCATTGGTTTTAGAACGTTTAAGAAAGTAAGCCTAGGTTTTCGTAGAACTCAGTTCGGACACCGGGGTTCAAAAGGGCAAAACAGTCATTTTGCACTTTACACGTGTCCTTACATTTCGTGACCTCTTTTCACAAATCGGACTCCACGGTTGAGTCCGAAATGTTCGAGATAATAAAATTCTACTATTTGTTTACCTAATTCGGAGTTCGTTTGACTGTGTTTCAATCTAGGGGCATTTTAGTAATTTTAAGGGTTACTACGGGTCTTTTATTTTTCGGGATCCCGTCTCGTAAAACGGACCTCACCATTGGTCTCGGAATAGTCGAGATAGTCAAAATACACTAATGACTTGTCTCATTTGGACTCCGGAATGTTTTTGAATATTTAATTAATTAAATTAATTTAATTAAATAATTAATTAATTAATTTAATTAATATTTTATTAATAATTTAATCAGGTGGGTCAAAGTGTAATTTCTAACAGTTGGGGGGTCAATTCGTAATTTCTGAAAGTTCAGGTTAAGGTTCAAATTCAAAAGGTTCAAATTCAAGGGGTTCAAATTCCAAAGGTTCAAATTCATTTAATTTAAAACAAGGGCTGACACGTGGCAGGGGCGATCCACGCCCGCCCCGAACCGGACCCGACCCGACCCGGGACCCGACCCGGCAGACCCCCTTCTTCCCCCCGTTTTTCCGGCGACGCCCCGTAGGGTTTCGGCGCCTTCTCCGACGCCGGCGACCCTTTTTCGGCGAGATTTCTTCGACTTTTTAACACGGTTTTCTTCGGTTTTCCTAGGGGATTACGTACCCCGTGTTGGTTTTCCCTTTCATCACTCGGAATCTTTCGAAATGACCAGAACCGTAGCTCCGGCCACCCCAAACCCAGATTCCGGCCAGCTGTGTTTTCACGATTTTAAGCTTGGTTTTCAATGGTTTCAACTCCCACCAATCTCTAATGGTTTTCCACACTATCCAGCAACACTTCCCTAAGGCCAAACCAACGTTTTTAAGCCAAAAGAACATGAAACCCGAATATTATCCCCGACCTGCAACTCCCAGTTTCTCTCTCATTTCTCAACCATTTCTTCTCATTCTTTTTGCAAATTAATCCCTACATTATGCTCTAAAAGGTTCTATAATTTAAATCAATTGAAATGCTCTAAAATAAATCGAAACAGAAGTGACCCACTTACAAGTTTTTCGGCCGTTTCTCTCTCTAGCCGTGTCCTCCTTCTCCCTCTTGCTCCGAGCTCGAACCAGGTCTCTAACCCTCCTTCAGAGCTCTGTTTCTCTCCCTCTTCTCTGCTTCTTTCCTTCTCTTCTTTTCTCACCCGAGACACTCTCTTTATTTTCTTCACTCTCTCTCTCTATATCTCTCTCTCTCTCTCTCTCCCTCTCTCTCCCCAAGACCAACCACCCTCTGCCCACTTCTGCACTCTCCCACTCCCTGAATCCCACTCACACACACAACCTCACCCATACCCCTTTGAGTGTGTAACACTCAAAGTCACACACACACACACACACACGGTTACACACACATACACACACTGTTCTACACCCATTTATACATACATATACACACATATAATTACACATTTATTTATATACACTCATATAATTTTTTACACATTTTATACATACATACAAATAATAAAAAAAAGAATTTTAATTTTTCCATACACATATATCCAATATTAATAATAATAATAATGATAATAATAATAATAAAATTAATTAATTAACAATTGCAAGAATAATAAATAATAATAAAAAAAAAAATTTCCATGTTATAACACTTTCAGACATATTCAGACCAAGTACTTTATTCATCCTAATGCCATATCCTTCTATAAACTATTTATGAGTTCAAGTTGCCAGAGAATGGTATATATTACTCATTTATTTCACATAAGATGTTAACTGTCACATCCCGAACCCCACCCTATGCGGATGTCGAGGACGTGACTGCCAGTCGGTCGCGACGTGACCAACCAAAGGCAAATTCTGAACTTTCCGACGAATTGCACTCCAACTGTAGGGTCAGATGCAGCGGAATTTAAAACTTTTTCTTTGGGTCACGGGAATGCAACTCACTTATCCACCATAAAGGTATGTACCACAGAGCAAGTCTAAATCCAAAACAGTTAACAGTTCTAAGTTCAGAGCATATCTAAAATCAGGCATATAGTACAGAGCAGATCTAATATCTTTAGAGTATCGTTTATTTCCATGAGCCATAATTATCTATCCAGTACATGTAAATCAGGTTAGCCGTATCATATCACTCACCTGAATAACAGAATCAGTCCACAAGAATCCAGTCTCTACAGATCAGTGCCGTCAGATCCTTTACTTGAAGTGCCACTCGGCCTACCATGTCATATCATGGTGTCTTCTAATCCATCAAAGATAATCCCTGAAAAATGTTAGGGAATGGGGTGAGCTTCGAAAAGCCCAGTGAGTAACACAGGTTCCCTGTCATGGGTTTCAAACCCGGTCTTGTTTATAAATCACAAGGATAGTTCAATCGCTTAGGAATAACAGTTTTATAGATCTACTCGAACACAATTTAAGTAGAATAAAACAGGACTGAACTAAACGGAACAACAAATCAGAACAGACGGAACAGTGCATGATGCCAATATATCAACGAGAGTATAGGCAATTAATTCAAATATTAGAACAGATCAGTACTGGGCGGAACATAACAGGGCATAACAATAATATATCAGTTAGGCGCGTAATCAAGCCTACTTATGCCAGACCGCTCATAATCAGAATGGTACCCAGAGTCAGACACATCATAGCAGAACAAAATCAGACAGACCATAAAACAGAACAAGACAGACCGAACAAAACAATAGTAGGACGGGACAAAATCATGCCACGTACAATACAGTATAAAAGTTTGCATTTAAAAACATGCATTCAGACAGTATAACTTTTAAAACCGTACAGTGCATCAAAATACAGTATCTAGACAGTAACTTATATACCAAGTCAAGAATCCGGACAGATCATAACGGAACTGGACCATGTATCAATCAAGACAGACAGATTATTAACGGACGGTACATAATGGGATCAGACGGAACAAAACACCAGTTCAAGTCACAGGTAAACAATCAAGACAGACAGATCATTAACGAACGGAACATAACAGAATCAAACAGAACAAAACACCAGTTCAAGACACAGGCATAATCAAGGACAGAGGCATAACAGGACGGATCATAACGGAACAAAGCAAAGCAATACATCAATCAGAACAAGACATATCAGAACTGAACATGTCGGAACAAAACGGAACAATACATCTATCAGAACAAAACATATCGGAACTAAACATGACAGAACAAAACGGTACAATATCAATCAGGACAAGTCATATCGGAACTGAACATGACGGAACAAAGCGGAACAATATATCAATCAGAACAAGGCATATGCTACTTTAAATATATGCTTTTTAAATAGTATAACGTTCAAAACAGTACAGTGCTTCAAAATACAGTATCTAGACAGAACTTATACACCAATTCAGGAGTCAGGGTTACTCACAAACTGTTACGGTTATCTCCTTGCACAAACAATCCGATAACCTCCAGATACGTCAGGCATCTCCATGTATATCCCGAACAATAATCATCAATCATATACAGATCAGAACTCATCCATTCAGGTCTCATTTGTCATCTTAGGTATCTATCGGATCACCTAAGACAGCGCAGTAGCCTATCGCCCTTTCACTAGGTCTCACCCGAGGCTATTTCATTCTTTAATTAGGCTTAGCAGTCATCAGGATTATGATTTAAGTCATTTGGACTTCAATCGTTATCAGTTAAGCACTTATTTGGCCTTAGGGGCAAAATGGTAATTTTGCCATTCTTGCCCCGGACTCTGTCATGGTCCTCAGAATAGTCTACATATCTTATGTATGAAGTTCTAAGTCTTTTAGACTTAAATCGGTATCAGTTAGGTGCTTATTTAGCCTTAGGGGCAAAATGGTAATTTTTTCCATTCTCGCCCCGGACCCTGTCGTGGTCTTCAGAATGTTCCATATATCATGTATATAATTTTCTAAGTCCTTTGGACTTCATTTGGTATCTGATTTAGATCATCGGGACACATCGGTCATTTCTCGTTTTACGCGTTGATAGTTCCGGAGTCTTACTTAGCCCTTCAGTGTTCATAATTATACTTACGATAATTTATCAGATCAGATTGACCTTTATCCTTGCACTTATAGTGCTCAGGGGTATTTTGGTCATTTTACGTTTCGTAAGATTCTGACCCCGGTTCGTCATTTATTCAGGTATACAGTCTCGCCAGTATTCGGGTTTCTATAGGTATCAGTTTCGTCCCAATCGGACTTCATTTGGGCTTCGTACAGTATCAGGGGTAATTTGGTAATTTTACGTGTCATTATTTTTCGGCACGTTAGTTCATAAAATGGACCTCACCATTAGGCCCAGAGTGTCCGACATAATTAAGTTGGACTATCTGTTATGTTTAATTGACCCTGGGAATCATTAGGGGCAGTACGGTCATTTACACTTTATGTGTCTGTATTTTTCGGGACTTCAGTTCGTTAAACAGACCTCACCGTTGAGTTCAGAACGCCCGACATAGTCAAAATAGATTGTCTTTTATTTTTTTATTTGGGTTTGGTGCCATCAGGGGCAGTACAGTAATTTGTCACTTACAGGTCTGTATTTTTCGGTACTATATTTCCCAAATCGGAGTGTACCATTGAGTCCAGAATGTTCGAAATAGTGAAAATACACTATCTATTTAAGTTATTTGGACTCCGTTTGACATATTAAATGTCCAGGGGTAAAATCGTAATTTTACCTAATTAATAAAATAATAAAATTATTATTTTATTATTTAATTAATTTGGCAGGGGCTTAAATGTATAATTTTTCCAAAATCTGGGCCACTATGCAATATTCAGAACTGTTGGGGCAAATTTGTAATTTTCAGAAAGTTTCAGGGTCAAAATGTAAATACATAAAATTAGGGGTTCAACCCACAGGGTTCAAGGGTTTACCAAGTGAACCGGTTCAAAACACTTAAAAACCAACCAGTTCTGACCCTTCAGAAAACCGGAATTACATATTCCATTTAACCTCAATTGCCCCCCTTATCCACGGATGGCTTATTCCCAAAACTTGATTTTAATTTTTAAAACCCGTAACCAAACAGGCTGAATCAGATTTTAAAACAAATCAGCTAAGCCCAAAACGGTGTAGTTTCATTAATTCGGTGGCATAGTCTTGCATTGCCACGTGTGTGAGTCGACTCGGCCCAACTCGAACGAGTTGGCGAGTCAACTCCATCTTCTTCAACGCGCAGGGCGCTGTTGCCGTAAGTGCAGGTCCGGTTTTTCACCATTTTGGTGGAGTTTCAAGCATGGATTTCAACTGATTTTGGTTCCAAAAGCTTTCTGGAAGTGAAACCAACATATTGGAAACAGTTTGGGGCTTCGAATCCATGCATGGAGTTCTGTTTAGCCGATTATCGTAGGGGAATTTCAGTTCGGTCATACGGCCCCGTTTCTCAACCAAATCGCACGAGGTTTGGCTTGTTGTGACCGTATGTCCATGGGAATCAACATCCCATTTAGAAATTTCGGTTTAGAGGCCTATTTTCGAGTTTGGGTTCCATGGCCGAGACCTATAGGTTCGGTTTTGAGGGTCCAAATCAGTGCTCTAGGGTCGCGGGTTGGTGTTTTGGAAACTCTCGTGACCTATAGATCAAGTCTCGACCATCCAAACATGGTTTGGTTTTGGTCATTTCAGATTGGTTGCATGCAAGGTCAGCCATGGTGGCCGTGTTACAGTTCAATGGTTTTCATGGCCATCCGCCCCTTTCGATTGTTCTAAAACAATCCTAGACCTCTAGTAATGTATATATACATAGTTTAATTGGGTCCAAAGACTGTCAAAATAGTGTCAAAGCTTAAACAGGGAATTTTCAGTTTTAAGAGAAAAATGATACCTCTTGGTTCAGGCCACTGCTCTTACACGGCTCAGTCTAGATTTTTGGCACCTTAGGTGTGCCTCAGTCAGTCATGCCTCCTGAATCCTCTCCTCTTTTGGTGCATCTCGTTTCCAACGGGTGACATGCACACACCCACCATGATCAAGACTCATGCAAACCCTCACTTGGTAGCCCTTTCTCTCCCTCTTGACTCCCCCACCCGAGCACACACACACACCAGTCACTCAGTCCTCACAGAAGACCCTTTTTGTGATCCTTTTAAACCACATGTTATTATGTATGATATATATATATATATATACATATACACTTATACATATATATCTCCATTTATGTGTGTGTCCACATCAGAGAATCAGTAGGGTCATGGGGTGACGTGGGCTGAGGGGAGCTGACTTAATCCATCATATGGGGTTTGCATGTAATCTCATTGGTTGCTTTGGGTGGCAAGTTGGGGTAATACAGAGATATATACAAATAAGTTGCATATAGATGCACAAAGTAATGGGTAGCCTAAATGGTAAATTTTTGGGAAGAATTTATCCTCTCAAAGGTCAAGGGTTCAATTCCCTTGCCCCCCCCCCCCATTTGGCCCCTTTTTTCACCATTTTGGTTAAGGCCACGTTTGGCTACGCAGTAATTCAGTTTCAGTGTTTGCTACATAACTTTCATTCCGTAACTTCTTTTTCGATGCGGTTTCTTCCGGTCAGTTTCTATTTTAGTTATCTTCAGTGTCAGAGGTTCCGTGTCATTTATTATTCATTCGGGATTTCCCGGGTTAGCTAATTCGGGTTCCGTTAGTATTAAAACGGCGTTATTTCACCGAATTAATCAGTAATTTGGGTTCGGGTAAGGTACCCTTCCCTCCAGACATATTTAATTATTTAATCGGTCTATGGCGACTGCCGGGATTATGATTAATTCCCTAAATCATTCTTTAAGTCAGTATTAATTAATAATTATTAATTAATTATTAATTTCACGGGATCGGGGTGTTACATTAACCCAATACCACATCCTACTGCAATCAAGTAACTCACCTCACCAATAACTTGCTTCCATTGAAAACACATTTTGTCACGCCCCGAATTCTAGCGAACCCAAGGCACGACTGACGAGACAAAAAGGAAATAAAATAATAAGAAAATGAAGGACAATCAAGTACAGATCAATGCTAATTTAATCCACCATTCTGATACAATGCATGAAGTCTGGTCCCTTAGTTCACAACATACAATGACAAGAAATAGTCTAGGGCTTATGCCTTTGTACAATATCAAATACGTCCCCACGGGCCACATATAATCCTCAAATCAAAGCATCTCTAAGTCTCGCACAACTGGAGTGTCATCTGAAATGTTTGTCCCACGAATGGGTCAGCTCAACTGCTGGTACAATATAATGCTATTGCAAGAAACAAAATTAAAGGCGTGGCATGTGCAGGTGTATAGTTATTTCTATATGGCATTCAATGTCATCAAGGCAGTATATGAACAGTATGCAGTATATGAGCAGTATGCGTCACACGCCCATGCAACTCTATGCCACCATGTCTCGTCTTACGGTCCTTCCCTAATAGCCCGAGTACTAATATATGTCTCGCTTCACGATCCGGAACCCGTCAGGCATGCGAGTACCTAATGGCCGATTTTGAGCTTTTCACCACAGGATCTGCACCCTCATAATGCACAGCACCACGTGTTCAACTCACACCATGCCTAAGGAATCACACTATGCCAATATGCTCTGATTCATTCATGCCACAATGTAATCTCAATGATGCATCTCATCCACACATGAAACATGGTTTCAATCACACATTTCATAGTCTCAATAGTTCTCAAAGAATATAATCCACACATTATACTAACACATGCGATATACACATAATCATCATCCACATTATCACCCAACTTTCAACAAGATAGCATGAAGCACATAAGCATGTGAACAATCAAACAAACATGTAAATCATCAAGTCAACAAAGTAGTTATTCCTAAACTCAATTCTATTTCTTACTTAGCACAATATATCGTACCTGATGGGTCAATCTCAATCTCAAGAAATCGTACTCATAGTATAGCAGAACCACAGTAAGAATACCGAAGGTTAGATCACCTTCTCCTTGCCTTTCGTGTCCCTAAAATCATAACATGTGACTCAGTCCATTTGTTATATGAATTATGCTATTTATCAAATTTTATGTCTTTATTTTATAAGTTTCTATTTTGGTCAAATTTAACTCTATTGTTGAGTTCCGGAACATCGAAGAAAGTAGGTTTAGGCTTTCGTGGAATTTAATTCGGACTTCCTAGCTAAAAAGGGCAAAACGGTCATTTTGTACTTCTTACGGGCCCTTACATCCCGAGACCTCTTCTCACTAAATCGGACTCTACGGTTGAGTCCGGAATGCTTGAAATAATAAAGTTTCACTATTGTTTTACTTAATTCGGAGTTCGTTTGACTGTATTTCAATTCAGGGGTATTTTGGTAATTTTAAATGTTATCACGGGTCTTTTATTTTTCAGGACCCCATCTCATAAAACAGACCTCACCATTGGCCTCAGAATGATCGAGATAATCAAAATACACTAATGACTTGTCCCATTTGGACTCCAGATTATTTTAGAATATTTAAATAATTAAATTAATTAATTAATTAATTTAATTAATATTTTATTCTGGTGGGTCAGTTCATAATTTCTCAAAATTTTAGGGGTCAAAGTGAAATTTTTGAAAGTTCTGGGGTCAACCTCAATTTCCAAAAAGTCCAAGGGTAAATTTGTAAATTCCAAATCTCTTATTCTTAATTCGGATAGCCAAACAGTGGCTAATCCAAAATAGGGATAGGATATCCCTGTTTTCTAATTTAATTCCAATTTCTGATTTTATAACCTTGTAGCCAAACAGCCCCTAACCCATTTTTAATTTAAAACATAAGGCCGATACGTGGTAGGGGTGGGTCGGTCTTGCACCCGACCCGAACCCGAACTCGAACTGGACCCGAACCCGACCCGGAACAGTGCCTTTTTCCCAGACTTTTCGTCGAACCTCCAGTAGGGTTCCGGCGGATTCTCCGGCACCGGCGACTATTTCCAGTGCGTTTTTCATTGTTTTTAAAACGTGATTCTCTTCCATTTTTCATGTAGATTTCATCCCCAACCTTAGTTTTTGATTTGGTTCGCCCAACACTCACGAATCCGAGGATGACCGTAGCTCTGGCCAACCATGGTTTCATGATTTCAAGCTTGATTCCTAACTGTTTTGGCCCCTATTCATCTCTAATGGATTTCTGTATCTACTAGGGTTTATTCCCTACCATTTAAACCGAGTTTAACACGTGAAATATCAACCCCATTCCCCATGACCGTGACCTGCAACTCACTCTTTCTCACCCATTTTCTAACCTTTTCTATTCATTCTTTTTGCATTATGTTCCATTTTTCATACACTATAAGACCCAAGAATTAAATCTAAACAATATGCTACAAAACAGATTGGACATATAAGAAATTTCTAGAGAGAGAAAGTAAGTGGGTTTCGGATTCTTACCTCAACATTGATGCCTTCTCTCCCCTTAGTTAGGTTTCTAACTCCCCTCTGATGCGTCTAGGGTGGGTCAAGGTCACATGCAACCTCTCTTCCTTATTCTCTTCCTTCTCCCTTCACTTCACAGTTTTCACTCTCTCTCTACCTCACGACTGGTCTGCTCCTCTCTTAACTCCCACCATACACATATACATACAGACCACACTCATTGTTCTGACCTGCCCCTTTCCATGCCCTGAAATCCACTTCTACACACAATCACACCCACCACACTTCTTTGAGTGTTATGCACTCAAACTCTACACACACACTCATCACACACGGCTGACACACTATGCACACACCTCACCCATAATCTGATTTATGTATATATATATATATATACACACACATATATATATAATTTATGCACATGTATATTTATACACCCACTTAACAATTTACATACATACACACATATACACCTAACATACATACATTTACACATAACAATAATAATAATAATAATAAATAGTAAATGATAATAATGATAATAACCAAGAAAATTTCTATATAAAAAAAAATTTCTCAGGTTATTACATATTCCAGGCCCAAGACACAGTAATTCACTCCAATTTTGGAAGCAAAATAGTGAGTTAATTATCTCAATCACCATTTGATATAAGATGAAAAAAGGACAAATATTAAAAAAATGAATATAGGAAGAAATTCCGTAGGGGTCCTGGTAGTAGAGATAATAATGTAATTACCTAACTAAAAGTGGATGAATCTAAAATAGCTGTAGCAACTTCAGGATCTTCTACTATAACTGAAAATAAAAACAAATATTGTTACCTAACTTAATATATAAAGAGATAATAATGATAATAACATAAGATTTTGTTAACTGACTCAAGGTCTTCAAGTTCTTCCAATCTTTCTTCAATTTCAATTGGAATGGGTGAAGCTTGTAATCAATCTTGAGCGCAAATCAAACATTCCACTAGTTTTGGAGTTAAGGTACTATGAAATTGATCAATTATTCGTCCTCTTGTTGTCACGACCTGAGACCCTACCCTATGCGGATCTCGTGTCGCGATGCCCAGTCCGACGCTGCTTGTCGAACCAAGGGTCTCAACTTGCTACACAATTAGTGCTACTAACATGCAACAACTAAATGCGGAATAAAATAAATAAAAGCTGCATGTAATTTATATAATGTTTTACAAAATGTGGAATACAAAATTTCTTAATACAACTGTTCATCCCCAAGACGTGGATAACATGGGAGGGCTACAAGACTGTCTGTACTAAGTATTACACTTACAACTTCAAAAGAAATGTCCACTGCTATCTAGCTGACTACTACTGTTACTGCTACTGCTCTTCTACAGCTTCCTTTCCTGAAGGGGAGGTAAGTTTGGGGTGAGCTAACTAAAGCTCAATAAGTAATTCTCTTTTGCTCTGCCATGTGTACATGAATATAGAAAGCATTATCCATAAAAGAACTAGGATAAATGCAGATGTGCTAGCCAGTCAATGAAATAAGGAACTCATCAAAGAATATCAAATGGTAAGAACTCAAATGATAAAGCAATGAAAATCTGTCTGATAATATAATTATACAAGCTACAGTCATGAGCTGTCTCAAGCATAATCATATGCACTCAAATAAAAAGCTGTGAAATCTCATGATCATTCATAATGCAATAATATGATTAAGCTATGATAATCAATAATAAATGATAGTGATATCAACTAAAACTGGGATACTCTCGCTGGGGTCCGGCTACCCCCTAGGTTCATATTCGGTGCTCTAAGGCCTCGCCGAATGGTATTGCTCTGAGCTCGTATTCGATGCTCTAAGGCCTCGCCGAATAATACTGCTCTGTGTACACTATATAATAATAATCTGTTTGAAATCTAGACCCGAAGGTCATAACTAGACCCAAGAGGTCATAAATAGCATCAGATGGAGATGTGACTGAGCACAAATCTGGCACTAATAATATATCAGGATCATGCTACCTCCACGAAGAGTATAAATGTGGAACATAACTGTTCTTGGCAGTCTGACGTAACGATAGTTATCTGAACTATGGTTACTAGACTACTTCGAATATACTGTCTGGCCCTCACAACCCTGGGTACAAGTGTACAGAAAGGAATCCATGCACAATGTATAATCATGATCGAGATATATATAGAAATCAATAATTGTCTCCCACATGATAGGGCAATATCAATGTGGCTAAATAAACACTGGTATATATGGAATACAACAAGTGATATACGAAAAAACTGTTGACATGGCTTGGAATGTAACATAAGCAGAGATCAGAGATTACTTACCTTTTATTGTATCTGTCTAGAAGGTCAAACCACCTTCTTCTACTTACCTCTTTCTGTATCTGTCTAGTAAGGTCAAAACCGCCTTCTTCTTGTCTCTTGGTATTCCTATGATTCAGGAAACTCATCTCAGTCTATGTATATATATATATATATATATTTAACTTATGCTATTCATCAAATTTTATGTCACTTTACTATTGATATCTCTTTTACTTGAATAGACTTTACTATTGAATCCGGAATGTCGAACAAAGTCGATTTAGGCTTTCACGGAATTTAATTTGGGCTTCTGTACTAAAAAGGGCAAAACTGGTCATTTTATACTTTTACTTGGTTTTTTTATTTTTTGGGACCTTGTCTTGCTAAACGGACCTCACCATTGGTCTTAGAATGTCCGAGATAGTTAAAATACACTATTCATATGTTTAATTTGGACATCATTACTATAAAGGGTAAAATGGTCATTTTATACTTTTACGGTTCTCACTTTTTGAGACCTCTTTTCATAAATCGGACTCCACGGTTGAGTCTAGAATGCTCGAAATAATAAAAATTCACTATTCTTTTATTTTAATCGGAGTCCATTTGACTACTTTTCAGCTTAGGGGCATTTTGGTAATTTCCCCTTTTACTTTAAATTAATTAATGAAATTAATATTTTATTCTGGGGGTCAAATCATAATAATTTAAAAGTTAGGGGGGTCAGTTTGTAATTTCTGAAACTTCTGGGTCTAATTCCAATTTTAGAAAAATCCTATTCTCACTAAGGATAGCCAAACAGTGGCTTACCCTTAAAACTGGAATAAGATATCCCCATTCCGATTTTAACTTCAATTTCAATTTCTTATTCGTGTTACCAAACGCTCCCAATTCAATTTAAAATCTTTTACACTCAAACCAATACGGTGCCGTTTCAATATATCCGTTCCTGTTTCGGTCGGGTCCCGACCCGGATCCGACCCTTGACCCGAGCCCAAACCCTAACCAACAGTGTCATCTTCTTCGTTTTTCTGGTGTAGCTCCGGTAGGTTTCCGTCGCCATCTCCGATGACTGCGACAGGATTCCGATCATTTTTTCAACTTAATTCTTTGTAGTTTTCTTTATTTTTTCATGAGGATCTCGAATCTAACATTAGTTTTTCATTTGGATCACTATTTCCCTACGAATATGGCCAAACCCGTAACTCCGGTGACCTGTAAAATCCTAATTTCATGCCCATTTCTCTACTGTTTTCATTCCTTTCTTTTACATTTTTCTTTCGGCAACATAGAGGATAAATTTCCCATTGTTCAAAAGAAGTTTAAAGCATAAAATCTCAACTTTGCTGAGTATTCACCAAGACCTGTAACTAGGGTTTATTCACTGATTTTAGAACCGTTTTAAGTGATTTTTCTTGCTAAATGATCCTAGTTACATGCTGATTAAGATCCTACTTTTAAACTCAACATTTCATGCTTTAAAAGTATAAAACAGAAATAACCCACTTACTTTTATTTTCGAATTTCCTAGCGTAGGCTTCCTCTTCTCTCTTCTGTTCCACTTCTGATTCATTTCTGCTTTTTCTCAACAATTTTTCCAACCCTTAGACAGAGTTCACAGCTCTCAAATCTCTCTGTTTTCCATGACTCATGTACCATGTATATATATATATATACACACACGCACACTCCACCGCCTTCACCCCTTTCTTCTTGGTTTCTCCCCTTTCTAAAGCCCCTTTTCTTGACCTAGGTTTCTGATTTCTCTCTGCCAAATGCAACCTTGCATTTATGGCTTGGGAGACTTGTGTGAGTGTATATATATATATATATATATATATATATTATATTACATACACTACACACACACGTATTGCCCAACCGAACACACACACACTGTGCAGACCTGCTTGGCAGTTCCCTTCTTTGCTTCATTTTTCCTTTTTCTCTTTTTAATTCCTTATATATATATATATATGTACACATATATATGTATAATACATCATGTTATACACATATATACATATAAAATACATATTTTATACGTGTATATATATCCATATGTAGGCATATAAATCTATTTTTAATCATATATACATACACTCATTTTGAACAGGCCACACACATACGTACATGTATGCATGCATGGGTTTGCATGCGTGCACGCTATTACGAGGCATAATTCTGTGTTGCTCGGGTTTACTTGTGGAAATACTCCTGAACACTCAGGGTTACTCAAAACTACTTCTCGTATATTTTTAATATTGAAATGACTTCATTTATAACTCTCGCTATCTGTCTCGA
Organism: Nyssa sinensis; assembly: GCA_008638375.1. Taxonomy (NCBI): domain Eukaryota; kingdom Viridiplantae; phylum Streptophyta; class Magnoliopsida; order Cornales; family Nyssaceae; genus Nyssa; species Nyssa sinensis. The sequence continues at coordinate 35,834,511 of CM018043.1, read as the reverse complement.
ACTTCGTGTCAATTATTGTATAATATTTATTGCGATGCTTCGCATATATATCAGGTATTATTTTCATTGGCTCTGTGTATTTGTACTTGGCTTTTCTTAATCTCATAATTTTCTGAGATTATAATTTCTGCTGATTACCTCGGTAATCGTACCCGTCACTGTAGATTACTTATTAAAATAATTTGATATATCATGGGGTCTACTATTCTCGGTCTGAATCAGTCTCGGTTTGTTCTTGATATTATGATCAATGCTGAGTCAAAGCTCAGTATTATTATTTGACCTTTTTAGATAAAATAAAATTATTCTATTTATTCGGAACTTATGTTCGGTTACAACTGGTATTATGTTACTCGACCCAATCCACCTCGGTTTACGTGTAGCTCGATTGGGTCTACCTCGATCTACATGCCATATCTCGGGTCGGGATATTACACCTGTATTAAAAGCCGACTTAGAAGCAACGGTTGAGACAGGAATAGCCAAAACATCCCTTGCCATTTGAGAGAGTATTCGATACTTTGAAGAATGTATTTTCCACCAACTCAAAATGTCAAAGTCATTTGTTTCTTTTTCAAAAGTTTCATCTAATTATCGATTAACCTCGGATTTGGAACTAGAGTTTTCTTCTTCTTCCAATTGCTTTTTAAACTAAGATGGTAAAATCTACATTGCACAACAAGTTCATTTGCTTTAACTTGATCAACCACTATGTCACTTGAACTTTGAGTGATCTCAATTGAAGGAGAATTTGAAGTGGAGTCAAGCATTTGATAAAGAATGTACATCTTATTCATGACCCCCCTTACTTTCTTAATCAACTCGTTCACTTTTTTTAAAGGATACACTCTACCATAGCAAAAAATAACATATCTCAACTTGTACCGAGGATCTAAAACCACTATAATCAATAACATCATATTGATTTTATCAATATTTCCCCAATACTTGTCAAATTTTTCCTTCAACTTCTTAGCAATAGCACTTAAACAAGCATCACTAGTGTCGGACCAAGCATTCAAAAGTTGTTCAATTTCACAAATTTCATGAAAATAAGAGTTTGATGACATATAAAGAACTCGAAAATATTTTTGTGATATCATAGAAGTGTTTCAAAAACATGGTAAACACCTTGGCATTGTCCCAATCTTTATCATTAAGAGCTCCATCCTTGAGATCGGATGCAAAACTTGGTTCTTGGTCATCCAACCATTCAAATGATTTTTGGAACTTCAATGCGGTTTCTAACATTAGATATGTGTAGTTCCATCTTGTTGGGACATCAAGACACAAAAACGCATTTGGAGGACAATCTTTCTTGATCGCAACACATCTTGAATTGTTGTGATCTTTGTGGAGAACTCCTAATATACCTTATTGCACCACGGATTCGAGAAATTGAATCTTTCACCTCTTTAATCCCATCTTTCACAATTAAATTCAATATATGTGCAACACACCTCACATGAAAATAATCACTATCCAAAACAAAACCACTTCTCTTTGCAAATTCTTTTCTTCAAGTGTAAAACAGCCGTGTCATTACTATTAGCATTGTCAACTGTGATAGTCAAGACCTTCTTTATACCCCATTGAAGCATGCATGACTCCACGGCTTGAGCAATAGCCACACCTTTATGACTAGAAATTACAGAAAAGTTAAGTACTCTTTTATGTAATTTTCAATCATTGTTAATAAAGTGAGCCATGAGACACATATAACTAATGTTTTGCGAAGAAGACCATATATCCGTGGTGAGGCAAATTCTATGAGTGGAGCTTGCCAATGCATTTTTCAATTTTGCCTTTTCAGTAGCATACAATTCCAAACCATCTCTTACAACAGTGGTGCGTAAGATGAAGCAGAATTTTGGTTGCAACACACTACAAAAGTACCTAAAACCTTCCCATTCCACAAACTTGAATGGCAATTCATCAACTATGATCATCCTAGCAAGGACATTCTTGCACAAGTCTTGGTCAAATTTCCCCCCAACACTAACACTTTCTCCCTCTTGTCCATCACTAGGGGAAGACAAGGTTTTTTTGTCTTTTGTCCTTATTATAAGTATATTCGGGACATATTCCTATGTGTTTCCATAAAGTACTAATTCCATTTACACTCTCACATGCATAATTTTTACCAAAATAATTACATTGTGCCCTTTCTGACTGACTTCCTGTCATCTTTCTTAATCTTAGTATAATGATCCTAAATACTAGATTTTTCTTTACGAGACTTCTTTTGGCTTTCATGCACTCTAGATGTAGCAGTACTAACATGTTGAGAACTTGACAACTAAAAAACATATATATATATATATATATCTATATAATTAGAAAGCTAAATGATTAAGTAATATAAAGTGCAAGCAACTGTAGCACAATGAAAAATTTGTAAATTTCTTAGCTCAAACATTTTAAAATTTCAAATCCACGGCCAGGTAGAATTCTCTCTCTATATCTTAAAAAATGAATCAAAGACATGTAACCATTTCATATCTTAATTTAGCTAGTGAACCTTGGTAATTGATAAAAAAAAGTAATAAAAATAAAATTTGCATCCTAAACAAACAACATTAAATTACTACATATGTATCTAACTCTAACACTAGAAGTCCAAATAGTGGGTTTTGTGTTGCTTCTCCTTCATTTGTAAGTGAAGATGTGTATTTGATAATTGGTACTACAGTATAGCAATTAACCTATATATGACTGTAATCAAATATTCATACTTCAACATGAAAAACAACATATTGGTCATGTCATGTCATGAAAAAATAAAAATAAAATAAAAAAGAAGAAAATACACTCACAATGATCACCTCTTCCTCATGCAAGAATATGTGGTGAATTTCCAGTCTCCTAGAAGACGGGAGGAAAAGAAGATTTCTCTCTCACATAAGCCCAAAAATACATACTTTCTTGAGATTGTTCACTTCATAGTATTGGGTATGCAAGGGAGCTTCTAGGAAACTAGGCTTAGTCAAAATTAAAGACTAAAGTAGAGATGTTTATTTACTCTTGAATAAAAGCATATAACCCAAAGAGATACATGTCTTATAAGAGATCTTTATTTACAAAACTGTCAGTCCTCTCTCTAAAAAATATTCCCAGTTAAAATTCCTCATGGAAGAAGTTCAGTTTAAATAAATTGATAACCAGTTACAAAACACATCCCTACAATCACAAATTTGTTAGTTCGAATCCCAGCTTAGACAAGAAGTTTGCTCTGACCTCCCCATAACTTTTTGGCATAGGAAGTAGCACATAGTTCACCTTTCCTATGTCAAAGAATTCCATGAAAGTTAAATCCCTAGCAAAGCCAGACTAATCCAAATGAGTCAAATGCTCATGGAATTCTGCCAAGTAGAAATCAAATATCTAATCAATCGGCTTAGTTAAGCAGTCATCTTTAGTAAATTTGATATGACAAGCAAATTTTGGCATATCCAGATCCATGAATCAGACAGGTATAAAACAACATTCACCACACCTTTCGGTCATTACGAATGGAATGTAATGCCCTTTGGCCTTAAGAATGCACCCATCGAATTCCAGAATATCATGAATGAGATTTTTAGTCAGTCCTCTAGTTATTCTATAGTTTACATAGATGATGTCCTCATCTTCTCTGAATCAATTGATCAACATTGGAAACATTTACACTCATTGTAATTGTAATATCCGGACCCAAATTAAACCAAGAAAATTGTTGTAATACCGAAAGATTAGGATTCGTTTTACGATGTTTGAATTTATAGTTCGCTTTAAGTTTTGAAAACTCCGAGTGTTCGAATAATACACGTATGAAATGATGGATGTATATAAACACACACACACACATATATATATATATATGATAAGTATATGTATATATATGAGTGTTAATATATGTAAGTGTGTGTAGTGTGTGCAGTATATGTATATATATGTGTGAAGTCAGTGTGTGTATGCAGTATATGGCAATGTGTGTGTGTGTTGTCAGTGTGTATGTGTGCCGACAGTATATATATATATATATATATATATATATATAAATACATATAATACATATATATAAGGTGAAACAAAAAGAAAAGAAAAGGGAAAAAGAAAAGAATATAAAATATCAAAAAGGGAGAGAGAGAGAGAGAACCGCCATAGGGAAAGAGAGAAGAGAGGCGGTGGTGTGCTGCCTATATATATGCATAGGCAATGCATGCTTTAGGAAAGAAAAAGATAGAGAGAAGAAAAAGAAAGAAAGGAAGGAAATGGAGAAGCTGAGCAACTGCTGCAACTGAAAACTAAGAGAAAAGGTATTTTTCTCTCTAGAACCTTCAAAATTTTAATTCAATTTTTATAGTTTAAAGTGTATATATAAACTCTATAGTTAATAGATAATAGTTAAGGAAGAGAAACAAGGTCTGAAAGGCCTAGAAAATCATGAAAATCAGAAAAAACACCATTGATGAAGACCTCAAACTATAGGTCTGAATCAAGTGTAATCAAACGAGTTTTGACGTTTAAGGGCATAAAATAGACCTCACGAGGGTTCTAAAAACCCTAGACCGCGACCCAAAATCCTAAAGGAAGGCCCCTAATTTTCAAGTTGCAGCCACAGTTCAAAAAACCCAACACCATAAAATGAACACCAAACCTCATTTGGTGATTGCAGTTAGAACCTCTATGAAGAAACAAGAACAACAAGCCAAACCCTTTTGATTTTGGTCAAGAAATGGCCATTTATGAACCTAAAAATCGTGGGGGGTGTCCAAGATTTAACTGAGCTATGAGTCGACTTCGACCTCCCAAACCAATGCCAAAATGATCCCTAATGATCTAGGAATCCATACGAAGTGAAAACAGAGGACATGGGAAACTCAAAAGTCACGAAATAGAGAAAAGGTGAAACCTACAACTAGGGCAAAAAAATGGAGGTCGGGGGAGGAAGAAGATGAATAGTGGACTAGATCGGGCTTGGGTTGGATAGGGTTCGGGTCGAAAACCCAACCAGTCCCACATTCGGTTAGTGGGACGGTGTCGTTTTGATGTTTCTATTTTTAAATTAAACTAAAATGGGGTGTTTGGTCACGAGGTTAGGAAATCAATTTAATACCCCTAGTTGGAACAGGGATAGACTAGCCACGTTTTAAGACATGTCCATTGTTCAGTTTTAGGAAAATTAAAAGAAAAAAAAAAAGGAGGGGTTGCTGCCCCTGAGGTGCGAACCTAGACTGCGTGTGTGGGAGGCACCTAACCAAGGTGGCCAAGCCACTATGCCACTAACGCACCTTATTTAAAATACCACTTTAAAATATATATATATATATAATATAAAATAGTATAATTAAATTAATTAAATTAATTTAATTTATAAAATAATTCCAGTGTCCAAATAAAATAAAGGTATAGTGTATTCTTACTATTTTGGGCATTCCGAACTCAACAATGGAGTCCGATTTGTGAAATTAAGTCCTAAAAAATCAAGACGCGTAAAATGAAAAATTATCATTTTTCCCTTAGTAGTACCCGAAGCCAAATTAAAGTCTGTAAAAGCCTAAATTGACTTTCTTCGATGTTCCAGACTCAATGGCGGAGTCTGTTTTACCAAATAAGATACTTAAAATGTTGACATAATAAATTGACTAGTTCTAGAAGATTAGGCTATACGTAACATTGAACTGAGAAATGTTTCCTGATTAATAGGAACTTCGAAAGGGAAAGAAAAGGCGATCTAATTTCCTATTGAAAGAGAAAGAACTGTTTTAAAGGTAAGTAAAACCCAAACTCTTACATGTGGTAATTCTTAGTCATGTCATAATGTTATTCCTTTAGACTGCCAAAATTATACTCCTATACATACCTGACACTTATTGATTCCACAATCTAATGCTTGTTCTATCTTGTGAAAATTATTGAGAATTTAACTGCTATATCTTGATCATGATTGCTTGTACACTTTGTACCATGCCTTGAAAGGCAAACTGCTATGTTCTCACTACTAAGAAAAATGATATTCCACATAAATATACACTCTTCATGAAATTACGATGATAATGATATATTATGAGTACCTAGAGTTGTGCTCAGTCACAACATCCATCTTATGCTATTACTGGACCTACGGGTCAAAGTCCATGAAGGACATATGGTGTAATATATGTAAAAGACTGAGGGTATGTCGAACCTTAAAAGATTAAGGGTATGTTAGGCCTTAAAGGATTGAGGGTATGCCAAGCCCTAAAATGATTGTGCATCAATTATGTTTGATATCATATCTCTTATTGAACTCATAGGATAATCATATTTTTCCTATGACTGATCATATGTTTTGCAAGCTTATCCATTGGCTTACGATTGGTTATCTTATGATTGTGGCAATATGACCTTTATTTGAGCTAGATCCCTATTGATGATTTCATGTACCTTGTATCATTTGATATTCACTTATTCTTCTCATGTACCTTGTATCATTTGATATTCACTTATTCTTACCATTATGGGATGTGCCTTTGACCTAAAGGTCATTTCTATTGTTTCACACTTTTGGTGATTGGCTATTGTGACATTCTATTTCTTGATTGGCTATTGTGACACTCTATTTCTTGATTGGCTATTGTGACATTCTATTTCTTGACTGGCTATTGTGATATTCTATTTCTTGACTGGCTATCATGTTATCATATATTTGTTTGTCTTGGATTATGCTCTTTTCTATATTGACCCTGACCCATGACAGAGTAAAGGGAATTTACTTACTAGGCTAAGTTAGCTCATTTTAGATTTATACATTTATTTCAGGAAGGGACGCCGCAAGTAGACAATAGAAGCCAGAAAGCAATAGTGGACATTTTTTTATAAAATATAATAGTAATGTCTTAGCTCTCCCGTGTGTCCACACCTTGGAGGTGATGTATAATTATTTTTTTTATCTATAAAACCTTATTATACTTTCGTTGTTTATTTATTTAACTACACATTATGATCACTGATCCAGTTAAAAGAAAATGTTAGGGATGACCCGAGGGTCGGTCTCGCGATCCTAAATCTGTAGAGGGTGGGTTTCGGGTCCTGACAGTAATACCCCAAAAATTTGAAATAAATAAAACGCCCCACTTTTTTGACTTATATAATTTAGTCTACATGATTTACGACGACCCAAAATAGCACAACAAAAAAAATTAGACTTCAAATTAAAATTTTTGTTAAATTTTTTTATGTATCTAATTCGACAAAATGTACGTGCGAAAACAAATACGGTAATGGACACCGAAAAAATATGCTTGTATATATATACATACATGTGAAGTCATATATACAAATACACGTATACATGTGTATACGGTATTTATATATGTGTGTGTAATGGATATATGTGTTGGAAGGGAAGCAACTGGAAGGTCAGTGAGGTGATATACATATATGATATATGAGGCAACAAATCTGGAAACTTCTGGAGTGGAATACATGATATATATATATATATATATATATATATATATATATAAAACAACTTCATCAAGCTTCCAGCAAGAACAGTGGGAAATTTCCAAAGGCATTCTAGAATGATTATATATATGTATATATGTGTGTGTGTGTATAGGCAGCCAAACTTCAAGTATAAATATATATATGCAAGTTGTTGGTGATAGGCAACCAATTCTAAGCAAAGAAAGAGGGTCGTGTGAGACATATATGTATATATACCTATAGAAGCTGTTGTAACAAAGGGAAAAAGTGGAATTCCGCCATTGATAGAGGAGGAAGAAACTTCAAAATTCTAGAAAATCACCTAAGGTGAGTAGCCAAACTCAATCTGTTTAATCTGAATACAATACGTGTTTATTTATAAAGGCCATAGATGCTAAATTGGTAGAGAAAAGCTATGAAAATTCATAGGAAAATTTCCCCTAGTTCACGGCCCAAATTGGGTCTATGACTAAACCTCATCAAATGGTCCTCTACCTTGATGAATCAAACCACAATGAAAAATAGAGCATAATAGAATTGAAACCATAGAAAATGGACCAAAAATGGCCTAGATATTGTAGAGAAACCGAGGCCACCCAAAAATAGTTAGGTTATGAAATGGAAACCAAACTTGGTTTTGTGAATGGAAAATGATAGAAGATGTTCTAAGGATTTTATAACACTTTGAATCATGGAAAACGGTCAAAAAATGACCATTTCATGGCCAAAATACAGAAACGGGTGCATGGCCGAAAAATTGAAGTGGGTGTCAAAAATTGTATTATTTGAAGCTTAAAATAGTCTCAAAGGAATCGTAAGTAAAAATAGGGTCGATTTGATGTATAATGTGCTAAAATTGGACGTCAAAATATGAAGAAAATGAAGAGAGAAGTTAGCGGTCACCGACGACCAACGCCAGAGAAGAATACCGAAAAAATTGAGGGGGGGAAGAACAGGTTTGTTTAAGTGATGGGTCAGATTCTCGGTCGGGACCCAACCGAACGTAAGTGGGCAAGTTGAACTACGTCGTTTTGGGCGTATAAAGTTTGGTTTTTAATTTTAAAATCGGACTGTTTGGTTACGAGGTTAATAAATCCGAAATTGAAATTAGGATTAACCAAACCATGGATAAGGATGATATCTGGAGCATGTCATTCAGGTTCACTAAAGTGAACTGAACCGGTTGGTTCAGAAGCCACTTGGGCCGGTCTAGGGGCAGAACCCATTGGTTCAATGGTTTTAAATTAAAAATAAACCATAACTTGTCTAATTTGCGTTTTGGCCCAAATCTTTGAATAATTCTGTTATAGCCCAACTTTTGGGAACTTAATTAAAATAAACCCCTGAAAAATAATTAAATAAATAATTAATTAATTAATTAAATTATTTTATAAAATGAGTAAAATGATCGTTTTACCCTTGGACCCTAAATAATGCAAATGAAGTCCAAATTGAGATCCAAAAAATGCCATCTTAATGTTTTTCGATGTTCCAGATCCAACGGTGTAATAAGTTTTCTCAAATTTGACCTCTAAGTTAGTGATATAGGCAAAAGACACCATTATTTGATAACTGATGTGTATCTAATCACTGCTATAGGACTCCCGGAGTTAATCTAAGCCACAAGCAAAAATATTGAGCTATTCCCAACAAACTGTAAGTAACTTGGAACTTCTGACTTGGTGATATTTTAATTGTTATAGCATTTCCATATACTATACTACTTAAACTGCATATACTTTGTACTGTATAAAAATTGGCATGATTCCGTTCTGTTCTGCTCTTCTGCTCTTCTGTTTTGTTCTGTTCTGTTATGATTTTGTTCAGTTCAGTTCTGTTATTTTCTAATTTTTAGGCCCTATTCAGGAATTGAGTGGTATGACATGAGTAGACCAAAGCAAAACCCAAAGGGTAGAGACCCCACGAGTGTCTGTTTATGGGCAACTGGGAAACGCTCAAACATACTTGATGATATGCCTATGCATCTGATTGATATATTGGCACTGTTATATTATATTCTGCTTAATTCTGTTTTGTTCTATTCTGTTCTGATCTATTTTGTTCTACTTGAACAACATTTAATCATGAATTTTATTTGGCATTGTTACTTCTAAAATTATTAAACTATCCATGTGCTTTATATCCAAAAACTGGTTTTGAAACCCATGACAGGGAACCTATGTTATTCACTGGGCTTCTTAAAGCTCACTCTATTATCCTATCATTTTTTAGGTGAAGATTTCAGTGGCAAGGACTAAAGGGTTAAGATCCTCAGAAGTTATTTAGAAAGACTTTATGAAGTCATTTCATTTTTGTAACCTACCTCATTTTTGGATTTTTTTTTGTTGTTAGACTTTATGTAAACCAACTATGATCATATTTAGTTGCTCTGCCAAGTTAGCATGCATTCTCTTATTTAATTTTCGCTGCTTAATTCTTGTGTAATGAATGCATCTTACTTGAAAGTTACAAGTGAATGGCCTGAGGTTAGGATTACTATCTGTATTTTGATAAGTAAAATACGATGGGTGCCTAACTAGCCGGTCGCATATCCTTAATCCGCATAAAGTGGGTTTTGAGATGTGACATTCATTCCTCAATATTATCAAAGTTAACGGTTTAGTCTTATATGCACAAAAGATTAAACTTTTCCAAACGTCAATCATGTTCTTAGGTTTGACATCCAAAACGGTATGATCAAACTTATCCAAAGAGCAATCCAGTTTGCTGATAAGTTCTTTGACCAAATCTTAGAAAAAACACAGTTATAGAGATTTTTAAGATCTCTCAATTACATCTCTGAGTTCTACCAAGACCTTAGAAAATAGTGGAAACCACTATTCGATCGACTTCGCAGTTCACCTCCTTCATGGACTTCAGTTCATACATCTATCGTTCAACAAGTCAAGCAGTATGTCAAAACTTTACCCTGTCTTGGCATTCCTTTATTAAATTCCTTTAAAATTGTCCAAATATATATGTGTGTGTGTGTGTGAGTGTGAATTGTCAAAGACGTTTTAGTAAAAGTTGCACAGGAAATACTCAAAGACTTTCCAAGTGAAATGATCTCAATTCTCAATTCGTTTGGTTTATCAATTCTGATTACCAAGTCATAACGCAAATGATAAATTACAGTAAACCCACCAATTTTAGCCAAGAAAAAACACACATATATGATACACACATTGAAACTAAACTTTCAGTTCATACTATCACAGCCATAAAAAAAAAACCCATAAGATTTTAGGAGATTGAGAGTATAGAAGTAGAAGAAGTATCTTGAATCAAGTGATTTGTGAAGCGTGATGAGTAGATAAGGAGATTGTAAAATGTTGCGGTGATCGGATTAATCCTCTATTAATCGAAAGAGAACCTTAACTTGAAGAGATTGACGAGTGGAGATCAAAATGGGATGATAGGAGATTGAGAGATGCGACCGGAGATCGAGATAGGGTGTGAGAAAGCAACTGAAGATTGATAGGCATGAGAGAGATAAAGAGGTGTGAGATGGTGAGACCATTTTTTTTTTGGGGGGGGTTGAGTTGGCTGAATGAAATTAGGTTTAGAATCATTCTTGGGTTGGTTCGGGTAACCCGAGCATTCAACCCGAACCAACCCAACTTCTTCTGAACCCAAACCATTGGAGCTCAGTTTGGGTCAGGTCCCGATTCCCAATTTTTTTGTGCAGCCCTAATTTTAACCACTCTACACCATTATCCCTATTATTGTCGTCCAATCATTACCACTACCATTGCACTACCACCACCACTTGACTAGTTTGGATAGTCTTTCTCATTGTTTTGTTTTATAAAAAGATATATATTTATATGGGTGACGCTATTCCTACTCCACCAAATGTTAATTACACTCCACTTTTTCACATATCTTTTAAAATGACAATAATACTCAGAAACTCTCTCTGTTCCTTTCCCTCTCACGTCCCTCTCTCCTCTCTCCTTATAGACCTAGTAAAACTCACCCACAACCGCCTGACCATGCCAACCCAATCCCACGTTGTGATCGCCAGCACCATAAGTAGCTACCCCCACCATAGATTGCAATCTCATATCTCAAAGGCTAATAAAAGCTTTTGTCGAAGACCTCATTACCCCAACTGTCTTCATTGCAATTTCAGATCGCAGTAGCTAATCCACTACCGCACTTGCTAATCAACGTCATCCTCAAAGCCAACAATCTTAGATCGTAAGAGACTAGAGTAGTAATTTCTAATTTTTCTTGAGACTGGAGAGCCAATGGTTGTCCATATGAGTTGGCGGGAGAGGCTTTGCTAGATTGAAGTCGAAAATAATGGCACCACCAAACATCCTCTACTTTTTCTAAACATTTTCACAATAGATTAGGAAAATAAGTTTCATATCTAGAGACTGGTTGATTTGGTCTTTTGGATGAGAGGTTGATTCAGGTTGTAATCACTATCTACTATTCTGACAGAGGGTGATGGTGGATTTGGTTTTTCCCTTTTACTGGTTTGGCGGTAGTAGTTTAGTTGTGGTGGTGATGGGCGAGAGAAGCTAGTGAGAGTGGGCAGTAGATAGTGATGGGCAGTAGTAAGGGAGGTGGTTTATAGAGAAGGATTTCAATCTACTGTCGCCCACCCCTGCTGCTGTGCTGCCACACTCCCTCCCCCCTCCCCCCTTCCCCCTCCATCCATCACCTGATCACCACCACTTCCCTCTGTTTAGGATTTCTTGCAGTTTTTCTCTTGTTATTCAAAAATCCATGTTTATAGTAATGACGGGTTTATTGGCTGTGTTGTGCGTCTAAATCCAATTTCCATGGTTACCCTGTGTTATGTATAAGTAGTATCTAGCCTCTTGTTAAACACACATGGCTAAAATAGTTGAAAAATTGTATTGGCTTCTTAGTTGCATTATTGGGTGAGAGCTCTGTAAATCTATAAAATACTTTATATAATAGTTCAAGAATCTGTAAATCATCGCCATGAATTGTCACGACCCGAAATCCACCTTATGTGGATCTCGTATCGTGACTGCCACCCTTTGGCCGAGGCCTTAGGTAAGGCTCACATAAGCAATAATATCGGATGGTGGTGCGACCTATGGTTGCGAAAGCGTGAAAAACTTTTTCTTTTCTTTTCTTATTTAAAACTTTCGCACATTCGTCCGGTACTGCCGCTCTTCATAGCGATATATATGAATATAACATCAGAGCATAATAAAAACTTAAAGTCTTATATACATTATATATCCGATAGTCGGTTGCCTCTTGGCTTAAGTACATATTACCCAAAATCTATTACATCAAAATCTATCCAACTACAGATTCTAATACTTCGAAAAGTCCATAATCATATAGAGCCATTTGTCATTATCCCAAAATGGAGCACGGCTCCCATTCATCGTCAGTACGTGAAAAATGTTAGGGAATGGTGTGAGCTTTGAGAAGGCCAGTGAGTAAATCTAACATTTGTCATGGGTTTCAATTGGCAATGGTTTCGCACGTGAGGGTTTATAAAATACTCACTTCCAATTGCTCGTATACTTGGAACATTGAGTATATGCATTCTTTAAACAATAACTTTGAAACATTTAAAGTATTCAAGCTAACATGTACTTTTCACATAAAGTATATGAATTTCAAATCATGTAAATATGCATAGTGAAAATGAGGGAAAAATCCTGCTTCTATTTTCAACACACACCTTATTACTTTCATTAATGGAATCTATTTCGAACTAGATTCCCGTTTTACTTTACGTGGAGATATCTCATATGCCTAGGGGATTAGATCCTGCGACCTGGCATTTATTTGTTTCGTGGTTGAGTTCCGAAGATACTCAACAAAATCTGTGGTGCTTATGCACAATTTATCTTGCATTTAAAACATTTAATCCATAATTTCTTCGCATAGATGCATTTATGAGCATTCAAAAACATATGGTTCATAACCTCATGATAGGATCTTGAAATACATGAAATATGCAAATTTAGAATATTTAATAACATTCGAAATTGAAATCTTAGACATGCTGAAGTATATCTTAAAAGGATAGTAATAAAATTATTCATGAAGCATGTCATAATAGAATATTTAAAACAGGAATGGTGTAAAGACTGAATTTGATATTTAAAACATCATTCAAATCCGTGGAATTAAATTTTCACTTCAAATATAAGGTTACTCACCTTATATGTTAGGCTGGCTCTCAAAAGGTGCTTTTCCTTTCCTCTTCTCTCTTCTTAACCTAAAATAATTTATGAGATTTTCATAAATTTTCATATGCAATTAAATCAACTTGTGCTCTTGATCTATTCTTAGACTGTGTAAGCCTAATTCTAAAATCAGTCTAGCTCATTAATGTATTACATATTTAGTTACCTTACGTGCTTTAATAATAATAGATAGTACCTTTGAAGCCATTCATTTAAAGTTTCTGTGTTTTCTCGTTCTTTTTCCTCTTTCAGTTTTGTCTCAGCAAGTCTCCTTGTTGCTGCTTCTTATGCGAATTGGCTCATTGGGACTATTGGGGTTTTATATATGAATGGTCTTACTAAGACGATCTCGGTTGTCTTGGCAATCCTAATTTTCTTGGCAATCACTTTTTGTTGCCACAGCAAGTCTTCCATGAACTCCTGCTACTTTTTATCTGTTGCCTCTGAGCCTTGGTCATAATTGTAAATTCTTTCTTTTTTTTATCCATTATAATTACCACCTACGTAAAATTAACGAATTAGGAATTTCATTCTAATTTAGACAACTTTGATAACTTTATTATTTTAAGTTTGATTTTATTACTTCATGTGTTGTCGTGTCATATTTTTTCGTACCTTATTTCGTAATATGGACCTCGCCATTGGGTTTGAAACGTCGAAGAAAGTTAATTTAGGCTTTCGCGGAACTCCGTTTGGGTTTGGTAGTAGTAGGGGCATTTTGGTAATTTACACTTTAACGTGTCCTAATTTTTTGAGGTCCTGTCTCATGAAACGGACCCCACCGTTGGGTCTAGAACATCCAAAATAGTTAAAATACACTATTCGTTTACTTTATTTGGACTTCGTTTGCTTTATTTATGACCCAGAGGTATTTTGGGAATTTTCTTTATTTATAAAATAATTTAAATTAATTATTTATTTATTAAATTATTTTCAGGGGTATATGTGAAACAGTTTTCTTAAACCGTGGGCCAGAACCGAATTTCGTAAAACTGTTGGGGGTCAAAGTACAATTAACTAAAGTTATAGTTTTCTTTTAATTAATTAATCACTGAACTAGAGGGTTCCTGTTTTAAAACCCTAAACCGGTTCATTTAGTCACTGGACCGACCGGTTTGGTTCATCTTCACCGAACCATTCTAACCTAAATCAAAACGGCGTCGTGTTAATAATGCGGTGGCTATCCCGTCTCCCTATACGTGTTTTGAGTTAACCCATCCAATTCGGTTTAAAACAGCGAGTCGACTCGTCGTCTTCCTCACCAAATTAAGCACTGTTGCCCTAAGTTCTGGGTTTCTTTCTTTTCAATTTCGTGCATTTTGGGCCACTGATTTTCTCTGCTCTTAGCTGATACACGTTCCTAGGGATTTGGCCTATCTTTTGGCATTGATTTGATACTTTAAAACTAACCTAAACGTTTGGTTTCATACCTAATACCCGAACCTGCAACTCCCTAGTAAACCCTCGTTTCATCACCATTTTTAATGGAGTTTGGTTCTGCGTGATCCTCATGGCATTGGGGTTCAGTCCTCATTCCAAAAAGCAGGTTCTATCGTGTGTTCGTGAGGTTGGGTTCTAAAACCCAAACCTGCAACTCATGATTTCATGGTCGATTCTAGGTCTTTAAGATAGTGGTCTAGCATTTTTAAGACACTGAAATGGTCTAGTTTAAGTTCTAATAGGCCAAAATTTAATCGACAATAGTCGGTTCAGACCTGGTTCAGTCCAAGGTGTATCAATGGCGGCTAGGTGTACGACTTAGGGTTCTAGGTTGTTTCGAGGTCTCATTTTCGTGCCCTAGCTCAGGAAAATATCATGCATGCAATTATAAGACTTAATAACAATAAAATGCACCAGAAATTTAAATAAAGAAAAATCAAACAGTTGGTGTTCATACCTTTCACCCAGTAGTACTTTCTCTCTCTAGTCGTGGCTCAAGGTAAGAACTCAATGGGTTGGCCTTGTCCTGCCCTTGCACTCCCCTAATCCTTTCTCCCTTTGCACCTCGAATGGTCACCCAACCTCACACACAAGCATGCACACAGGCATACACACAAGGCTTTATACACACACACACTCTCTCTCTCTCTCTCTATATATATATATATATATATATATATTTCAGACTTGCACATTTTCTGATTCCTCACTCCACACGTCCACACTAATATACGGTCATGTGCAATTTACTTATTGATTTATAAATAATTATTGGGTTGCATGTAAAGTGGTTGGTGGGGGGGTGACTGATATGAGTTGAAAGGAGATGATATGGGCTAATGATGTGGGGATTGCATGCATGGCCATTGGCCAATTTGGGAGGTGGCCTTGGCTAAATTGGGTTTAAATACAAATTGGTTGCATATTTAGGCACAAAGATGCTAACAGCCCACTTGGTAATTTTTTTGGGTAACAAGAATCTTCCCCTACTTGGTCAAGGGTTCAAATCCCCTTGGCCTCACTTTTGGGCATTTTTCCACATTTTGGGCTTAGGCCTATTTGGTTGGCATAGAATTCTATTTTGGCTATTTTCTTAATATTTTCTTTTCCGTTGCTCTTTTTTCGACACAGTTTCGTCTAAGGGTTTCGTAATTTGGTTAGCCTCGTTATCAAAGGCCTCGTATCAGTTATTATTTATTTGTGGTCGTCATAGTTTGCTAACTCGAGTTTCCATAGTGTTAAAATAACTTCATTTTGCTTAATGAATTTGTAATTAGGTTCGGGCATTACGCCCTTATTTCTGATGTGCTTAATTATTTTATTGGTCTATCGTGACCATCATGAGGTTCCCGATTTCTTAATTATTCTTTATATCAGTTCTAATTAATAATTAGCAGACTAACTATTAATTAATCAGGGTCGGGGTGTTACAAGAATTTTGATGACAACTACATTTTTTTCCCATTATATACATATAATAGTTCAAGACTCTACAAATCGTCATGAAGACATAAAAGAGATAGACCATTGTGTATGTCAGTTGAGCGTTAAGGTTTTTTTTTTTTTTTTTTTTTTTTTTTTTTTTTTTTTACAGGGTTTAGTGGTGAATGTGGTGGTGGTGGTGGGCCGGGAAGAGGGGAAGGGAATGGGTTGTAAAGAAAGATCTCAATCATTCTTTCTATATCACTCATGATTTCTCAATGAGAAGCCATAAGGGAAAACAATAAGTTTTTTTTGTAACAGAGAGAAACAGGTGGGACTCGTTTCAAATTTGGCAGTGAAGGGTGAGAATCGTGAGATAAGAGTTTTTGGGGTACTACCGTCATTTATAAAGATAGGTGAAAAAGTGGAGTCCGATTAACATTCAGTGGAATGGGAATATCTCCACCCTATATATATATATATATTCAGTTTTATATATATATATATATATTTAATAATAGTAACAGTAACAATAATATATATATACATGAATATTTATGTACTACATATATATTGATATACCATAATTCGGTTAAAACTCTGAGAATATGACACATGTTTTTAAGCAGTTTTGTAACATGAAAAACTTTATATTTATCCTTACTGATCTGTGGGGCATAGAAAAGTGACCCAAAGGCCTCCGAACATGTCACCGTCTTTCGTAGACTACCGACCACAGAACAAGGAAACAAAGTTTAACACGAAAATTATTATCTATAGATATCTTTGAATCTTTATTTTTATGGTTCCTAATCGTACTTAATTTAGGAGATCTATAGCCTATAAATAAGGTCATAAGGTACGCCTTCAATTTAAGTTCAATTATTCTATTGAATTACTATCTTTACTTCTGTACTAACTTTATCATCGGAGCAATTACCACCGGAGCCTTCACGGTGACCTTCTGACCTTGAGCTTTTGACAAGAAATTTGATAGAAGAAGCCTCCAAACTAGAAAAGTGCAACATCAGTTTGGCGCCATCTGTGGAAATGAAAATCTTTTTCACTATCTCACATATAGAAACTAAACCCGTTCCTTTAAAAAATAATAGCTCAAAATCTACGGCCTAGAAAGAATCATCCCAATCATCAGGACCACCTTGTCAGAAGAGGAAGAGGACGAGCACCCACTCATCTACAACAACAACTTGACTGGATGCAACAACAGTCCGATCATATGTAGGAGCAACTCACATCCATGTCACAAGCATTGGCTTCATTAGCCTAAAACCAACGAAACAATCCTCTTCCTCTTATAGCCAATGTTGTCCACGGAGGAACTCAGCCTCCGACCACCACTACTGCTGTAAGGGGAGGACCTCAGAACATGGAGCTTCCCAATACTTAAGTGGTACACCCCCAAGGTGCTACCCAGCCAAGGGCTGACCCACAGGCCTCAATAGCCGTCGGAAGAGGTATTCCACCAATCCATCATGTTGTTCACTATTAAATCAGGACAAGGATACCTATCCAAACAACCTCTAGAGCCAATCAAAAAAATTTGGGGCTTCAGCCACCTGAAGTCCCACATCCTTCAATCCCGGAGGGGCAACATTTTCTTGTTGTTGTGAGGGAGAATCAACCCAAACTAAGGAATATGGAACAAAATCAACAACAAGTACCAACAACAGTATAACTAAACCTACCTAGGGTCCCTCATGGGCTCGAAGAGATAGCAAATTATCAAGGTTAGATTATCTCGACCAAAAGGTTTCGTGTTCCTCTAGAACATTATGAGTTATGCAAACCATTTGGAAGGTTCTCTACGTCGTTTATCTCCGCTATAATGGCAGAAGAATGACCCAAGAAATTTTTTGTTCCAAAATTTACTCTTTATGACGGGTCAGAAGACCCGGGTGATCATCTCTCTCACTATCAGCACACAATGGCTTTGCACGGGGTTACTGATGCCTTTATGCTCAAAACTTTTGTTACTAGTCTGAAGGGTACCTCTCTCAAGTGGTTTCAAAATCTCCCCTAAAACTCAATTAATAATTTCTATGAGTTTAGCACGTTGTTCCTTTATCACTTTTTAACAAGAAGAAAACTAAGGAAGGGGCTAGAGTTTTTGCTAACAATCAAACAGGCCAAAGGGGAGATATCAAGGGAAATGCTGAGCTCACTTAGATGAACGACTATAGAACAGGTTTCTTGGTGGCCGCTCTGACTTCAGGTTGGGATCTGGGCGCTTCTAGGATTCTTTGACTAAAAGTCCCGCAACCAACATAGAAACACTCATGGAGAGGGCTCAAAAGTACATTAACCTTGAGGACACTTTGACTTTTATTTGGAAGGCTAAGAAAAAAGTTCATTAAGATGAGAAAGCCTAGATGAGAGACAACAATGGAAATAAGAAGAAAGCCCGAAGTCCTGATAAAGGATTAGCATCCAAAGTACAAAGTAACTCTCACTCTAGAAAGTATGGAACTTATACCACATTGAATGCCTTTCTTACTCACATCCTTCAATAGGTCCAAACTCGTGAAGATCTAAAGTGGCCCAAACCAATGAAGAGTAATTTGGATACTAGGAATAGGAACAAGTACTATAATTTTGATAAAGAGCAGGGCTACACTATCGAGGAATGCAGAGCTCTAAAACAAAAGATTGAGCACCTGATTAGAAGAGGGTGACTAAGGGGATTTGTTCGCTAGGACGGAAGGCAAAACCAAAGAGATAAAAGGCCTCCTCAAAGGAGGCTAGAATAGAAGCCTGAGCAGAGAGAAGCCCGAAATGATCAACAACCTCCAAATAATTAGGATGTGATTTTCGTACTTCATGCTGACAATGCAATGAATAGGATGTCCAATAGAGCCAGAAAGATGTATGCTCGAGAAGCAAGAGCAAAACCTCACATTATCTAGATCTCATCCATTAAGAAGAGGACCAACACAATACCTCATATACAATTCTTTGAACTAGACCTTGTAAGGGTACGTTGCACCCACAGTGATGCCTTGGGTATCTCCTCAAAATTGTAAATTTTGATATTAGAAGGGTTCTTGTGGTTACTAGAAGCTCTATTAGTGTCTTGTTTTATGAGTCATTCAAACAGATGAAGCTTGATCAGAAGGATATTAGAGCAACCGTCTCAATATTGACAGGATTAATGGGCACCCTAGTTTTTCGTTAGGAAAAATTGACCTACGAACTACGATTGGAGAAGGTGATGAACAAAAGACCTTAATGTCTGAATTCATGGTTCTGGACACGAAGTCTCCTTATAATGTTATAATTGGCAGACCTTAGATTCACCAAATGGAAGCAATCACATCCACTTTACATTAGTGCCTCAAGTTCATACATCAAGAGAGAGTTGTGACTATTAAGGGCTGTTAGACTCAGGAGTGTCATGCTATCGCACTCAAGAAAAAACCCTCCAAATAGCAATTACAGTACCATTTCGGGGGAAGGGGGGGAAGACTTCTCCACTCCAGATCTTGAAAATCTAAAGGAGTACCCCTCTAAAATCGAGGAACCATTAACTCCTAGAGGAAGGGATAACATGGTTACACCAAAAGAGGAGGTAGTAAAGGTGCCCGTAAGTCCAGAGGCTGGAAAAAAGTACTTGGAAATTGGTTCAGCCTTGAACTTACCAAATTCTTGAAGCAGAACCTCTCAGTATTTATCACGACCCGGAACCCACCTTGTGAGGATCCTGAATCTCAACTGCCACCCTTCAGCCTGTGGGCCGTCAGGTGGACTATGTAGGTAGTGGTGCCAGACACTAGTGCAGTGCGACTAGGATTGGTAATTGCAGAAGCGTGAAAAACTTCTTGTTTATTTTTCGCACTCCCACTCGATACCATCACTTTTTCTTTTTCTTCAGAGTGGTAAATAAATATTATACAATCAAAGCATACTAAAAGCTTTTTAAATTTTTACATATTATATATTCGTTTGCCCCTTAGGGCTTTAGTACATAATTGTTCAAAATTACTACAACAAAATTTGACCAACTATAGGTCCTAGTACTTCCAAAAATCCTTGATCAAAACGGAGCTGCCAATCACTGATCCTTAAAATGTGCAAAGCTCCCATCCATCGTCATTACCTGAAAAATGTTAGGATAGTGGGGTGAGCTTCAACAAGCCCAGTGAGTAATTCCAGTACCTTGTCATGGGTTTTCAATTGGTAATGGGTTAGTTCAGAGAAAGTTCATATAAACATACATTACCAATTGTACATATACTTCCGATACAGAATACATAATTCTTAAAAACAAATAGCGTGAAGCATACAAGGCATTCAAGCTAGGCACGTTTTTAAATAATCGCAGAATACAAGAATCTTTAAATCACGTAGTCTGATTCATTTCAAAGCATTCAATAAAGCATTTAATATGTAGTAGTATTTATGAACATGTGCAGGATGGCTCATTGAAAACCATTGAAATAATTGAAATCCTTTCCATGAAAATAGAAGGATGCAATTTCTTCTTCTTTAAAACAAGAGGTCATATAAAACCTGATTCATATAAATGGGGGTTTAAAAACCTGCTACCATTTAAAAAATGTCTCATCTTTTCACTTTTTAACAAGAGGATTCGTTTCGAACTAGACCCTAATTTTACTTCTAAGAGATCTAATGCCTGGGGGATCAGATCCTACTACCGGGCATTCTTCTGAATTGAGAACCCGAAGAAAGCTCAATAATTTTTTATGCTTATACATCATTATCTTGCAAAACTTTTTTAATTCTTCAATGATGCTTTTCAAAGAGCATAGAAAACGTGGTTCTTTCAAATATATGCTTTTTTATGAGCATCTAAAAACATGGCTTCTTCGAGAAATGCTTTTGATGAACATTTAAAAACATGGCTTCAATAAAAAGAATAAATTTTCATGAGTATTCAAAACATGGACAATTTAACCGAATTTTTAAAAACTTGGAGGACAATACTGAAACATTTAACGGATGAGCTTCAGGAATTCAAATTACAATCTATAGGAATTTATTAAAGCAGAGATAGAATAAAAGCATTTATTTCAAGAGGCAGTTAATAAAATTGACATTTACATGGACATGCGAAGAGTAAACATACCAACTGTCAACAATATCAAGAAGTGAATTTTGCATGCCATGTTAGAAATTATAAATAAAACGACAGTATATTAAAATATAAAGCATATAAATATGAAAATTTAAAATTAGAAATACTGCAGATATTTTATCATGAAAACACTTCAGATATTTGAACTTTAATTTACTTCAGAAACCATGGAGATTAAAAACCTCCACTTCAAGGTACAGGATTACTCACCTTATTCCCTTAGGTTAGCGCTACTGGTGGCCTTTTCCTTTTCCTTTGTAGCTCCTAAGAAAATTATAAAGAACTCATCAACTTCATATTTACCTCAATTTATCACCTATTGATGCTCTTAACTTATGCTTAGACTGTGTTAATCCAAATTCCCTAGGATTGGTCTTACCCCTTTTTAAACCGGCCTACTCGTGGTAATTAAATAATTTTATTTTTCTTGTGACTTATTTTTCATACTTATTTTGGTATTATGGACCTCACCATTAGGTCCGGAACGTCGAAGAAAGTCAATTTAGACTCTATCGGCTTTTTATTTGACTACGGGCACATTAAGGGTAATTTGGTAATTTATACTTTCACGTGTCTTAATTTTTTGGAGTCTCATCTCGTAAAATGGACCCTTTCATTGGGTCCAGAATGCCTAAAATAGTCAAAATACACTATCTTCTTAATTTATTTGGGCAACGAATCATATTATAATAATTAAATCAATTTTAATATATTTAAATAATTTAATTTAGTTTAATTAATATTATTTATTAATTCTTGTAATTATATGCCACATGTGCCTTGGTGGCACAGTGGCAGCAAGTGGGCGGTTAAGTCTTGGGAAGAGAATGGTTACCTGTTTGAACCCCTAGGGGCACAACCCTTTTATTTTTCTTTTCTGATTTTTCCTAAGCCAAACAATGGAAAACAGGGTTAAATCGGGATAAGATATCCTAGGTCTGGACAGGGCCTTTAAATCGATTTCCTAACCTTGTGGCCAAACACCCGATTTAAGCTTTAATTAAAACAAAAGCTCAAAACAGCACCATCCCAATAATACGGTGGCTAACCTGTAAGCCTACACGTGTCCGAGCCAACACACCTGGTCCGAACGAGTTGGGCGAGTCGACTCAGTCGACTTGTCATCTTCTTTATCACATAGGCTACTGTTGCCCTAATTGCAGCAATTCAAGACTTTCAATTTCGTGGATTCTTAGTTGGTCTTTTGCCCTATTTTTCACTTCAAAACGTTTATGGAAGCCTAAGGATTATCTTAGCATTTGTTTGGGGCCTTAGATCTAGCTCAAGTGTTCGGTCTAAAGCTTGATAGCCGAACCTGCAACTCCTTGGTATGCCCTCAGTTTAACACCAAATTTTATCAAATTTGGTCTATCATTCTTAGTTTATCATGGGGTTTCATCCCCCGTCCCTTAGGTTTAGTTTTGGTGCAAGTTTGTGAGGTTGGGTTTTAAAACCCGAACTTGCAACTCAGGTTTTGGAGGTCTACCTTCGGGGTTTTGGGTCGCGGCCAAGGGTCTTTAAAACCCTTCTGGCCTCTATTTGAGGTTTCAACAAGCTAAATGTGGTTTGGCCTCAGTTGTTTCAGACCTACTCCAACAGAGGTCCTTTAATGGCGGTCTTTTATGGGTTTGTGCATCTCAAGTCCCCTTGGCTCTCCTAATTTGCTTATAATAGTTTTTAGTGTTAAAATTATCTCATGCATGCTTTTATAACACTCTAAAATAGTGCGTATGTGATTGTTCTTCAAAAAGGGAAAATCTTAAGTTTAATGGGTTTGTGGAGTTATACCTTCTTAACAGTGGTTCTTTTTCCTTTGTGGCTCGGTCCTGATCCCCTCAAGGTTCCTCCAATACAGCCACAGTCTCCTTCTCTTCTTCTTCTTTCTTCTTCTTCCCTCATTTTCTCTCTCTACTTCCTCTCTCTACCCGAGCACACCTTACTTCTGGTATATCTCACGGTATATGTACATATATATATGTATATGTATATGTATATATATATATATATCAAAGGAGGGTTTTAGATCTCGTAGCTGCTGCACCTAATGCATATATACATATATGTAAATATCTCAACCACCCATGGTACACCCATCATGCTGTTCATGGCAGATTATATATGAGCATATCTATACTTATAGGTCAGCTATGCTGCTGTAGTCATTATGCAGCTATATATGCATATAAAATATTTTATAATTATTTTATTTTGATTATTTGTTCTAGAGTATTCTTTTTATGTATATATATATATATATATATATTTCATGCGTATTATATGACACAAAATGATTGGTAGCCCAATGGTTAAATTTTTAGGACATAAATGCTTCATTTATTTATGTCAAGGGTTCACAACCTATTGGCCTCAATTTGGCTTCCTTTTTGTTATTTCCCCCCCCCCCTTTAGGCCTTGTTTGACCAATTAAATTATTTATTTTAACTTCTTGCATTATTTTCCCTTTTTTGTATTTGAATTTTAATATTCGCTCCTTCATATTTTAAATTTTAATAAATCGTAGGCTTATTTGTTTGAATTCATTTTCTCGAAGTCAACTTCGTTATTCTAAGGTCTTGGAACTATTTTTGAAATCATCGTTTGATCCCGATTGAATTTTCTTAATTATTCTATTGAGGGTCACTAATTAATACTTAGTGACTTAATTATTTATTTAATCGAGTCTGGGTGTTACACTCTCCCCTCCTTAAAAAGAGTTTTGTCCTCAAAACTTGGGGGTTCTCGGTCGTTATATGACTTTGTTTTTTTTTTTCTTCTTCATTATTTGTATCTAAGCATTCATGTGTCTAAATAGTCAAGTTAAATGACAAAACATATAATTAAAGAAAGATAATTAAGTATTGAGCAGGGTACAATTAAGTATTGAGCAGGGTACCTAGCTGACCAACAGGGTCTGTGCAGCTTCAGAAAAGATATTGTATACTCAACCGTACCTCTAAGGTTCCTTGCTTCCTCCCGGTTTCTCGATTGTCGAGGCTTGAGATTGTGGTGCTGCCGAAGAAGCTATCACCGTGGGCTCTTTGGTGTTCTGACTCCACTATGGGCAATCCTTTACGAGAGGTCCGGTCTGCCCATATTTATAGCAAGACCCAATAAGATGCCGGTAGTCCCCGAAATGGTATTTTTGGTAGGTAGGGCACAGAGGAGTCTTTGAAGTCTTTTGGCTGGCGTTACCCCCTTTATTTTTAGAGCTTGTACTCTTTGCCCTAGACTTTGTCGTCTTCATTTGTTGAGGAGCGATGCCTGTCTTATTCTTGTCCTTCTTTTGAGTCAGGGCATTACCCACTCTCTCAAAAATCTTGGCACGGTTCACCACTGCATTATATGTTGGGAGCTCAAAGGGCTTAAGTCTATACCTGATACCGTCCTTGAGGCCACTCTCAAGTTTTCTGGCCTTTAGATCCTCTGTAGTAATGGTATGGGGTGAAAAGTGGGACAATTTCATAAATTTAGCTTCATATTGTTCCACAGTCATGTTCCCTTGGTTGAGGGTTGCAAACTCGACTATTTTCGCATTCCTGGTTTATCGTGGAAAGTACCGGTCACAAAAGACTTCCAGGAATCTTGCCCAGGCCATTTGGGGTTCCCTTTCTTTCTCTAAAAGCCACCAGTTGTATGCTGCATCCTTAAAAGTGAAGGCAGCAAAGGAGACTTTCTGCTCTTCAATACATGGTAGAATGGTAAAGATCCGTTCCATCTCTTAGACCCACGCCTCGGCATCGATCGTGGACTCAAGTCTATCAAACCTTGGTAGTTTGAAGCTTTGGAATGTCTTGTGCGTGATAATGTTCCTAGCCTCTACGGGTTATCCCTAGTCTTGAGGCAACTTGGGATTTGGTGCTTGCTGCCCTGCATTGCTCTAGGCTTGGACATTATTCATGGTCCGAGCCATCGTTTCTAGGATTTGCTTGACCTTATCCAATCTCTCGTTAGAATTGCCTGCATTCTTCCGTGTGTTCACCATTATTTCTGTTACAAAAGATAAATAGTTGTTAGTTTATCTTCATGTATCGCAATCCATAAGGTTATATCTATTTACCTTGCGATTTAAGAGATTAACTTTGGTTTATCTTTTTCAGATAAGTAATAGGTTTTTATATTTTACGTTTACTTCTAATCTTCAGACTCTATTCCTTCTACTCTACCACGGGTCCCATACCCCACCATCATATCAAATCATGTACTTCAAATTATTTACTTCATGTATCTGCAGGTCCCATACCCCGTCTTTCTATCAGATCATGTACTTCAGAACATTTACTTCACCTATCTGCGAGTCTCATACCCCGCCTTCCTATCAGATCATGTACTTTAGAATATTTACTTTATGTTTCCATGGGTCCCATACCCCACCATCCCATCAAATCATGTACTTCTCCTAGGTTTCTCTTGATAGCTCATTAGCTATTATTTAACTTCTTAGGTAGCCTAAAACCTACATATACTTATAGTTTTGTTGCTAGCCCTTCTAGTGTCACTTAATTTTTTTTAAGTCAACCTAAAGCTCTAATACCACTCTGTCACGACCTGGAACCTACCTTGTGCGGATCCTGAATCGCAACTGCCACTCTTCGTGTCACATCCCGTACCCCACCCTACGCGGATGCCGAAGATGTGATGCCAGTTAGCCGCCTTGCCAGTCTCCGACCGACAATACGACCAACCAAAGGCAATCTTCTGAACTTTACGATGAATTGCATTCCAAATGTACGGTCAGAACAGCGGAAATTAATACTTTTTTATCTCGGGAATGCAACTCAATTATATACCTCATAAGTATGTACAACAGTGCAAGTCTAAAGCCAAACAACTATAACTCTAACCATAGAGCACATCTATAACTAGAGATAACACAGAGCATATCAAATTCCTCCAGAATACAATTACCATGAGCCATGTCCCTACATATCTCTTGTACATAGATAAAGTCAACTATATCATCACACTCACCTGAATAGCTAGAGTCAACCCATCAGAACCCAAGTCTCCACATTATATTGCCATCAGATCTCCACTTGGGAATGCCTTTCAGTTTACACGAATCATGTCCTTGTGCTTTCTAATCCAATGAAGTTATATCCTGAAAAATGTTAAATAAATGGAATGAGCTTAAACAGGCTCAGTGAGTAACATAGGTTCCTGCCATGGGTTTCAAAACCAGTTTATATATATATATATATATATATATATATGCATGCTCAAATGCAACTCAGATAAAACAATGCAGCTCAAGTAGAACAGATACAACTAAAATAGAATGGATACAACTCAAATAAAATGGATACAGCTCAGAGTGCCTGAACCTTCCCTAGCAATGTGGGATGCCGCACAAGATAATCCGTCAGTCACCCAACCCCACACATGGAGGGCCTGCGTCCCCACAGCACACTACCGGGTCGGTATCAGAGCGGAACAGATAGGATTGAGCGGATGCTGAGTTCTGGGCGTCCCAGAGAACCAGCTATCCATCTACTGATATACTCAATCCCGTGGTCCCAAGACTCACATAACAAGATAAATACAAATCAGACTCCAATAGCGTAGACAAGTTAGAACAACGAACTCTAACAAAATCAGAATAGAAGATATCAAGAAGCAGGATAGGATCATGCCACATGTAATGCAGTGAAAAGAGTATGCATTAAAACACTACAGTGTATAAAACAGTCCAGCATATAAAGCAGTATAGTATACAGAAAATATACACCAAGTCAGGAGTCTGAGTTACTCACCTGAGTATATGCTTATCTCAAATTACAGACAATCTCCAGATACGTCATTAGCCACGTCTCTGCATATTCTAGGCATTATCCTTCTGATGATCATCATAATTGATTCAACATCCAACAGATCATCCCATAGTTGAAGAAAACACACCGGCAGGTTGATCGAGTCGGCCAACCATTTTAAATCCAGTTTCATCAGCTTCTTCAGCCTTTCTTTCCCCTAAGTAGATGATGATCCTAACAGATTCTGTCCCTTTATCATCCCATCCATCAGATATTGAAGAACTTTCCCTTCCTCCAATTCATCATAGAAATCACAACATCCGATAGTTACAGGTTTCCCCAACCTCTATTACTGGACAACAGCTCTACTGCTTCTATTAGCCTGCTTCAAACCCGAACAGTCAGCTTCATCTATTACTGGATTTTCCCTCTTTGCATATATTGAATCATATGCACAATATCCAAACAAGAATGGCCAGACCTCATTTGGATTCCATAAATAAACCGCGGCGCAACACCTCAAGGTCTGCCTAGACAATCTCCTCAAATAATCCTGCTAGCAACTATGACCTATCTTCAAAACCGTCACATGATACTACCTGCATATTCAATTAATTCTGCGTATTACCTAATTATAGCAGCAACCATGAAATACCAGCGGGAGTTTAATTACAGAAATTCAAAGCCAAGATGTCTCAAAACCACAATAACCTCGGGACAATAATAGAACTCCCTCAATCTCGTCTTCTATTTGTTCTGTAATTCGCAAGCCAGTGAAGCCACCACAACAACAAAGTTATTACAAAATAGAGAAAGATTGAGCACACCTGACACATTTCCAATTTTGGCTTCACCTCAGAATCCACTTCAACATTAGTAATTCCCACCTTTTCACAATTCCCAAGCTCCACGAACCCATTTGAAAAAATAAGAATTCAGAGCTTCTTCTTTAGCTCCAAGCGTTGGCTTAGAATCCATGACCACTCGATGCCAATAAAGCTTAAAGCAGAGATCAAATGCGAGTCACAATCTAGCAACATCTTTATACAAATCAGACCTCTCAATCATCCATCCAAATTCAGAACTTTAACCACAGATTTCCCCTTCTCCATTTTTTGGTCACCTGAGTTACCAACGCACAAGCTGGCAACACCAATATTACATTGTCTGATGCATAACTCAAAACAGGACAGCAGGTAAAACTCCACCTGCGTACGCAATTCGTGATTTCCTCTGGTGCCGTTACTCAACATAGACATATGTGCACTGACCACCTCACCCAGGTCTCTTTCGTCAATGCCGAGTGAGATGGAAAATCTACCGTGACATGCTTTTCTCTAGGACTACTGCTTCGTGCTCCCATTTTCCAACACACTGCTGCACCGTCACACAAACACGCTGCACCGTCATATACACACGTCCATATACACACAACCAACACAACCCATTCTCTTGTTCCGCGCCGCTACCCACAAAATCGCAACATCCATTCACTCTTCTTCTCCTGCTCTCCGTCGCTACACAATACACATACATATACCTGCTGCTTAATGTAATTAATCAGCCCCAAGCCTCTAACAACTCTGCTTCTGCAGCATCCAATTTTCCTTGCTTCCAGCCGCTTCTCTGCATCTTTAATTCTTGTCTTTTCTTGCCGCAATTACTTCCAAGACTCTCCAACAGTGGCGACAGAACAAATTGCAGATGACTCTTCCGTTCTTTTCCCCCAATTTCTCTACAGATATATATATATATATATATATATATAGGTAATGGAATTCTCCAGATTTCCTTCCTATTTGCCAAAAGCTTCGGCTAACCTAGAAGCTTCTCTATGTCGGTTGTCACTGAAATATCCCTGTATCTGGAACCTTCCACTCATTTGTATTTTCCTGATTTGTCACTTAATATATCAATATTTATACATACCAATAGATATTTGCCACGAGAGGAAGTTCCGCTGCTTCATTTTTTTATCACTTGCTTCCAGCAGCCTCTTTGAAGCTTTAATATATAATATTTTTATATATATTTATGTATACACATATATAATATGTGTAATTATTTAATGATATATTTATAATATATCTTTATTATTTATACAGTGACCGTATTAATATTTTATTCCTTAAAATATTAAGTTCTGACATGCCGGTAAATTTAACATTAAGCTGGCTCAATATCAATATTATTTACATGCCATGTACAATAGATTAAATACATATACCATGGTCGTAATTTATCTCGTATATACATAAATATATTTTTTCAGTATATCTTTTATAAATATTATCTTATTATTTTATTCCATACAATGTCAACCTATGGAATGCCGACCAAATTGGCATAAAGTCGGGGCTCGATATCGTGAACATTTATTTTAACAACGTTGGGTGCCTTAGAAATCTCCACGTAAACTAAGAAGTTGAGGAAGAGATCAAAGCAAGAAGAAAGGAAGGAATCGACTCAAAAAGGTGAACCCATGAAAACTCTTAAATTTCTCTCTCTAGAAATATGCATGAATAAAAACTGTTTGAAGCTTAGTTATGCATGTATAATGTTAAATATGTGTTTTAGAGTTGATTTAGCATGAAATCAGGCTATAAAAACACCTAAAAACATGTAACCCAACAGAGGTCGCCATTGAAGACCTTGCTCATAGCAGGTCTGAACCGACTTCTTCTAAACCATTTTTGGTGTATCAAGGCTTCAAGTAGGTCTCACAAGCATCATGAAAACACTTATACGCGATCAAAAATCAAAAGAAACGAACCCTATATGGTGAGTTGCAAGTACGGGTTTCCAAAACAAATCTCACAAACTTGCTTCTAAACCTACCTTTATGAACGAAAACTAAATCCCCATGAATAGGGGATCAAAACAAGCTAAACCCCATGAAAAATGATCAAGAAATGATCATGAGTCATGGGTTTACAGGTTGGATTATCACATCCTAAACCGAACACATGAACGAGTTTTTAAGCCAAAAATGAATGTCAAACTAATTAGTGACACTCTAGAAGTGATTTACAATGAAAACAGTGAGGATCCATGGATCCAAACTGCACGAAATTAAAGAAAATGAAATTTGGAAACTAGGGCAACGTAGGGGTCGAAGTGGGGAAGAAGACAGTGAGTTAACTCGTTTTAAAATTTACCGAGTTGACTCGGACAACTGTCAGGACGAGATTAAGTCCACCGCTTTAGTGGAACGACAGTGTTTCATATATGTTTTTAATTTTTAAAAACGATAGGGCTGACGTCATCATGACGTCAGCATCACGTGGCAAACCGACTAAACCGGTTGGTTTACAAAAGGACTGGACCGGTTCACTTGAATTTAAATCGGACCCACTGGTTTTCTGATTTATTTAAAATTAAATAAACCCAATCTTTTGTTAATTACGGTTTGACCCCCGAATTTTTAAGAAATTCCACTGTGGCCCAACTGATGAGAATTTTATGCAATTAAGCCCCTAAAAAAATGATTAAATAATAAAATAATTAATTTAATTATTTAATAAACAAAGCAAAATTACTATTTTGCCCCTAGGTCGTATATAAAGCAAATGAAGTCCAAATTAAACATATGAATAGTGTATCCTTACTATTTTGGATATTCTGAGACTAATGGTAGGGTCCGTCTTATGAGACAGGACCCAAAAAATAAAGACACGTAAAGGGGTAAATGACCAAAATACCCCTTGTCCAAAATTAACAAGTTATTAGTGTATTCTTACTATCTCGGACCTTCTGAGTCCAATGGTGAGGTCCACGACACGAGATGAGGTCCCGAACATAAAAACACGTAAGGGATAAAATGACCAAATTACCCCTAGTACCTCAAAAGCCAAATTAAAAACAAGAAAGGTCTAAATTGACTTTCTTTGACATCCCGGACTCAATAATGGAGTCCAAATTACGAAATAAAGTACAGAAAAATAAGACATGTAAAATGATAAATGACCATTTTGTCCTTTTACATATAATAGTCCGAATTAAATGTTAGAAAAGCCTAAACCGACTTTCTTCGACGCTATGGACTCAATGGTAGAGTCTATTCGACCAAAAAAAATGTCTAAAATAAAAAGACATAAAATTTGTTGAATAGCATCTGTTAGATGACTATAAATTAAAGTAATGCCAAAGTACTAATCTAAGGCGTATACGAGGAAATGAATTACGAAAAGACACGACACGTAAATATGTGAAGTAAATAAATTTAAATTAAAGTTTATAGAGCTACCAGAAGAGTATAAATTGAAATAAATTCAATTCCTAACACATTAATTGTGTCATAGGTTAAGAGTACGAGTTAAGTTAAGTACATATGAATTTATGAAATCGTTTTAGGATCTAATACGATTTAAGCATAAGTTAAAGAACATTAAGATGATTTACAATGAATGTGAAGTTGATGAGATATTTATGCATTGTTCTTAGGAACTACAAGAAAAGTGGGAAAGCGCATTATTAGCACTAACCCTAAAGGACCAAGGTGAGTAACCCTACATTCGAAGTGGAGATTTAACTCCACGGATTTCAAAGAAGTTTTGAGTTCAAGTCATGAGAAGTATTTGAATATCGAATTCAGTTTTCTTACGCTTTCTGTTTTAAATTATTCTGTTCAGAAAACAGATTTATTTACAGTTTCCTTTAAATATTTCCTTAGCATGTTTGAGTTTTTAAATCGCAAAATCTCTGAGATATATTCTGAATTCGTATATTCTGAGTATTGAAAGTTCTATTATGAAGTTATATATATTGTGTTTGAATACTTTTGAAAAGTATTTATTTAAAGAATGTCACGGGAGAAAGTATTTAAATGAAATGTATTTAAATACAAGATGTGCATAAGCACCGTGAGTTTTTGGTTGGGTTGCAATAAACTCAGCCACCTTTTTAAAAGAAACAGGGTTTGGGGTTCGCAAGGGACTCCATTATTGTCACGACCCGAAACCCACCCTATGCGAGTCTCGTGTCGCGGGGCCGACCCGAAGGCCGTCCCTACTTTTTCCATTTCCGTATCATAGTACTAATATGCAAAGTACTAAAAATTTTAAACAATGAACAGCGGAAGTCTTTATCAATTACAGTAATCCAGCGGAAGTCTTTTAAATAAATTACACAGCGGAAGTCTATTAAATACATGACATAGTTCTACATAAAACAAAATGAGAACTAAACGTAACCAGCACCCGGGGGTGGTGAATACATGGGAGAACTAACATAGACTGATACAGTGCTTCAAAATGTCCCCCTACGCTCTCAGACTCCTACTGGGGTCTCGCAGTGTCATCACCTGAAATGGGGGGTAAGTGGGGTGGAATGAGCTATGAAGCTCAGAAAGTAAACCAGATCTCCGACACTGGTATCGATGATTATAAAGAACATGAATCCATGAATAAACATATGATAGCCAATCATAAGAAGTAAGATGCTGTGATAGCCAATGAGAACAGTTGCCATGATGGCCAATAAATAATGGGGCACAATATACAATCAGGAGTAATGAATAAGCAGTGATAAGGGTTTCTCAATAATAACCTGTCATAATAAGAGTACTGCCACAATAAAACGATTTCAATCAAACCAATGAACAACGTAAGATAACCCATAAGAAACAGTAATCCATAAGGAACAGTAACCATTCAACAATATATCCATAACAATAATCCAATGGAGATGCTTATAATCTGTAGTAGGGAATGGCAGCCCCTCTTCGTAATTCGAGGCCCGGCATACCTCTCAGTTAAACTCACATCTTTTGCCACACGTCCGTTCACGGACTAGTTCGTCACAGAAGCATCGGATGGATATTGTGACTGAGCACAATTCCAGCATTTATAAACATAGCATGATCATTTGTGATTCCATAAGGAGTATGAAAATGGAATATCATATATACAGTAAAGCATAACAGTAAGCCTTTCAAGGCACGGTTCAATATGATAACAATAATACAATAGTCAATCAATGTCCACAAGATAGAACAATATCATACTGTGGATAGCAATAACATGAAGTACTTCCAAGAGTACAAGTTTGGCAGTAACGAATAAACTTGGCTTTAGAAACACCACATGGAAGAGAAAGTGATCCACTTACTTCTATCGTGATTCTATCTCAGAAATCCGTGAGTGTACCTTTGCCTTTCGAGTTTCCTATATATCAGTGAATACGTTTCAGAATAAATGCTATTCATCAAATTTTATGCCTTTCTATCATAAGTATTTCAAATACTAATTTAGACTTTACCATTGAGTCCGGAATGCCGAAGAAAGTTGGTTTAGGCTTTCGCGGAATTCCATTTGGACTTTCGTACTAAAAAGGGCAAAATGGTCATTTTGCACTTTTACTGGTATCTTATCCTTTGGGGTCTCATCTAGTAAAATGGACCCCACCATTGGACTTAGAACGTCCGAGATAATAGGTTTTGACTATTCATTTGTATCGTTTGGACTTCGTTTGACCCATATTTGAAACAGGGGCATTATTGTAAAAATTAATATTTTATTAATTTTTCTGTTTGGGCCTTAGTGGAATTTCTTAAAACATTTGGGGCCGGTTCACAATTTCCAAAAGCTACGGTCTGAACTAGTTGGTTCCGGACCAGAAACCCTAAACCGGTCCTGTAACACCCCAATTACTTAACTGGCATGTTTTGTGTATTGAAAACTGTTTTGGGAATGAAATGTCGGGTTTAGCTAATTTAATGTCTATTTTAATAGTGATAAAACTCGAATTAGCTAATTATGGGAAACTCGAGAAAATAAAAACTGACATTGGACCTTGGTCAATGAAAGATATTCTGAGTAGGAAGTGACAGAAAGAAACCGCACTGAAAAAGGAGTTACGGATTGGGAGTTAAGGCCAAAACAGTGAAACTGGAATTCTGCGACAACCAAACAGGGCCTTAACCAGAAAAATAGGAGAAAATGGTCACTTGGGAGGCCAAGGGGAATTGAACCCTTGACCTACCAAGGTAAGTAAATTCTGTCCCAAAAAGTTACCAACTAGGCTGTTGGTTACTTTGTGCATATATACAGCAATATATGTATATAACCTATAATCTTGCCCAAGCCACCACCCAAATTGGCCAATGGCCTTGCATGCATTCCCTTCATCATAGCCCTCCATCACCTCCATCAGTCAACAACCACTAAGCCCACTAAGGGCAAAGATACACTCATATATATGTATATGTGTATAGCCCTATATGTATATAAACCTATAATATATATATAAGCTATAACTTGCATCAAATTCTCTCTTTAGAGAATTCTGAAAATACAGAAACTGTGTGAGTCCTGTTGTGTACGTGAGGTTGGTAGAGTGAGAGTGTAGAGAGAGAGAGGGAAAGGAAGCTTTGCATGCAAGGGAATTTGAGGAAGAAATTTGGCCATTTGAAGTGCAAGGGGGGACTTGAGGATCACTGTGCATGAACTGAGAAGCTTGAGGGACATTTAGAAAGGTCTGAACCGAACCAAGAGTGCGAACTGCTATTGCTTGAAGGTGAACTTCCAAACTCACCTCTTCCTTTATTTTTAAATTTTGAACTGTTTTGATGGATTGCTACGGGTATAGACTGCATGCATGATTAAATCTTGACCCTAGGAATTGTTCTGAACATGTTGCATGGTTTAGAGGTCTCGGATAGGTCAAGAACCATGAAACCCGAGACCAACCTCCATTGATGAAGCTTGGAAAAACCAGGTCTGATTCGACCATGACCGTTTGGGATTTTGCATGTCAAGACCTGAAATAGACCCTAAGAGGATCTCAAACATCTATCTACGCGACCCCAGAACACTGTATGGCCCCACGAATTTCAAAATATTCTTACGGGTTCAAAACTTAAATTGTCGATGCATGTGACTAAACTGAAAAATGAAGATAGGGTCTCGATCCTTATGGTCTGTAGATCACGTAGCTTCAAAAATCACATGAAATGGTTGAGAAATGAGGATGCTAGATCGAGTTGCAGGTCACGGTTATCCTCTTGAAAACAGAACCTGTTAGGTTGATTCGAGACTCAAAACTGATGCCAAAGCGTTGGTGTGACCCTCAGGAATCGATACCACCCAGAAACAGAGACCAAAACAACCTAAGATCTCACGAAATAGAAGCTGAAATTCTGTAGAAATTAGGGCAACACCGAGTCAGTTAGTGGGGAAGACAGAGTCGACTCGGCCGAGTTGACCGAGTCGAGATGAGTTGGGCCGAGCCAACTCGGATACGTGTCAAGCAACGGGACTGCCACTGAATAAATGGGACGGTGTCGTTTTGGGCGTTTATATGTTAAACAGTTACATTTTAAAAAGAAAAGAAAGGGAAGGAAGGAAAAGGAGACTACGGGGTTTCGAACCCCTGACCTCTAGAGCCACTCGCCCCTTCTTCCACTCGGCCACGCACCTGCGTGTAAACCACATCCGACAGAATATATATATATATATATATATTATATTTAATAAAAACCAGAAATAAAAGATGCATTTTTGCGCCTTATGGGACTCGATGGCAGTATCATTTGGAGAGGGAGGTGGCACGCTGGCCAGCGTGCCACCCTATTCGACCATTCACTATTCTACCGAAATAATATATATACTATATATTCTGAAATTAATTTAATTAAAATTATTTAATTAAATTAAATACTCCAAATTAGTCCGTTGTCCAAAAATCATAAGTTATATATGTATTCCTACTGTCTCGGACCTTCTGAGTCCAATGGTGAGGTCCGTGACTGCAAATGAGGTACCGAAAAAAATATGATGTATGAAATTACCATAATACCCCTGACCCTGTACAAGGCTCAAATGAAATCCGATTTCAACGAAACTAATACCAGTAGTAGACCTGACACTTGTAAGACTGTATACATGATTAGATGACGAACCCGAGACAGAAATTATGTGACGGCAAAAATGACCAAAATACCCCTGACATACCCGAACCCTGATTTAAAAGCCGAGAGAGTCTAAATTGACTTTCTTCGACCTTCCAAACTCAATGGTTAGGTCCATATTATGAAAATCAGAACCGATAAATGTGTGAAGACACTGAAACCCTAAGCCAAATGCTTAAGAGGTAAGACCTATGAACTAGCCACTATAAGTTAGTTTCATGAAACCCATCATAGGGTAGACTTACTCAGTCTAAGGTCATGAGTTGATAAATCTTTATAAATTGTTTTAGGCTTAAGGAGGAAAAGAGGAAGGCTCCGTTCATAGCTTCAAACTCAAATATTGAAGGTGAGTAACTTCTGACACTGTTTAGTTACTGCTCCTTGATCTGCTAAATTGTTTCGGATACCATATGTTTTAATGCAATCGTTTTAAATGCATGCTTTTATCACCGATGACATGGTTTTTAGTTTCTCAAATGATTAACTATACTTCTGATTGATATGCTAGCACCCTGAACCGTTTATCTGTTTTGATCTATTGAACTTGACTTGGATTTATTGAACTATTAATTCCAAACTGATTTAATTACCATGTGATTTAAGCAAAGATTGAATTCGAAACTCTTGCCTAGGATATCTGTGTTACTCACTGGGCTTTTTAAAGCTCATTCCATTATTTTAATAATTTCAGGGGAACTCTCAGATGGACAGGTTTAGCAAGTCCAGGACTTAGGGGGAAAATGTTGGAGACCCCCAGATAAAATGATAACCCATTTTTGTGAATCTATACCATTTTTGTACTTTTGTGTAACTGAACAGATTATGACCTTTTGTGGTGAAACTGTTTTGTAATCTTGATTAAGATAGGACTGACTATGATGTATCCTGAATGCTCTGCCAAGTATATATGTATGCATTCTCTTGTGAAAATTCCGCTGCTTAAATTATATATGTCGAATGCATTATGCTTGGGATTTAGATCGGAATGGCCTGTGGTTAGGATTACCGTCGGGGTTTTGCTTTCAAAAAAAAAAAACTGATAAAACCCGATGGGTGCCTAACTGGCCTTTGTCACGTGCCCCAAATCCGCACAGGGTGGGTCTGGGGGATGTGACAGGTCCACCCTTCCCTTGAACCAAACGGTTCACTTCATTTGAAAAATCAGATTACAATAAACCTGGTTTCCTATCCCATCCTTGGTTTGGATAACACCAAACCAATTTCCTATTTATTATCCCTGCAACCAAACAAGCCCAAATCCCTTTAATTCAAAAACCCAAAACGACACAGTATTACTTACCCATTCATATCCGGTCGGGTACCGACCCGGATCCAACCCAGACCCATTTCAATTTAACCCGAATAGACACACGACTTTCCGGTCGTCTCCCTCAAAGCTTCAGTGAGCCTGTATTAGGGTTCCGTCACCATCTCCGGTGACGGCAACCTAAATCCGACCATTTTTTTGACCTAGCTCAATGCCATTCCCTCTATTTTTCCATGGGGATCTCGAATCCACTTTTGGTTTTCCATTTAAACCACTGGTTCCTCACGAAATAGAGAAAAACAGTGGCTCCGGCCAACTGTATTTTCTCTATTACATGACTCTTTCTTAACTGTTTTGGCCCTATAATTCCTCTAGTGTATTCCTGCATGTATAAGGATCATTCTTGGGTCATTTGAACAAGGTTTAATACATGAAATGACATACGGACGATTATTCTCTACCACCTGCAACTCAGTTTTTCTCTATGGTTTCTACACCATTTAATCTGATTCTTTTTGCAAAACAACCTATAAATCATGTAGATTTGAACCCTATTCTTTAAATAACCTATCATGCTTTTAAATTGAAAACTGCAGCAACCCACTTACCTTTCAAAATTCGGATTTCTTCCTGTTGCTTCTTCTTTCCTTTCTTGGTTCTACTTGGTTCACTTCTGTTCCTTCTCCACACCTTTTTGCAACCCTTAGACAGTATTCACAGCCCTCAATTCATAAACCCGTAGATATATATATATATATATACAAAAACACCCACCGCCTCTTTCTCTCTCTTCCTTATCACTCTCTCTCTCTCTCTTGCAGTCATCCTTGACTGCAGAGAACTGCCCATTCACTCTCCTCCATCCACGTACCTCACATATTACATATATACACATATATTACATATACACACACACCACCTCACCAAGTCGGTTGGTGTGGTTTCCCAACACACACAAACACACAGTGATGCACACACACACACACAGAGTGATGCACACACTGATATTTTTGGTTGGAAGCTTCCTTTCCCCTTTTTCTTTATTTTATTTTAATCACTTGTATTTATATATCTAATACATCACATATATACATATATATACATATTTCTTATACATGTATTTATAGCCGTATAAATATGTATAACTGTATTTTTAGTCACGTACACATACACTAATATTTCGTGATTTATGCATGTGTACGTACGTATGCATGCATGGGTTGCATGCATGCACACTTTTCGAGGTAAGGCTCTGAGTTGCTCAGGGTACTACCCGACACTGTACATATGATAAAATAATATAGAGCTCTAAACAGACCATGTTACATTATTCAATCAACTTGCCTCGGTATATGTATCGTATCCCGAGTCGGGATATCACAATTATCCTGTGGAGTCGACAAGTTTTTGGGTTCTACGGAATTCAATTGATTGTCAAATGTCCTGATAGCAGGATCTAATCCCACAGGCAAAGAGATATCTCGACAAGAGTAAAACGGGAGTCTGGTTCGAAACAGATTCCAAGAGCTAAAGTAAGAAAAATTTAAGTTTGAAAATGGAAGCAGGTTTTACCTTTATTTTCATATTTACATGTTTCAGTTTATATACTCTATTTTAAGAAGTACACATTTTTAGCTTGAATACTTTACATGTTTCAGAGCTATGAGTTTTATGGAATGCATATAATTTGTATTCAGAGTTACAAGTTTTATATGAAAAAGCATATGTTAGCTTGAATATTTCAAATGTTTCAAAGCTATGAGTTTTATGAATGCATATATTCTGTGTTCAAAAGATACGAACAATTGACAGTGATTGATTTATAAACCTTTATGAGCTAAAACCACTATTGATTGAAACCCCATGACGAATGTTGGAATTGCTCACAAGCTTAGATTAGCTTACCCGGACTTTGTTCGGATCCCCCTTTCAGGTGACTGACCGCAGTCGAGTTTTGAAGATGATGAATTTTTCGGCTTATGGAGATATGATTAGATGGTTCCTTTTTGGAGTTATGTAGAGTTTATTAGCACTTATGTTTAAGACACAGTACGACAATATATATAAACCCTACGGGGTAACTAATGTTGATGGTTGTATGATTTAAGTCTTTAAAATTTTAGTTATGCTTTGATTATATAACCATGTGTGTACATATGAGTATAGCGGCAGTACCGGGCGGTGTGCTTAAATTTTAAATGAGAAAAGAAAAATTTTTCACGCTTCCGCAAAACACGAGTTGCACTGCCGTTCGATACCGCTGCTCACAGGACCGTTCCGCCCAATGGCCCCCGGGCCTGAGGGTGGCAGGGTCACAATTCGGGGATCCGCACAGGGTGAATTTCGAGTCGTGACAGTAGGGTTAGTGTGGACTGCTAGATCAGTACACTTGATGTAGTGCCCATCTTAGGATTTTCCTACATTGTTTTCTTGTTATTCACTACATGATCATGTCTATTAAGACTGTACCCATAGCACAGGAGCATTTCTCCTATGCTATTCATCTTGGTCCGGCACCACGGCGTATAGTACATTTTCCTACCCAGGTTGCCCAAATACGGGCAGCTACGGTGCTATCCCATCCTGTTTAGCAAATAAGGCATCCACGATAGATGATGTAATGTGAGACACTCACATATAGGCTATTTGAGTCATGTGGATGGCTGCCCCTTTTATCTGTCATAGGTCTGACTAACGAGATCATGGTTCAAGAGTTTTACTCGAACCTAGGTACTTGTGATGACCAAGGAGCTTGCCTTGTAATATCCTGACCCAATTAGGTAAAATAATTTACGTTAATGCCATTTTTATGAAATTTATTATATATTAATTAATTAGACATCATAAATTAAAATTGATAGCCCATGAATATCTAAATTAGTACACGAAGAGAAATTGGGCGAATTAGCATGAATCACAAATAAAAAAAATTAATCAAAATTGTTTGACAAATATGATGAAATTGTGGTATAAATGAAACACGATGTGGGGGGTAAAAAATAAAATTAACGACTTAAAAAGAAAGCACACAAAATAAAAAAAACAAGGCAAGAATGCCAAGGGGTTTTTAAAGTAATTGAAAACCTAATTTCCAAAATTTGACAAACAATACCTAAAATGCCAAACAAGGCATAAGAGGAAAAGGGAGAGAAAATAAGGCCAAATTGATGGCCAAAGGATTTGAACCTTAGACCAAAAAAAGGGAAAGACTTAAAGCCCAAAAAATTACCAGTTGGGCTATAAGCACTTTTGTGCTATATAATGCATAATATATGTATATATCCTGTACAAATTTTCCTCCACCACCCCAACACCTAATCACTTTTCATGCAACAGCTCAGCCCTATATATATATATATATGATATGCATATATATATATATGTGATGTGTGGGTGATAGACATATATGTCATGCCCATATAAAGTAAGCTCATAGAGAGAGAGTAGAGAGAGAAAGAAGAAGAAAAAGAAGAAGAAGAAAAGGGAGAAAGGAAAAGAAGGTTGAGCATGCTCAACCCTAGGCCTACCTCAAAACTCAAATAAGCCTAAGGAGAAGAATAAGGCTGCTGTTGAAGGTATAAAACTCTAAAATCTGAATTTCTCTCTTAGGAAAAACAGAAAAGAAAAGGGTGTGTTCATCACTATTATGGGCTGCTAAATGAGACTTGTGTGCATGTATGTAATCATGGTATGTGTTACCAGCAAATAAGAACAAATTGGCATAGTCTAAGCTGGCTCTTGAAACTCCACGAGATAGAGCTTGAACAATTGCAGAATTAGGGTAACAATCACATAGGGAAGGGGGAAGAAGATAAATAGTGACGGGTTAGGTTTCAGGTCAGTGCGGGTTCGAGTTTAGACCCGTCCAGTTGTAAATATGGTTAAGTAAGATGGCGTCGTTTAGGGTTATTAAGTTTTAAATTTTAAACAGAATGGATCTGTTTGGTTACATAGACAAAGAACTTAATTTAATGGCCACAGATGGAATAGGGATAGCTTATCCCAGAATTGACCTCTTGTCCACTGTTTGGCTTATCAAAAATCAAAAAAATAAAGGGGAGCCGCAGCTCCCCAGACTCGAACCTAGGACCATCTGCGCGTGAGGATCTTAAACCCCACGCGTGAACCACTGTGCCACTGAGGTACTTTGATTAAAATAGTACATTAATATATATAATATAAAATAATATAACTAATTAATTTAATTTAATAAATAATTCCAGGTGTTTAAATAAAATAAAAAGATAGTGTCCCAATATTTTTGGACATTCTAGACTCAATGGCGGAGTCCAAATTGCGAAATTAAATATCAAAAAATATGAATGAACAAACTGGGTTAATCCAAAGATGTCCTAAAGGCCAAATGACAATACCAAACAACCTCCAAAAAT
The DNA here is from genome assembly GCA_008638375.1 of Nyssa sinensis. Classification (NCBI taxonomy): domain Eukaryota; kingdom Viridiplantae; phylum Streptophyta; class Magnoliopsida; order Cornales; family Nyssaceae; genus Nyssa; species Nyssa sinensis. The sequence goes on along the minus strand of CM018043.1, from coordinate 35,792,577 downwards.
TATGAGAGTACATACCTTAAGATTTTTTTATGTTCTGGACTCAACGGTGGAGTCCGTTTTGCCAAATCAAATACCAAAAATACTGGTATATGAAATTGGCTATTTTTAGGACACCGTGAAGGTACAACGATAAGACTATGAGAGAGGTAATGAGTCCATAGACTTAAAATACAACACAGGAGTCTTGGAGGGAGGAGGGACTATTTTGAGGTAAGTAAAACCTGAACTCTAACATGTGATAATTCCTAGCCATGACACAGTTTTATTTTCTCGATGCTTCCATTTTGTATTCTATACATACCTGACATTGTTGATTTCCATAATTTGATGTATGTTCTACCTTGTGGATTTGATGAGAATTTGAGTGTCAATATCCTAATATGATTACTTGTTCATTTCTATATCTTGCTTGGATATTGAAAATTTTTATGTTTCTCACTGTTGAGAATTTGTTATTCCACATATATGTACATTTTCTGTGGAATTCTATTGATCATGATATTATTATGAGTGCCGAGAGTTCTGTTTGTCACAACGTCCATCTGATTCTATAGATGTTTTTGGACCTACAGATCGGTGATTGGGAATGATGCCCAACACTTAGTCCAAGGAGTACATGATGTATGTAAAGAGCTCTAGTGCTATTTAGGAACCCGATAGATAGGTGATTCTAAATGAGTGCTTTTGAGGGTAGCCGGGCCTTTTTGATTGATAGCATCTATTCTGTTAGTATCTCATATCCTTTATTGAACATATTTGATGATGCACTCATTGGTTATTGATGCACTTCCTAGCGTATCTTTAGATTATTTAATGATGCACTCTTTGGTTGTTGATATGCTTTGCATGCCTATCTTTAGACTCAAATTGCTATCTTGTGATTTGTGGCAGCTGACTATTGTATAGGCCAATCCCTATTGTTAATTTTTTATTCTGTATCATACTACCTTGGGATGTGCCTTTTGGACGTACGGTTAATTTCTATTGATTCACACTTTTGGTGACTGGCTATTGTGATATTATATCATTTGTTTTCTATTGTTCATATCCTTCTATTTGGACTAACCCTGACCCATGGCAGAGTGAGGAAATTTACTTACTGAGCTAAGTTAGCTCACTCCAGATATGTCCTTTTTTTTTTCAGGACAGGATACTGCGAAAGGACCTTAGGGCGTGCACTTCGAATACCCGCCTTATTTAGCCCACAGATCGCCCTTTTACAAGTATGGTGGATTTTTTTTCTGTAATTGTAATTGACTAAGTTTAATGAAGTCTTAATTCTCCCATATGTCCACGTTCGGGCTATGTTTTTGTATTTAAGGATCTGTAAACTAAACACTTACTTTTATTTTGGCACGTATAACTATACTCTGATGATGATACTAAGTTATCTAATGTCATGACACGTATTAATAATTAATTAAATGGTGTTGAGATCCTTTAGCGAGGGACAGCTTGCGGGCCATAGCCTCAAGTCGCGAGACCCTAATCTGCACAAGATGGGTTACGGGTCGTGATAACCGTGGTATTAGAGCCCAAGGTTCTAGTGGTTTATGGGAGATTAGGCCTAGAGTACTAAGACTTATAGAGTCTAAGGGTCAACTATTAAAGCAAAACCTGTCATGGTGATTAAGTGATTACTTGACTTCTAAATACTGTTCTTTTGCAGTAAATGGTCCGTATTCGCAGTACATGTAATATCCCAACCCGATTGGGTAGGTAATTTACATTAATACCATTCTTATGGAATTTATTTATATATGAATTAATTAGAAATCCTGATTCAGAAAATAGGAGCCTGTAAATATTAAAATTAGTAGCACGAAGGGAAATTGGGCAAATTAGCGCGATACGCGAATAAAACAAGTTTAATAAAAACAATTCGACGAATACAATATATTTTTGGTACGAATAGAACCCTGATGTGATGGGTCAAAAATTAAATTAACGACGTAAAAAGGAAGCACACAAAAATCAAAAACCCGATGAAAATACCAAGAGGTTTTTAAAGCAATTCAAGCACAAGCTTCAAAATTTAACAAACAACACCCAAAATGCCAAACAAAGCATAAGAAGAAAAAAGGGGAGAAAATAGGGCCAAATGTTCGCCAAAGGATTTGAACCCTAAACAAAAAAGAAGGAAAGACTTAGAGCCCAAAAAATTACTAGTTGGGTTACAAGCACTTTTGTGCTATATAATACATAAGATATGTATATCTACAATATAAATTTCCCCCACCACCCCAACAACCAATCACTTTTCATGCAACAACTCAGCCCTATATATATATATAGATATGATGACATGTATATATATATATATCTATGTGGTGTGCGGGTGATAGACATATATGTCATGTCCTTGTGAAGTGAGCTCATAGAGAGAGAGAGAGTAGAGAGAGAAAGAAGAAGAAGAAAGAGAAGATGGAGAAAAAAAGAAGAATGCTGAGCATGCTTGGAAGCTCAACAAAACCTAAAGAGAAGAAGAAGGTTACTGTTTGAAGGTATAAAAAGCTCTAAGTTCTGAATTTTTCTCTTAGGAAACACAAAGAATAAAAGGGTGTGTTCATTTCTATTTTGAGGTGTTGAAGGAAATTGTGTGCATGCATGTAATTATAGTGTATAATACCAGCAAAAGGGAACAAAATGGCACAGTCTAAACTAGGAAATGGCAGTGGATGCCATTGATGACCTTCAAAATTCCAGACCTAAACCAACTAAGATTAAGTTGAGTTTGGCTTGTTAGGACCTAAACTAGGGCTTCTGAGGTCATGAAAGCAATGGTTTGGGACCATAAAGCTCAAAGATGAGCTTAAGATTGCAATTTGTAGGTCGCGGCCTAGAAACCCAGCCTCACCAAAAGAGCTTAAAGCTCTAATTTTAGAACGGGGATTTAAACCCTATGATGGCATGATCACAACAAGCCCAACCTCATTAACTTCGGTGAAGAAATGGCCATGAACGAGCCATATAACTAAACCCACACCAATCTTCCAGCCAAACTTTCAAGCTCAGGTCGACCCCTCTAACCAACGCCAAAATATTCCTTGGAGTCCTAGGAATCCATAGGAATAAATTGCAAGAGAAATGGCTGCCCAGAACTCCACGAAATAGAACTTCAAGATTTGAGGAATTAGGGCAATAGTCACGTGGGAAGAGGGAAGAAGATGAACAGTAACGGTCGGGTTCGAGTCCGAGTTCGGGTCGGGACCTGCCCAATCGCAAATATAGTTAAATAAGATGGCGTCGTTTAGGGTTATTAAGTTTAAATTTTAAAACAAAATTAATCTGTTTGGTTACATAGATAGGGGTCTTAATTTAATAACCGAGGATGGAATAGGGATAGTCTAACCTTGAATTGACCCTTGTCCGCTGTTTGGCCATAAAAAATTAGGAAAAATAAAGGGGAGCTGCACCTCTCCAGATTCGAACCCTAGACCTCATGCGTGTGAGGGTTTTAACCCCCACACGCGAGCCACCATGCCACTATGCCTTTTATTTAAAATAATGATTAAATAAATATATAATATAAAATAATTTAATTTAATTTAGCAAATTAATCTCGGGGTCCAAATTAAATAAAAAAACAGTGTGTCCCAATATTTTTGGTCATTCCTGACTCAATGGCGGAGTCCAAATTACGAAATTAAATCTCAAAAAATGTGAACAGACAAAATGGGTTAATCTCAAAAATGTCCTAAAGGCCAAATAAAGATACCAAATGACCTCTAAAAATTATTAGAGTACGTACCCTAAGGTTTTTCGATGTTCCGGACTCAACGGTGGAGTCTATTTTGTCAAATAAAATACCTAAAATACTGATATATGAAATTAGCTATTTTTAAGACACCGTGAAGGTACAAGGATAAGATTCGAAAGGGGATAAATGAGTCCATAGACTTAAAACATGACACACAAGACTAAAAGACTATAGATTCATTAATAAAATTAGATTAAGTCTATAAATGATATTGAACTAAATAATATTTTCTAGTTTATAAGGACATCCAAAGGGAAAGAAAATGAGGTCTGATTTCCTCTTGAAGGGAAGAGGGACTATTTTGAGGTAAGTAAAACCCGAACTCTAACATGTGGTAATTCCTAGCTATGTCACAATTTTATTTCCTCGATGCTTCCATTTTGTATTCTATACAAACCTGACATTGTTGATTTCCACAATTTGATGCCTGTTCTACGTTCTAAATTTGACGAGAATTTGATTACCAATATCCTAATGTGATTATTTGTTCATTTCTATATCTTCCTTGGATCTTGGAAAATTTCCATGTTTCTCACTGTTGATAATTTTTTATTCCACATATATGTACATCTTTTATGGAATTATGTTGATCATGAAATTATTATGAGTGTCAGAAATTATGTCTGTCACAACGTCCATCTGATTCTATAGATGCTTTTGGACCTACGGGTCAGTGATTGGTAATGATGCCGAACACTTAGTCCATGGAGGACATGATGTCTATAAAAAGCTCTAGTGCTATTTAGGAACCTGATTGAGGGGTGAATCTGAATGAGTGCTTTTGAGGGTAGTCGGGCCTTTCTGTTGACAACATCTATTCTATTAGTATCTCATATCGTTTATTGAACATATTCTAATAATGCACTCTTTGGTTATTGATACGCCTTGCAAGCCTATCTTTGGATTATTTGATGATGCACTCTTTAGTTGTTGACATGCTTTGCATACCTATCTTTGGACCCGAATTGTTATCTTGTGATTTCTGGTAACTGACTATTGTATAGGCCAATCCCTATTGTTGATTTGTTATATCATTTACATCATCTATATCATACTACCTTGGGATGTGCCTTTTGGACCTATGGGTCATTTCTATTGATTCACACTCTTGGTGACTAGCTATTGTGATATTATATCCTTGTTTGCTATTGTTCATATCCTTCTACTTAGACTAACCCTGACCCATGGCAGAGTGAGGGAATTTACTTACTGAGCTAAGTTAGCTCACTCTAGATGTGTCATTTCTTTGTTTAGGGCAAGATACTACAGAGGGACCATAGGACATGCACTGCAAGTAGGTGCCTCTTTTAGCCCACAGATCACCCTTTTGCAAGTAATGATGGATGTTTTTGCTATAATTGTAATAGACTAATCGTAATGAAGTCTTAGTTCTCCCATGTGTCCACGTCTGGGCTATGTTTTTGTATTTGAGGATCTATAAACTAAACACTTACTTTTATTGTGGCATGTACAATTATACTTTGATGATGATACTAAATTAACTAACAACATGACATGAAATTAATCATTAATTAATTAGTGTTTGAGATCCTTTAGCGAGGGACGGCTTCCAATCGCGAGCCCTTGATCCACACAGGACAGGTTACTGGTCGTGACAGTATAGTTATGGAGTCAGACTGCTTAGACAAAGTGGAGCGTATATTGGAGAGAATTGTGGGGGCCCTACCCAAATCCCATGCAAATGGGAATGAAATAGCACGGTAGGACTGTCTTGGTATTCGAGGAGGCCGATAAGGCGATGACAGAGATTAGTCATATCCATATAAGTAGTTTCAAGATCTGAAGTCGTCTACTTTTGATGGCACAGGAGGCCCCACTCAAGTCAAGAAGTGGCTATTAGAAATGAACATGATTTTTCAGATCATGACTTGCACAAAAGAGCAGAAAGTGGCTTATGACACATACATGTTCAAGTGAGCGGCTCATAAGTAGTGGCTGCTAGAAGAAGCACAAGAACCCAATATGATTTGACAACGATTCACTAAAGTATTCAATGAAAAGTACTTCCCCCAAGAGGCTAGAGATCAAAAGATCGCTGAATGTTTAGTTCTACAACAAGGGGGCATGACAGTGGATGAGTATGAGGCCAAATTCACTAAGTTGGCCTGGTTTGCTCCCAACGTCATAAATACGGAAAGCCTGAACGCACGTAATTTGAGGGAGGCTTGAGGTGGGCCATCGAAGACAGAATCAAGCCCCAACGATTGGCTACTTACAGTAAGGTAGTGGCAACGACAAGGATCATAGAGCACAATGGGAAGGAATATGCCAAGAGAAGAGGGAACTAGAGATAAGGGGGCAGCAGAGACAGAGGACGGGGATCCTCGCTCTTCAAGCGATGTGTAGGCTCACGTAATATAGGGACAGGGCCTAGTTAGAAAAAATCCAATCACAATGATGAGGGCATTCCCAAATGCCTTACTTGCCAAAGATTTCATAAAGGACAGTGCCACAAAAACACGAATGTCTGCTTCAGTTGTGGTTAGACTGGGCATTACATGAGGGATTGTCCCAAGGGTGGCAGAACTATGATCAGCTCTGCACCTACAGCATCAGCCTCTGTTGCACAACCCCAGATCAGGAATAAGGGACCAAGGAATGATCAACAATGCTCGGGAAGGGTCTTCTCTATCACACCGGGTGATGTTTAAGCTACCACCTCAGTTTGTTCCCAATCTTCAGATGTTCTGTTTGATACTGGTTCTACGCATTCATTCATATCTCCTATATTTTCTGTAAAGTTAAACTTAAAAGCTGAACCTCTAGGTTACATGTTGTCTGTTTCAATCCCTTCGGGGGAATCACTATTGGGAATGGTAATAGATAGATCATGTGAGTTAGAAGTCATAGATACCCAGTTAGTTATTGATTTGATACCCTTACAGATTTGTGGATTCGATGTGATCCTCGGCATGGATTGGCTAACTACGAATCACACTACCATTTTGTGTAGCTATGAGAGTCTATATTTAGAATCCATGGCAGCCAAGCATCTTATTTGAGGGGAAAGGAATAGCCTCTCCACCTTATTTTGTTTCGTCCATCAAGGCTAGGTGTCTGCTTTACAAGGGATGTCATGGTTTCTTGTGTAGCGTCATTGACACCCACTCACAAGAACCCACTCTAGATCAAATTCCTGTTGCTAGAGAGTTCCCCAATGTATTTTTGGATGATCTTCCTGGAATGCTTGTTGATCGGGAAATTGAGTTCAGCATTGATGTACTTTCTAGCACTTCACCTGTATCTAAGACCCCGTACCGAATGGCACCAGTAGAGCTAAAAGAATTGAGATTACAGCTGCAAAAGTTGCTAGACAAGATTTTTATACGACCCAGCTCTTCGCCATGGGGTGCCCTAATGTTCTTTGTTAAGAAGAATGATGAGACTATAAGACCGTGCATCGACAATAGAGAGTTGAATAAAGTCACCATCAGGAACAAGTACCCTCTGCCAAGGGTAGATGATTTATTTGATTAGTTAAAAGGGGCGCAGGTCTTCTCAAAGATTGACTTGAGGTTAGGGTACCACCAATTGAAAGTCAAACCTGCAGATGTGGAAAAGACGACATTCAAAACCCATTATGGACATTATGAGTTCTTAGTGATGCCTTTTGGGGTGACACATGCCCCAACCGCATTCATGGACTTAATGAATAGGGTTTTCAAGCCATATCTAAATGACTTCATGATTGTATTCATTGATGATATCTTAGTTTATTCTAGGAACCTAAAAGAACACGAAGTACATTTGAGAAAAGCTTTGTAAAAGCTACGGGAGCAGAAGTTGTGTGCTACGCTGAAGAAGTGTGAATTTTGTTTCCCTAGCATCTCATTTCTGGGACATGTGATCACTAAAGACAGAATCTCAATGGATTCCCAAAAGATAGAAGCCATTATGAATTGGCCTCGGCCAACTAGCGTTGCAGAAGTCTGGAGTTTCATGGGGTTAGTTGGCTATTATAGAAGGTTTGTCAAGGACTTTTCCAAGATAGCAACACCAATCACCCAAACGACTCGGAAGAATATCCCTTTTGTGTGAATAGAAGAAAAGGAAAAGAATGTCCAAGAGCTAAAGAACAGTCTAGTTGGAGCTCCAATTCTGATGATACCGAATGGGACAAAAGGCTTTGTGATATATAGTGATGCATCATATAAAGGTTTGAAGTGTGTTCTAATGCAGAAGGGCAAGGTAGTGGCCTATACCTCGCGATAATTGAGATGACATGAGAAGAACTACCCAACTCATGACCTTAAACTTATAACCACTGTGTTTGCACTGAAGATTTGGAGGCATTATCTCTGTAGAGTGACATGTGAGATTTTTACAGACCACAAGAGCCTCAAGTATTTGTTTACACAAAGAGAGCTCAACATGCAACAACATCGATGGCTACAATTGATCAAGGATTACGAGCTCGATATACAATACCACCCGGGGAAGGCTAATGTGGTGGCAGATGCTCTCTGTAGGAAGTCATCAAGGAGCCTTGTTTGCTTGATGACTACACAACGAGAGTTACTAAAAGAGTTGGAGATGATGGATATAGAAGTGGTTATGCCAGACTCTGGAGCAGTGCTTGCCAATGTGACAGTTGGACTGACAATTGTGCATAAGATTAAGGAGCTGCAATTCCAGGATGAGAAATTAGTCAAACTCCGTGAAAATGCTGAGGCAGGTAAGAATCCAAAATTTTTTATCCAAGATGGGGTGTTATGTTTTCGAGACAGAATTTGTGTAACAGATGTGCTCGAGATTAGAAAGGAGATCCTTAATGGGACTATAACTCAAAGTTTTCCATACACCAGGGAACACCAACATGTACCACAATGTCTGAAGTACTTATTGGTGGTCAGGCATGAAGAGGGACATCGCTGAATACATAGCATGATGTGTCAAGTGTCAGCAAGTCAAAGCCGAACATCAGAAACCCGGTGGACTTTTGCAGCCATTCCCAATACCTGAGTGGAAATGGGAGCACATCACTATAGATTTTGTGTCAGGGTTGCCTAGGACACCGCATGGGAGTGATTCTATATGGGTGATTGTGGACAGATTGATAAAGACAACTCACTTCCTTGCAACCAAGATGACCCAAACATTAGAGTGGTTAGCAGTACTCTATATTCAGAAGATTGTTTGATTGCATGGGGTCCCAGTTTCTATAGTGTCTGATCGAGACCCAAGATTCATGTCCCGATTTTGGAGCAGCTTATAAAAAGCAATGGGCATGGAACTCAGTCTCAGTACCACCCACCACCTAGAGACTGATGGACAGTTTGAGAAAACAATTCAGACCTTGGAGGATATGCTACGCTTTTATGTCATGGACTTCAAGGGAAGCTGGGAAGAACAACTACCGCTGGTGGAGTTCACGTACAACAATAGCTATCAGTCCAGGCACCATATGAGGCACTATACGGTAGGAAGTGCTGATCTCCATTGTGCTAGACTAGAAGTTGGGGAAAGGCAGTTGTTTGGCCCCAAGATAGTGGAATAGACGATCAAAAGATCCAGCTGATCAAGCAGCGATTACTAGCAACTCAAAGCCGCTAGAAGAGTTATGCCAATGTCCGAAGAAGGGAGTTGAAATTTGTAGTAAGCGATCATGTGTTTTTGAAAGTGAAGCCTATGAGGGCATGGTGAGATTTGGAAAGAAAAAGAAGCTAGAACCTCGTTACATCGAACCGTTTGAGGTCATAGGACGAGTCAAACCAGTGGCATACCAACTTTCCCTATCCATCAAAGTTGGTGCATGTGTACAATGTCTTCCATGTCTCTATGCTGAGGAAGTACTTGCACAATCCAGACTAACTGGTTGAGCACGAGCCCCTAGATGTCTAAGAATATTTGCACCTATGTTGAGCAAACAATACAAATCTTGGACCACCGAGAGCAAGTTTTGCGGAACAAGACTATTCTGCTAGTGAAAATGTAGTGGAGAAATCATCAAATTGAGAAAGCCACTTGGGAGCGAGAGGATGAGATTCACGCCAAGTACCCGTAACTCTTCGCATTGCGAGGTACGCCAAGTTTGGGGACCAAACTTTCCTAAGAGGGGGAGGATGTAATATCTCGAACCAATTAGGTAAAGTAATTTACGTTAATGTCATTTTTATGAAATTTATTATATATTAATTAATTAGACATCATAAATTAAAATTGGTAGCCCATGAATATCTAAATTAGTACACGAAAAGAAATTGGGCGAATTAGCACGAATTGCAAATAAAACAAATTTAATCAAAAAATTTTGCCAAATATGATGAAATTGTGGTATAAATGAAACACGATATGGTGGGTTAAAAAAAAATTAACGACGTAAAAACGAAGCACACAAAAATAAAAAAACAATGTAAGAATGCCAAGGGGTTTTTAAAGTAATTGAAACATAATTTCCAATATTTGATAAACAATACCCAAAATGCCAAACAAGGCATAAGAGGAAAAGGGAGAGAAAATAAGGCCAAATTGATGGCCAAAGGGTTTGAACCCTAGACCCAAAAGGGGAAAAGACTTGAAGCCCAAAAAATTACAAGTTGGGCTACAAGCACGTTTGTGCTATATAATGCATAAGATATGTACATATGTTGTATAAATTTCCCTCCACCACCCCAATACCCAATCACTTTTCATGCAACACCTCAGCCCTATAGATATATATATATATATATATATATGATGATATGCATATATATATATATATGTAATGTGTGGATGACAGACATATATGTCATGCCCATGTAAAGTGAGCTCATAGAGAGAGAGAGAGAGAGAGAAGAATAGAGAGAAAGGAAGAGAAGATTGAGCATGCTCAACTTAAGGCCTGCCTCAGAACTCATCTAAAGCTAAGGAGAAGAAGAAAGCTGTTGTTGAAGGTATAAAACTCTAAAATTTGAATCTCTTTTAGGAAAAAAATAGAAGAAAAAAATTGTGTTCATCACTATTTTGGGCTGCTAAACGAAACTTATATGCATACATGTAATCATGGTATGTGTTACCAGAAAATAGGAACAAATTGGCATAATTTAAGTTAAGAAAATACAATAGACACCATTGATGGAACTTCAAAAGTTTAGACTTGGATCAACTAAAACCAAGCTGAGTTTGGCTTGTTAAAACCTAAACTAGGTCTTGTGAGGGTCATGAAAACTATGGTCCACAACTATGAAGCTCAAAGATAAGCTTAGAACCTCGAGTTGCAGGTCGCGGCCAACAAACCTAACCTCACAATTTGAACACCAAACTTACTTTTTGGAACGTGGCTTTAAAGCCCTACAATAAGGATCACCATAAGCTCAAAACTATGGATTTTCATGGAGTATGGAGCATAAATGAAGCTATTATTGTAGAAAGCACCAAAGTTCCAAACCAATGTGAAAACTTTCTTAAAAGTCCTAGAAAGTCATTAAAGAATAAAGCAGAGAAAAATGGCTCTTGAAACTCTACAAAATAGAGCTTTAACATTTTCAGAATTAGGGAAACAGTTGCATGAGGAAGGGGGAAGAAGATGAATAGTGATGTCACTACTCGTGACCAGTCCTGTGCGGATTAGAGGCCCGCGATCTGGGTAAGCGGCCTGCAAGCCGTCCCCCGCCAAAGGATCTCAAACACTAATTGATTAACTAGTAATTAGATGTCATGTCATTAGTTAATCTAGTAATATCATCAGAGTATAGTTGTACATGCCAAAATAAAAGTAAGTGTTTAGTTTACAAATCCTCAAATGCAAAAACATACGCAAGACGTGGACATATGGGAGAACTAAGACTACACTACAATTAGTCTATTACTGTAGAGATTTGAAAAAAAAATAAAAAATAAATAAATAAAATAAAATGTTTACATTGGTTAACCAAGTGCCAGGATGAATCCATGGGATTGATACGAATCATAAATTATAGGGAATATAATATGGGACCCGAATGAGAACCAATAGTGGTAAATAAATAATTAAATTGAGCCCCGACTTTATATCAAATTTACTAGCATTTGATGATATTTTGTGGAATAAAATATTTATAAAATATTTAATATGGTAAAAAAAAAAAAAAAAAAGAATAGAAGAGAAATATTAGGTGGGTGTCGGCAGCCTTGGGGAGTGTGGCGTGTAATGTGTGGTGTGTGTTTGAGTGTAGGTTGTCACCGACACTCAGAGAGAGATATAGGAGTGTTTGGCGTGAAATGTGTGGTGTGTGTTTTGAGTGTAGGTCGGTGGAAAAGAGAAAAATGAAAGAGGGGATATACAAAGAGAGAGAGAGAGAGAGAGAGAGAGAGAAAGGGAAAAAGGGGAAAGAGAAACGGAGGGGGGCGAATCCGACGGTGGTCGCGAGGGGGATCGAGGCAAGGGGGCGATGGAGGAAGCGTTGGAGAGATCAAATCGAAGGCAAATGTTGAGGCGTAAGAGAGATCTGATTTCAGTGCAACAGGGTGGATTCTGTTCGGGTTTCTCCATTTCTGCCGCTTCCAATTGCCGTTTCCAATTAAGAACTAGAGTTGCAATTAGGGGGGCGATGGCGATGTTGCGGCAGTAGTGGATGGGTTTTATGATGCATATGGGTTCTTGGAGGTTCGTTGATCCGATTGGGTGAAAAAGGCAACATGGGTATAGCGCTTGGGGGAGTTCGGTTGGATTGGATTTGAGTGGTCATGGGATGGTTCTGAATTGTGTAAGTATGCAGCTTCATGGGTTTCTCGTTAAATCTGGATGGGTGATGGATTCCTCTGTTTCTGTCGTGTTCAGTTGAGGACAGGGACTGTTTATGGAGATTATTCTGAATAATTGGTGAGATGGATAGAGACTAGGTAAAGGGAGTGCGAAGCAGCAGCGTGTGAAGGTTGCAGTTTTTGTGGCTCGGGATTGTGTGTGATGTTACGATTTTGTGGGGGTTTTCCTGTTTCTACCATTTCCAGTTGAGAACAGAGGTGGATTAGGGGCTGGTTTGTGCAGCGGTATTGATCACCGTTTTGCCCCGGTTACATCTCGAGATCTTTGAGTGGGAATTAGGAAGTTCAGCCGGGATAAATTATATGTTGCTCTGATGATGCGAAGTTGGAATCCTACGCATTGTGTTGGCTCAAGAGGTGGTGTTTTTGTATAGCTTGTTGGGTTGTGAGTGCGATGTATTGCTTGGTGTTGGATGGCTCTTAAAGTCATTCTTCAACTGGTTATAGCTTCTCGGTGAGCACATGGAGTGTTGAATACGGCCACCTGGCAAGGCTCCCTGGAGCCAACAATACCAAGAAGTTGCTACTACGGGAATTATGATAAGAAGTGAAGCACGTTGGTTGCTTCAATCAGTTTGGGTATTGAGTCTCTTGTTCGGGTGGAGATGGCTCACTCAATTTCAAGCAGAGAAGTTATTGTCCGTTCATCTAGAAGGTTGACTGAGCCTGGAACTTTAGTCAAAAACTTAATAGCTATCCATCAGTTGATTAGACGACGTAGTGGACCCGACTTCTTAGGGTTGAGATAACCCGATCAGGTATGGTGCTTTGCTAAGTAAGGAATAGGATTAAATTAGGATTGATATGCATATTGCTTGAATGATTTTATGCTTATCTGATGATAGAAGATCATATAGGGGTTATTGCTTTGAGAAACTTTGAGTTGATTGTTTGTGTGCTTCCATGTTCCCTATGATTATTTGAGAATTGTGACTTACTTCTTGAATTGTCATCATATGTGATTTCTGTTCTAGAAGGATTGTTGATGTTGTGACATGTGGATTGCGTAAGTGTTGAGATTGATTGAGCATGACACGAAAGCATTATTTAAAGCATGTTGAGTTGTCATCATATGAAGTCTAGTGATTTAATCTTAATTGTGAAGCATTATTTAAAACATGCTGCCATATGTTTATGAAAGTGATGTTTCATTTGAATTGTACTATTGCATGATGAAATCATGGCATATTGGCATTGTGTGATTCCTTGAAAGCATAATGTGGGTCAGTACTGAGGTGCTATGCATTATGAGGGCGTAGGTCATGTGGTGAAAAACCCAAATTCTGGCCAACATCAGTACCCACAGGCTGACGGGGGCGGACCGTGAAGTGGGACATGGGTGACATAGAGTTGCATGTGTGCGTCACGCATATTGACATTGCATTATAGAAATTCATGAATGTGATATTGATTGTGTATGGATGCATTATATAAATTGCCATCACATTATATGAATGATTAGGAAGGCATGTAGACATACCTATACACTTACACATGCCACGTCTTAATTTTGTTCCTTGCATTAGTATTGTACCATACCAGCAGTTGAGCTGACCTATTCAGTGGGAACCATATTTCAGATGACACTCCCAACACCTGAGATTTGAGGAAGTCTAGCCGAGTGGAGGAGACTTGACTGTAGATGGATATTTGGCCCGAGAGGCGTGTTTTGTGATGTACGGGCTTAAGCCCAATGACATATATGTTGTATCATAGTTGTATATTTTCAGTTGTATCATTAGGTGATGTATATTTAACTTTGATAAGATTGTGGCCATCGAGTGAGGATGGATTGTGATGTGTTTGTATATATATGATGTATTGTGATTATCAGGGGGAAAAAGGCTCGAAAAACAAAGGAGGTTCTGCCGAAATTTTTTTAAAACAGGAATGTATGTAGGCTTGTATCTAAATTAGTTAAATTGGTATTTATTTATGTATTCGTCTATTTCTTTTCTTCTTTTGTTTCGCTTGAGACACGTCCCCAGGGTTCGGTCGGGAATTCGGGGCATGACAATTACAATGATAGCAAAAGCGTCCACCATACTTGTAAAAGGACAATCTGTGGCAAAATGAGGCATCTACTCGATGTGCACGCCTAATGGTCCTTTTACAGTTGTTGTCCTAAAAAAATGGCATAACTAGAGTGAGCTAACTTAGCTCAGTAAGTAAATTCCCTCGCTTTGTCATAGGTCAAGGTTAGTCCAAAAAGAATGATATGAACAATAGCAAGTAAAGGATATAATGTCACAATAGCCATTCATTAAGAGTGTGAATCAATAAAATGACTCGTGGGTCCAAAAGGCACATCCCAAGGTAGAATAACAAATCAACAATAGGGATTGACCTATAAAATAGTTAGTTGCCACAAATCACAAGATAGCAATTCGAGTCCAAAGATAGAAAATCAAGCATATCATCAATCAAATAATGTATCATCAAATAATCCAAGAGTAGGCTCACAAGGTATATCAATAACCATAGAGTACATCATCAAACAATCCAAAGATAGGTTTGCAAGGCATATCAATAACCAAAGAGTGCATCATCAGGATATTTAACAAATGATATGAGATTCTAATAGAATAGATGTTGTCAACAGAAGGGCCCTGACTACCCTCAAAAGCACTCATCCAGGTTTACCCCACCATTGAGCTCCTGAATAGCACTAGAGCTCTTTACATATATCATGTCCTCCATGGACTAAGTGTTGGGCATCATTCCCAATCACCGACCCATAGGTCTAAAAGCATCTATGAATCAGATCGACGTTGTGACAGATCACTAACTCTAGGCACTCATAATAATATCATGATCATCAAAATTTCACAAGCGATGTACATATTTGTAGAATAACAAATTCTCAGTAGTGAGAGACATAACGATTTTCCAATATCTAAGCAAGGTATAAAAATGAACAAGTAATCACATTAGGATATTGGTAATCAAATTCTCAACAAATCCAAAAGGTAGAATAGGCATCAAATTATGGAAATCAACAATATCAGGTATATATAGAATACAAATTAGCAGCATCAAGGGAATAAAACTATGACATGGCTAGGAATTTCCACATGTTAGAGTTTGGGTTTTACTTACCTCAAAATAGTCCTTCCTCCCTTCAAGAGGAAATCAAACTTCATTTTTTTTCCCTTTTGATGTCCCTATAAACCAGGAAACATTATTAAGTTTAATATCATTCATAGACTTAATCAAATTTTATTAATAAATCTATAGTCTTTCAGTCTCATGTGTCATATTTTAAGCTTATGGATCAATTAATTTCCCCCTCTTGGTCTGTAATATCCCGACCCGAATTAGGGACTATTAAGCTGTTGTGTTAAAATTAGAAATCGACGCCTTTAGTAACGAGGTCGGTGTCAACCCCGACGCGTGAACTTTTAAGTAAATGTCCTGAAAAGTCAGGACGATTGTACATCACTTTCGTTGCAATCACCAACATGTCGATTCTGTGATAATTATATTTTCACGTCAACTACCGATTGTTGATACGAGTATGAGAATTTGGCACGCATTACGAGGATACGAAGATTAGTACAAGATGATACATTTAAGAAAATAATTAATTTTTAAAGTAATTAATTATTTTAAGTATAAGAAATAAATTGTAACAACTAATATACATAATTAAATGCAAAAATATATACTATATAAATAATTATAACTTTAAATATATATATATATAATTATACATGAATATATATATATATGAGTATGGGTATGCATGCATGCATGTATGTCAAAATATGTATATATGAAATGTATGTATATTATATAATGGAATAAGAGGGCATGCTATTGTCCAAAGTGTACAAAAGTGAGTGTGTGTCAAAGAGAGGTGTGTGTATTATCCAAGGGTATTAGGGTTGAATCATGTATATATACATATATATATATATATGTAAGTCAAACACCACACACACACACAACCGGCCACTCAATGGCCTGCCCAACAGTGGCAATTCAAACCCACTCATGAAGAAGCCTGAAATTGGCTAACCCAAATGGAGGGGCAATCAGATTTGCCATGATTCACTCTCTTTATACAATATGCATGGTGCTTGTACACACACACACACAACCATCCGAGAGTGAGGGAGAGATTGAAGGAGATTCTAGGACATTCAGAAGTGGGAAGCAAGGAGCAAAGGAGAGAGAAACAGTTTGGAACAAGGTAAACCCACAAAACACTTGAATTTCTCTCTCTAGAATTTACCTACGTATGAGTGCGCAAAAGTGCACTCTAAATACCCAATTATTGGATTAAAATGCTAGAATGTGACCCTATTATGAGAGTATAATGTTTAATATTTTTAGTTCATTTATATTTAATTTTATGATATATATTCTCTGTTTAAGTGAGCTAATTAATATATTTATTGAATTAGGGAAGCATTGAAGCTCAAAGAAGAGTTATGGAGTATATTGTGGAATTCTTGGCTTTTTGGTAGATTCGACCATTGAGTTTCAATTGAGATTTGGATGGTGCTAGAGTTTCAGAATGAGAAAGTGGTCTGCATGAAATATTTAGAGGACGTCTTGGGCTTTTTAAAAGGGTCTGGTTTGCAAAAATCGGAGTTCGTTTAGGCCTCCAAACATTGTTTTGAAATCAGGCCTGGGAAGCTGGTCCGAACCTGTCCGACCAGCCAGCTTTAATGAGTCATAACTTGAGCTTCCGGAGTCCAAATCAGGTGGTTTTTGAGCCTAAAATTATCTACTCATCCGGGGGTACAACTTTCGTGAAGGGCCCAAGTCGAGATTCAATTGTTATCTGATAGAAAACGGGGTGTAAAGTTTGTGGCAACTGACTGTGCGCGGGAATAAGAAAAGCAACATAAGGAAAAAGAAAAGAAAAAATAATGGCCCATGAAGCTAGAAAGGTGCAGAAACAGCTGATGAGGGAAGACCAAGAAAAGTCAAAGAAGCAATAAGAAAAATCAAAGGCAAGTAAAACAAGGAGAAAAAAATGAAAGAAAAGCAAAGGGAGAGTAAAGGGGCGGCTGAATTAGAAAGTTTCGACAAGTGGGCCCATGCACAGTAAAATGAAAAAGAAGGAAATGGGGCTCTCTTGTGGCAGTGGGCCCAGTCGTGTGTATTTGTGCAGCAAAGTAGTGGACCAAGCCAAGGCTTGGCTTGGTCAGGCGGCTGAAGGCAACAAGTGGCGGAGTCCATGCAGAAGCAAAATCAAGGGCCTGGGGTGCACGTGGGCTTAAAAACTTAATGCAGGGCTGATATATATAGTAAATAAAAAAAACCTTAAAGGGGGAGACAAAAAAGAGAGCTGCGGCACGAAGAACAGAACAGTGTGTGCGACGGCTGTACAGGATTGCGCAGCAGGGAAGAAGAAGCCACTTTCATTCCATGGCTCGTTTTCTCTCCGTAAAATTTATGTTATCCATCCTGTACATGGGTAACTAAATTTTTAAGTGGAGTTAAGGATGAACTTGTAGCATATATGGCTATTTTGATTTATTTTGATTCCTGTACATGGTTTTAATTTGTTAAATTCTTCGTTGATCATTCTAAATTTATTGTTGAATTTTATTGTCCGAATAATTAAAGGTTTTAGTCCGTTTATAGATTCAGTCATGCTTTTTCTATTGAGTGGATTAATGTTTTGATTATTTTCTGAACAATTAAATATTTATATTGATTCAATTCTCTGCTGCAGTATTGCTCGTTGGGTATATTGTCGTCGTTGTATTTTATCAATGTGAATAATAATTTGAGTGATTTAAAGATGATGAATGATTTTTCGAAGGGTTATTTTCAGTCTAATTTTGATGCATAATTTTAAATCTTCCGATTGAGATTTTTGGAATTTAATTTCTCAATTGAGTTATCTGTGAATTAAAAATAATTGAAATACTATATATGTGCAAGGGATTCCCGACACTCCACTGTTCGTTAAATTTGAATATTTTCTTCCATTAATTAATTTGTTTAATTTTTAGTTGCATTCAAAATCACTTTTTATATTTTATTTTCTCATTAACCGTCTAATACTTCTGTAGTTTCAGAAATTCTGTTTATTATTCTTTTAATTTAGTCTCCCTGTGGAATCGACACCCCAAAGCTACACTACAATTACCGCGTTATTCTTTGGGCGTAATCAAATTTTGGCGCCGTTGCCGGGGAGACGGTAGAAGAATCAGTAGATAGTTTTTCTTTTCAACAGTTTGTAAAGGCGGTAACTTCATTCCCTTCTTTTTAGTTGCTTTATTATTATTATTTTTTATTATTTTTTATTAATTTTTTTATTTTCTAGTTATTTATTTA
This sequence comes from Nyssa sinensis, assembly GCA_008638375.1. Lineage (NCBI taxonomy): Eukaryota > Viridiplantae > Streptophyta > Magnoliopsida > Cornales > Nyssaceae > Nyssa > Nyssa sinensis. Next base: position 35,773,772 of record CM018043.1, on the reverse strand, counting down.
TTCATTTTCTTTTATTCCTTTTTTTTTACTTATTTATTTTATTGTTGTCATCTTGCATGCATAATAGGTATAGGGACGCATTAGGCCGCTTTGCTTATAGGCTTGTGTTAGAGTCGGATTTAGAGTCTAATTTTTCTTGTTTTTCTAATTCTTTGTTTGATAATACTTCCAATTCTGAAAATATGAGTGAGTATGAGGATCAACCCACTAGGACTCTTCAGGATTACCTTCACCCTACACGCACAGCTACACCATCATGCATCATGTTTCCACCCAATGCTCGTCCAATTGATGTTAAAACGGGGGTGATACAATTACTTCCTACATTTCATGGTTTGGAAAATGAGAATCCATATGTGCATATTAGAGAGTTTGAGGAGGTAGTTGCGACTTTTCATAGTCAGAATGCAACACAAGACATTGTGAGACTTAAGTTCTTTCCTTTCTCTTTGAAGGATCGAGCTAAGAGTTGGCTATACTCACTGAGACCACGGTCAATTGGATCGTGGAATAAGATGACCCAGATTTTCTTCACTAAATACTTTCCCCAACACAAGACCAATGCTTTGAAAAGACAGATTTCTACCTTTGCACAAAAGGATAGTGAGACTTTGTATCAGTCTTGGGAGAGATTTAAGGAGTTATTGAGTATATGCCCTCACCATGGGTATGAGAGTTGGCGTGTAGTGAGCTATTTTTATGAGGGACTTACACCTAGAGAGTGCCAATTTGTAGAGATGATGTGCAATGGTGAGTTCTTACAGAAAGATCCTGATGAGGCCATAGAGTACCTTAATGAGCTTGCTGAAAAAGCTCACACATGGACAGGACCTAGTGCTACTGAGAGCACAAATAGGTCACGACCTATAGGGAACCAACAGAGTGAGAGAATTTACCATCTTAGGAAAGAGGATAACTTGAAAGCTAGGGTTGAGACACTCACTAGGGAGTTGATGCATTAAAGGCTAGAGACTTAAAGCCAATACACTTGGCTAATCAGGCAGAGTCTTTTAGACCATGTTTTGTATGTGGCGGGGTAGATCACCTTGCCCAAGAGTGTCCCACCTCAATTGAGATGAGAGAGATGTATGAGGACCAATGTAATACCCTAGGTATGTATAAGAAGCCTTTCACACCCTACTCTGAGACTTACAATAAAGGGTGGCGAAATCACCCCAATTTTAGCTGGAAATCTGAAAACCAGCCACATGCACCACCACCTGCACAGCCTCCTAGATCATACCCTGCACCATATCATGCACCATATCATGCATCTTCATCTTCTAGGAATTCTTTAGAAGACACTTTGCATGCATTTATTGAAGCACAGGGTAAGACTAACCAAAAGATTGAATCTTTGATTACGCAGGTTGTAGAAGAAAACAAGGAGATAAAGAGGCAAGTGTCCAAATTGATGAGCTCTTTGAGTGTGATGGAACGAGGTAAACTCCCTTCTCAAGCTCAGTCCACACCTCATAGTCAACACATGGCGCAAGGGAATTTGAAGGAGGTGAATGCCATTGTGATTCGAAGTGGTAAGTCCTTACACATCTCAATAATGGATAAATCAGAGGATGTGGAAAATGAACAAGATGGTAGTAATGCCGAGGTGCCCAAGGAACTAGAAGTGACAAATAGCCCTGTTAAGGAATTTGACATCGCCATCAAAGACAAGAAAGGAGTGGAGAATTTAGTGGATGACCATCTCTCGAGGCTCACATTTGAGGACACTTCTACTCACTTACCAATCAGGGATGATTTTTTCGATGAGCATTTACTTTCTATTACTCCTATACCATGGTTCGCTCATATTGTGAATTATTTGGTTGCAGGTGAGATACTGGTGGATTGGAGAGCTCAGGACAAGAGGAAGTTCCTGACTAAGGAACATAATTTCTATTGGGACCCAGGAGGTTCCGTTGCTAGGACAGGCCCCTTTATAGTAAAAAATATTTTTGAAAATAGGGCAGTAGAAATAGAGGATCCCAAGGATAGTCGAATTTTTAAAGTCAATGGTCAGCACCTTAAAGTTTTAATTGATAGGCAAGTTCTGGAAGTGGAAGACATTCCACTGATAGACCCGGTCTATCCACCTTGATCGCGCCATGCAGGTTAGTTTCATTTTGTCAAGTTTAGGATGCCATCTTTGGTGCTTTGCGAGCTTCCCACGACACATCAGGTGTATTCTCTCCTTTTTAGAACCCTCCATTCAATTTTGATTGCTTAAACATTGAGGACAATGTTTCATTTAAGTTGGGGGGTGGTGATTGCAAATTCATATTTTCATGTGTCAAAATTTTTAAAAATTTGCATCACACGTGTATCTCTTTCACATGAGTACTCATTTTCATTCATAGCTATTTTTGTGAATTCACCGAATCCACTATAATCATTCTACTGAGGCATTCACAGAATTTTTAGTGCACTTATCCAAACTTTGTGGTAAGATGGTGGTTGACACATGTAGCTAGAGAACTCTTTTGCTTAAGTATTCATGTGTGTTTTAGAGAGAATTGAGAGCCCTCAAATTCAAATTGTGATAAGCATTCATTGATCTGTTGAATTGGGCACTTCTTTTGAGAATATCATTACATGGTTGGTGGTATGACGAAGGTCAATTTAGGATATACTTGGGATATGACGAAGGTCAATTTAGGATTAACGTTTGAGCCTTTCAAGCTAACCCTTCTCATTATAGACCCTTAGTAGCCAACTTTGAGCCAGCGAACACATATAGTTTTTTTTCATGTTCCCACATCATCCATACCTCTCCACATTGGAGCATAGCCTATACACTATTTATCCTACCCTTGTTGCTTCCAAGTGTGTACTAGGTGTGGAATTTACATTTCTTATCTTTTGTGTTAGATTGAAAAAAGCAGAAAAAGAAAAAAAAAGAGTACAAGTGTAAAAGTGTTCAGTTGGGTGAGCATTAAAGTCAATGAGCATCAAAGTTTATTCTATTGAAGAAAAAAAAAAAAAGAAGAAAAAAAAGTTGAATTGAAAAAGGTGAAAAAAAAAAAGAGAGAAAGAGAAGTGAAAGAAGAAGGAGACGGTTTGTTATTCAGAGATTTGAGAAGTTGAAGAGTACATCGAGTAAAAATTTTGGTTTGCTATGGTTTGTAATGAAATTCTCTTAGTATGTACTTGGAAGTTTTTGAATCCTTTTTATCATTTTCTTCATATAGCGTTAACCCGAGCCACGTTACAACCCTTTTTATGTTGATTGTTCTGATCCTAAGTGAGCCTGTGGAAAGAGTGGTGGAAGTCTCATTGGTTAGTGCACCTATCATAAGATCAATGTTTGCTTGTTGCTTGTTCATAGTTGCCTAATTTTTCGTTGAGCGTGTACACCCCTTGTCAACTCCATAGAGAGAACCTCTACATGAAACACTTTTATACCCGTGAGATATGGAGTTGAACCTTCTGCTTGAGATGTTCTTGATGTTGCATGTGTCATGGTTTGTGGTTAGATGGATTGGTTTGGAACACACACACACACACACATTCTGTGAATTGCTATAAGTAGATTGATTGATATAGGATTATTAAATTCCTAAAATTGCTGTGATTTGCGGATTTGAAAAGTTTGATTAGAAGTCTTCTGTGTGTAATCTTATTTGATCTCTTTTGCCATTAATGCATGGAAATTGCTAGGGACTAGCAATGAGTAAGTTGGGGGGTGTGATGAGTGCACAAAAGTGCACTCTAAATACCCAATTATTGGATTAAAATGCTAGAATGTGACCCTATTATGAGAGTATATTGTTTAATATTTTTAGTTCATTTATATTTAATTTTATGATATATATTCTCTGTTTAAGTGAGCTAATTAATATATTTATTGAATTAGGGAAGCATTGAAGGTCAAAGAAGAGTTATGGAGTATATTGTGGAATTCTTGGCTTTTTGGTAGATTCGACCATTGAGTTTCAATTGAGATTTGGATGGTGCTAGAGTTTCAGAATGAGAAAGTGGTCTTCATGAAATATTTAGAGGACGTCTTGGGCTTTTTAAAAAGGTCTGGTTTGCAAAAATCGGAGTTCTTTTAGGCCTCCAAACATTGTTTTGAAATCAGGCCTGGGAAGCTGGTCCGAACCTGTCCGACCAGCCAGCTTTAATGAGTCATAACTTGAGCTTCCGAAGTCCAAATCAGGTGGTTTTTGAGCCTAAAATTATCTACTCATCCGGGGGTACAACTTTCGTGAAGGCCCAAGTCGAGATTCAATTGTTATCTGATAGAAAACGGGGTGTAAAGTTTGTGGCAACTGACTGTGCGCGGGAATAAGAAAAGCAACATAAGGAAAAAGAAAAGAAAAAATAATGGCCCATGAAGCTAGAAAGGTGCAGAAACAGCTGATGAGGGAAGACCAAGAAAAGTCAAAGAAGCAATAAGAAAAATCAAAGGCAAGTAAAACAAGGAGAAAAAAATGAAAGAAAAGCAAAGGGAGAGTAAAGGGGCGGCTGAATTAGAAAGTTTCGACAAGTGGGCCCATGCACAGTAAAATGAAAAAGAAGGAAATGGGGCTCTCTTGCGGCAGTGGGCCTAGTCGTGTGTATTTGTGCAGCAAAGTAGTGGACCAAGCCAAGGCTTGGCTTGGTCAGGCGGCTGAAGGCAACAAGTGGCGGAGTCCATGCAGAAGCAAAATCAAGGGCCTGGGGTGCACGTGGGCTTAAAAACTTAATGCAGGGCTGATATATATAGTAAATAAAAAAAACCTAAAAGGGGGAGACGAAAAAGAGAGCTGCGGCACGAAGAACATAACAGTGTGTGCGACGGCTGTACAGGATTGCGCAGCAGGGAAGAAGAAGCCACTTTCATTCCATGGCTCGTTTTCTCTCCGTAAAATTTATGTTATCCATCCTGTACATGGGTAACTAAATTTTTAAGTGGAGTTAAAGATGAACTTGTACCATATATGGCTATTTTGATTTATTTTGATTCCTGCACATGGTTTTAATTTGTTAAATTCTTCGTTGATCATTCTAAATTTATTGTTGAATTTTATTGTCCGAATAATTAAAGGTTTTAGTCCGTTTATAGATTCAGTCATGCTTTTTCTATTGAGTGGATTAATGTTTTGATTATTTTTTGAACAATTAAATATTTATATTGATTCAATTCTCTGCTGCAGTATTGCTCGTTGGGTATATTGTCATCGTTGTATTTTATCAATGTGAATAATAATTTGAGTGATTTAAAGATGATGAATGATTTTTTGAAGGGTTATTTTCAGTCTAATTTTGATGCATAATTTTAAATCTTCCGATTGAGATTTTTGGAATTTAATTTCTCAATTGAGTTATCTGTGAATTAAAAATAATTGAAATACCATATATGTGCAAGGGATTCCCGACACTCCACTGTTCGTTAAATTTGAATATTTTCTTCCATTAATTAATTTGTTTAATTTTTAGTTGCATTCAAAATCACTTTTTATATTTTATTTTCTCATTAACCGTCTAATACTTCTATAGTTTCAGAAATTCTGTTTATTATTCTTTTAATTTAGTCTCCCTGTGGAATCGACACCCCAAAGCTACACTACAATTACCGCGTTATTCTTTGGGCGTAATCACATGTCTGATTTCCTCAAACATTCTGAATTTGATTACTGCAAGTATTGAAGCATCATTGCAAAAGTTACACGTCACATGTTTTAAATACTCATAAAAGGCTTTTATATAAAAGTCATATGACAAATGTTTTGCAAGATAAATAATAAGCACATAGGTAGTGTTGTGAGTTGTATGGAACTCAACGGACCTATCATGTGCATCATCACATAGGTAGTGAGTAGGGTCGTGCTGAACCCCGCGGATCTATCATGTGAAAGGCCCGGTAGCAGGATCTAATCCCCCAGGCAAATGAGATATCTCCACGTATACGTCAAATGAGAGTCTGGTTCGAAACAAATTCCACCTAATTAGAGAGAAAATATGACAAACGATTTTGGAAATGGAAGCAGGTTTTACCCCCCATTTTCACTATGCATGCTTACATGATTTTAAGTTACATGTTCTGAAATACACATACTCTTTTATGGAAATATATGTTCTAGCTTGAATACCATGAATGTTTCAAAGCTACATATTTTAAGAATGCATGTTCTCTATGTTCAAGTATACGACCAATTGGTAGTTGAGTATTTTATAAACTCTCATGTACGAAACCTCTACCAATTGAAAACCCATGACAGATGTAGGAATTACTCATTGGGCTTTTCGAAGCTCACCCCATTCCCCAACATTTTTTAGGTGATGATCAGGGTTGGACACTTGCTCAATATGGGGAGCAATGATTGGCAGCTCTAGTAGGATCTGGAGTCATTTTGGAAGTTTAGGACCCTTCATTAGTTAAACTTTTGTAGTTGAAACTTTTGGACAATTATGTACTTAAGCCCGAGGGGCACTTGGATATGTACTATGTAAAAATCTTTAGTTAATATTATTATGCTCTGATTATTATATTTATGTGTACCGCTATGAAGAGCGGCAGTTTCAGACGGATATGCGGCAGATGTTTTATTCAAAAAGAAAAGAAAAAAAAAAATTTTCACGCTTCCGCAACCATAGGTCGCATCGCTGTCTGATATTGTTGCTTATGTATGAGCCTTGTCCCGAGGCCTTCGGGTCTCGGGGCGGCGGTCGCGATCCGGTAATCCGCACAGGGTGGGTTTCGGGTTGTGACATGGTCGCTTTGTTGTACTATTACGATGTCCTAAAAATAGCCAATTTCGTATAGTAGTATTTTAAGTATTTTATTTGGCAAAACAGACTCTGTTGTTGAGTCCAAAACGTCGAAAAACTTTAAGACACGTACTCTCATAATTTTTTAGAGGTTGTTCGGTATCTTCTTTTGGGCTTTAGGACATTTTTGGGATTAACCCAATTTGTTCGTTCACATTTTTTGAGATTTAATTTTACAATTTGGACTCCGCCATTGAGTCTGGAATGGCAAAAAATATTAGAACACATTGTCATTTTATTTTATTTAGACATCGGGAATAATTGCTAAATTATATTATATTATATATTTATTCAGGTCTTATTTTAACCAAGTGCCTCAGTGGCATAGTGGTTAACACATGTGGGTTAAGTTCCACACACATGCACACGTTCAGTGGTCGAAACCTATTGGCCACAACTTCTATATTTTTTTTCTTCTGATTTTTCGAAAACCAAACGGCAAATAAGGGTCCAATTCTAGGATAAGATATCCTTGTTCCATCTGAGGCTTATTCAATCAAATTTCTTACACTCATTACCAAACAGGACTATTCAGTTTTAAATTAAAACCCAATAACCAAACGGTGTCGTTCCACTAAAACCAATTTTGCGATAGGGTGGGTCCCGACCCGAGACCCGACCTTTTCCTGTTCATCATCTTCCCCATACCCCCACGCGATGTTCCCTAGTTGTAGGTTTTAAAAACCTTTATTTCATGGAGTTTTAGAACTCCATTTTTTCTGCTTTCAAGTCCTAAGGAATCCTAGGGTAATAGGGTTATTTGGGCGTTGGTTTGGGGCATTGAGATGAGTTCAAAAGCCACTACAAAAAATAAGAGTTTTAGCGACGCACCGTGCGTCGCTAAAAGTGACAATTTGCGACGCACAGTGTCACTTTTAGCGACGCACTGTGTGCGTCGCTAATAATGCCGAAAAAAATTAATAAAAAAATGAGTTTCCCGCCTGAAAATTGGCGCCTTAGTATTGGCGATGCCCTGGTGGCATTTAGCGCCGCCCCCGTGCGTCGCAAATAGTCCATTCGGAGAATCTCGCGTCGCAAATATGACGGACGGAGCATTAGCGACGCGCATATGGGTTATTGGCGACGCACAGTGTGCGTCGCTAATAACCCTGTATATATAATATCATTCTGATCGTTTCTCTCTCTCAAACTCTCTTTCTCTCTCAAAGCAGGCGCCGTTTCCATTTGTTGAGGGTTAGAAGCTGAAAAGGGAAAAGGGAAACACACATCGCAGGAGGTTTAATCAGCCCATCAGGTAGGCCACGGTGCTTGATTTCTCTTCTCTTTCTCTCAAACTCACATATATTTGATTCTGTTTGGTTTTAAAATCCTCATTCACACACACAGACACACACACACATATATATATATATATACATCTGAGTGTGTGTATTTGTAAACCCATAACACTATAATCAAATTGCAAATTATAATCAAGTATTGAACCTTGTTTGTTGGGGGTATAATATTTTTCCCACTGCCACAGGGAATAATTGATTAGTGGGTGATTTTTATAGCAGTTTCTGTGTTAGGCATGTGTCTGGGTGAAAATTTCATGCCTGGATAGAGATTTGGGTGGAGACTGTATGCATATCCCCTTTCCGGTGTATATTGATGAGATGAGATGTTGTATTTTATAATTTTTGTAACATTGTATTCTTGAATCTTAGTTTTTCAGTGCTGCTTAGTTCGAGACTGTACCCACAACTTGGCATGGGCTATAATGTTCTAACTATGTGAAAAATGGTATTTTTTTTTTATTTTTTTGAGTAGGATAGTATTATTATAACTCGAACATATATAAAATAAGATATTTTAATTATTAAATGGTATAAATATTTAGTTTTTATTAATCTTGATCATTTTATTTTTAATTTTAAATTATCTACTAATTAAAATATCATATATATGATGTGAGTTGGAAGATAGAATAACATTATAAATTATTTTCAGTAATGCTATTTAATTAAATAAATTTAGTCCTAATTATAAATTAACTAATGATAACAAATGATATAATTTATTCTAATTATTTCAAGTGTCTAATCAGTATATGATTTCAACTTACTGTGTTATACTAATAATCATTAAACTACTATTTTACATCCCATGCAAGCCTTTATGTTCCGACTTAGGCATTGATTTCATCAGGTGACAGCACTGGCCTAAATTAAGATGATTGGTGGGTTGACCATTAATCGGTTCTGTCAAAATAATTCAGAGTGACCCCTTTTTCAGTTAATGGCCTGTTTTCAATGCTCCATGAATCCTCTAATTAGAATTTTTTTTGCCAAACTCAACTTATTTGAGTTTGATTTAATTTAATATATGTAAATTTTTATTTTAATTTTTAAAATATAATTCTAAAAATAATTGTTTAACAAAATTATATATTTAAATTAATAAAATTTTTGAAATTATCTCAAATTTTTGTTAATTTGTACAAGTCATCCAAAATCGTTATTAGTTTAAAACCACATATTAAATATGCGATTTAAAAAATTAGATAAATTTGATAAATAAATTAAAATTATCTACGTCGGATTAAATAAAATAAAAAACTCACTACCATTTAGTAAAAGATTCTCCCAAAAATAAAATTAAATGTGTATGTGTTTGTGCGTCTCTGTATGTATGTATGTATGTGTAATCCCAATACAGTGAGATTGCTATTTGTTAGAGAGAGAATATTAAGATGAGAAAGAAAGTCAAAATATTATATTGGGAAAGAAAGTAAATATTCAATCAATTTACTTATTTTGTTTTTTCCATTAGTTCAACAACTTTGACAAAAAGTATAATATAATTTTAAAAATTAGAGAGATAATATATGTAATTATTAAAAAATTTAATAAAAATAAGTATAATTTACCTTAAAAATATCGACAAGAGGAAGCCCATTAAATAGCATGTCTATTACAATAGCTCCATTAAATAGGAAGTGTGTTTTCTGATTTTTTATTTTTTTTAGTTGCACTAGTTAAATTTCATGGGATAGTACTTGGCTTCGATTCTAGCCTCTCCTATTCATATATTATCACATCCTTAATATGACATATATATATAATTGCACTAATATCATGTAATTATTTAATTTTAACTAAAAAAATAAAATTAAAGAATATATGTATATTGTATACGGAACATATTATAATTAATATAAGTATCTAGAGTAGAACAAAATTCTATTACTTAATTTAGAGCTAAATATTATTTATTCTAATATGCTTGTAATTACTCACAAGTCATAATAATCGATTAAGTGCAAATAATTTGATCTTATTAATAATAAGTTTTAAAAGGACAGCTGTTTACGCTTACTTTTTTTCTATAACAGCAAAAGAAATCATAACGCCAAGTTTCTTAACTACTCTTCATACTGGGTCTAGGACATAGCAAAAGCCATTGTTACGAAGACATTGTTTTGTCAAAAACATAACAACATTATCAATCATGAATCATTTGGTGCAGGTTAGAAAATTTTACATATTTCTCATAAGGCCAAATATAAGCTATACAAGTTTATATTCAATGATCTTCGGACCATTAGCCCCAGTAGTTTAGTTGGAGGCTACACGTCCACATGAGTTTACGTATTGCATATATATGTAATCTTTATTTAAACTGTTGGACCATTAGCTAGTTTGATTATGAAACTGTGCTTTCAGTGTTCCAAGTGTCTATTGGTAAGTACATCTAGCTATTTACTAGTTGATTGTGTCTAATCCATTAATTTTTATTTTTATTTTTATTTTGTTTTAGCTGCCAAGTAATAAGAGTTCTTGAGTCCTATTGATTAAGAGATCAACTAGATACACCTGAGCTATTAACTCAGTTAGTGGTTTGGTTTTAGGTAGCAATTGATTTGCTTTTGTTGGTTAAGTTGTTGTTGTCAGGTGCGAAGTAAGTAATTCTTGATGAATGACCTTAATTAATAGATAAAAATTGAAAGCTAGGTGCTTTTACTTGTTATCAACGAAATTCAATATGTTTTGTATTGGCATTTTGAATGCTATAGTTAATGTTTTTTAAAGCAAAACTCTGTCTGACAATCAGAGTTTGCACTTCTACTAATGAATTTTTTAATTGCATTCATGTAAACCTAGCCCCGTTCGGGAGTCATTTTCATCACATGTGAATATTGTCGCGAAATTTATTCGCGATTGGGCTCGTGTGTATGAAAATCGATTCTTGAATTGTCCAGAGAGGACAGTTCGGGAATGCATAAATCTGCATTGCAATCAATAGCGCATATGCTTGAATATTTCACTATGATAAAATTTCAGCACGGTCTCCTATTGTTCTCTGGGTATATATTTAGGCGTGTTAACGTCTATCTCGTATACTTGGAGAACCCTGGGGAGATGCTGCCGAAATTTTGTCCGAGTGGAATCAAGCATTTGATTGCTGCTTATTGCAATGTAGATTGTGCATTCACGAATGGGATAGGACCACCTTACCCTTTAGAGAGAAGTTGGAGGTGATAGGATTCATGTTTCATATTTATAACGATTATCATTTTTGACTTGTATTAGGTAGACAAAAATGGATAAGAGTTGGATGGACTTGAGGGCCAGGCATTTGCCAGGGTATGTGAAGGGGATCAAAGATTTTATTGAGTTTGCTCGTGCATCTGCAGATGGGAGAAATAGGATAAGATGTCCATGTAGGAGGTGCAATAATAGGGATTATATGTACATAGATGAGGTCAAAGAGCACCTACTCGAACACAGGATGGACAAGCGGTATACGTGTTGGGAATTTCACGGGGAACGCCGTGACGTACGAGTGGTATTTGATGATGAAGAAGAAGACGACGATGTTGATTTTGGTGATAATGTTGGGGTTGGTTACGAAGGCTTGCCACAAATGCTGGCAGACTTGCAGGGGGCTACAACTGGGGCGAGTAGTCACAAGAGTGACACGGGACCATCGACCGCGTTTGAGTCGTTGTTGAGGGAAGCAAGGCAGCCGTTATACCCGGGTTGTGATAAGTTTTCCAAACTGGACTTTCTCGTGAAACTCCTTCATCTTAAGACCATCAACTGTTGGAGTAACAAATCAGTTACTATGGCCATTGAATTGATTAAAGCAGTGCTTCCTACTAGGGAGACCCTTCCGAACTCATATTACGAGGCGAAAAGAATATTAAGAGATTTGGGCCTCGGGTATATTCCCATACATGCTTGCAAAAATGATTGCATGTTATTTTAGAAGGAGACTGAACAATTGAAGGAGTGTACGGTGTGCCACGAACCTAGGTACAAGCTGAATGAAGGAAAGAAGAAGACAATTCCGCACAAGGTGCTTAGATATTTTCCCTTAAAACCGAGGCTACAAAGGTTGTACATGTCTCAGAAGATGGCAGAAGATATGCGGTGGCATAAGGAGAAGCGTGTTGCTGAGGAAAATGTATGTAGGCATCCGGCAGATTCACAAGCTTGGGCTGAGTTTGATACAAATCACGAATGGTTTGCAAATGAGCCGCGTAATGTACGACTTGGGTTGGCTAGCGACGGTTTCAACCCGTTCGGTGACATGAGTAATGCCTACAGCATGTGGCCGGTGTTGCTTGTGCCGTATAACTTGCCACCGTGGAAATGCATGAAAGAACCATTTATCTACATGTCATTGCTTATTCCAGGGCCGAAGTCTCCTGGTAATGAAATTGATGTGTACTTGCGTCCTTTAGTGGACGAGTTGAAGGAATTGTGGGAGGTGGGAGTGGAGGCATACGACGTCTCTAAGAATGAGACATTTCAATTGCATGCCACGTTACTTTGGACCATAAATGACTTTCCAGCACACGGGAACTTGTCTGGGTGGAGCACTAAGGGGTATCTGGCATGTCCAGTTTGCAATAAGGATGCATGTTCCTTACATTTGTCAAATGGGAGGAAAATATGTTACATGGCCCATCGTCGTTTTCTACCGCCATCGCATGGCTGGCGAAATCGGCAGAAGCATCTATTTGATGGACAAATTGAGCGCAGATTGCCACCTCCATTGTTGTCTGGCAAAGACGTGTTAGCGCAATTGGCAGTCATCCAACTAGTGAGGTTTGGGAAGATACCGGGTAGTAAGAAGAGGAAGCGTACTGATGTGGACTTAAATTGGACGAAGAAGAGCATATTTTTTGATTTGTCGTACTGGGAGACTCTTAAGTTGAAGCATAATTTGGATGTGATGCACATCGAGAAAAACATATGTGATAATGTGCTGGGAACTGTAATGAACATTGAAGGGAAGACAAAAGATAGTGTTAAAGCACGGTTGGACTTGCAAGAGCTGGGAATAAGGAAAGAGCTGCACTTAATACGTAGTGGTGATAAATATATCGTGCCTCCTGCACAGTATACGTTGTCATCCGCAGAGAGAATGAGGATTTGCGAGTGGTTTAAATCGGTGAAGTTCCCAGATGGATACGCATCGAATATATCTCGGTGTGTAAATGTTATAGATGGGAAAATATCCGGATTGAAGAGCCATGACTGCCATGTCCTTTTACAACGACTTCTTCCGGTTGCACTACGTGGGTATCTCACCGATCACATTTCGACTACAATAACTGAGTTGGGTTGCTTCTTTAGAGAATTATGTGCGAAGACGTTGAATGTGCAAGTACTTGACAAGCTCGAAAGGGATGTTGTCGTGATCCTCTGCAAGTTGGAACAGATTTTCCCTCCAGCTTTCTTTGATATCATGGTCCACTTAGCGGTGCATTTGCCTCATGAGGCAAAAATTGGCGGACCTGTCCAATACCGTTGGATGTATCCAATAGAAAGGTACATTTACTTTTGTCAATTGTGTTATCTATCCATCCTAACTATTTTAATCTATAACTGATTAATTATCAAAACAGATATTTGCACACATTGAAGCAATATGTGCGTAACAGAGCACGACCGGAAGGGTCAATTGCTGAGGCTTACATTGATGCTGAATGTCTCACCTTCTGCTCTATGCATCTTGAAGATATTGAGACAAGGTTTAATCGTCAAGAGCGAAATGCTGATACATGTCCAGGGCAACAACAAACTGGCCTTGTGGTGTTTAATCAGACTGTGCGGCCAATAGGTGCCCGTATATATGAATGGTGTCATCCTCAAGACTTGGAAAGAGCCCACTACACCGTGCTCAACAACTGCGAGGAGACATTGCCATATTTTAAGTAAGTTTATCGAAATCATTGTAATACTACGTTAATATACAAATGTAAGTTATATATAACATATTTCATCTTATGCAGTGAGCATACGCTCGAGCTTCAAAGAGAACATGTATCAAGTTCTGATCTGGAGCAAAGACAGAAAAATTTGTTTCCAAAGTGGTTCGGAGATCACGTAAGAATATGTTTCAATTAATTGTAATTGTATTAGTTAATGCATTTGTATAGTGATAATTTTGTACTTGTACTGAATTAATAGATGAAACTATTACGCCACCAACAATCTCCTGAGGCGTACGATCAATTATATTCCTTGGCATGTGGTCCTGATCAAAGAATATCCCGCTACACCGGTTTAATTGTTGATGGTGTTCGATTTCACACGAGGGAACGTGAGGTCATCCGACGAACACAGAATAGCGGGGTCCTTGTTGAAGGAGATGGTGACGGAGGACAAACTGTAGAGTACTATGGTGTTTTAAAAGACATCATACAGTTGCATTATTGTTACGGTCATTCTGTATATATTTTTAAATGTGATTGGTGGGATGTAACTAATAAGAAGACTAGAATGCAGATTGATAAGCACTTCATAAGTGTTAATACGTCACGTACGGCATTTAAAGATGATCCGTATGTTTTGGCATCAGTTGCAAAACAAGTTTTCTATTTGAAGGACACAAAAATAAGAGGTGATTGGCATGTTGTCCAAAAAATAAAAACTAGAAATGTTTATGATGTCCTAGAAGTTGGCGAGGGAGATGAAGAGTTGGAGAGGATTGAGAAGGCACTACAAGAAGAGTCTCAAACTGCACACGATGGTGTTGTGCGGCATGATCAGGAAGATGTTAGTTCGTATCGGTTGAATAGAACTGATGTAGAACCAATTCATGTCGTAGCTTCCGACGTCACCAATACCACACAATTAGATCCGAGGGATGCAACGTTCATTAATGATGATGATGACGAGGAAAGTGATTTTGATGATGATACATTGTGTCACGACCCGAAACCCACCCTATGCGGATCTCGTGTCGCGGGGCCAACCCGAAGGCCGTCCCTACTTTTTCCATTTCTGTATCATAGTACTAATATGCAATGTACTAAAAATTTTAAACAATAAACAGCGGAAGTCTTTATCAATTACAGTAATCCAGCGGAAGTCTTTAAATCAAATTTAACAGCGGAAATCTATTAAATACATGACATAGTTCTACAAAATTCAAAATGAGAACTAAACCGTAACCAGCACCCGGGGGTGGTGAATACATGGGAGAACTAACATAGACTGATACAATGCTTCAAAATATCCCCCTACGCTCTCAGACTCCTACTGGGGTCTCGCAGCGTCATCACCTGAAATGGGGGTAAATGGGGTGGAATGAGCTACAAAGCTCAGTAAGTAAAACAGATCTCCAACACTGGTATCGATGATCAATGTGTATCCATGAATAGATAATGATAGCCAATCATAAGGAAGGAGATGCTGTGATAGCCAATGAAACATGATTGCCACGAGGGCCAATGAAAGGTAATCACAATACACAATCAGAAGTAGTAGTGTAAAATGAAAATATAACAACAATGAAGTACTGCCACAATGAACCGATCACAATCAAATCAATCAATGCAAGTCTTTCAAGACTTGAAGAATTATAAGGAACAGTGCCATTCAACAATCAATTCTGTTAATCATAAGAGATGCTGTTATTCTGTTTCAGGGCTTGGCAGACCCTCGATCTTTTGGGGCCCGGCATACCCCCCAGTCAATTCCAATAATTTGCCATTTGTCCGTTCACGGACTCGACCCGTAGGTCCTATTTAATCAGATAGCATCAGATGGTTGTTGTGACTGAGCACAACTCCCGTGTCCATAAACATGTCATGATCATAGTAATTCCATAGAATATAAAAATGGAATATCATTCATTCAATGAGGATACAGTAGTAGGCCTTTCAAGGCATGGTTCAACATGATAACAATGATATAGAAATCAATCAAGGTCCACTAGATAGAACAATATCACAAGTGGATAGCAATAACATAGGTGCTTTCAAAGCACAGTAAAACATGATACAGTGATACATCAGTCAATAATATGTCCACAAGATAGAAAATATCGAAAAGTGGAACACAAGGATATCAATACTTTCAAGAGTACGAGTTTGGCAGTAAAAGAATAAACTTGGCTTGTGGGAACACCACATGTAAGAGAAAGTGATCCACTTACCTCTATCGTGCCTTTATCTTAGAAATCCGTGAGTATACCCTTGCCTTTTGAGTTCCCTATATATCAGTGAATACGTTTCAGAATAAATGCTATTCATCAAATTTTATGCTTTTCTATCATAAGTATTTCAAATACTATTTTAGACTTTACCATTGAGTCCGGAATGCCGAAGAAAGTCGGTTTAGGCTTTCGCGGAATTCCATTTGGACTTTTGTACTAAAAAGGGCAAAATAGTCATTTTGCACTTTTACGGTATTTTATCCTTCGGGGTTTCGTCTCGTAAAACGGACCCCACCATTGGACTCAGAACGTCCGAGATAATAGGTTTTGACTATTCATTTGTGTTGTTTGGACTTCGTTTGACCTCTTTTTGGAATAGGGGCATTATTGAAAAATTAATATTTAATTAATTTTTTATACTTTGGGCAACAGTGAAATTTCCCAAACTATTTGGGGCCGGTTTATAATTCCCATAAGCTGCGGTCTGAACCAGTTGGTTCAGACCTAAAAACCCTAGACCGGTCCACTCTTGCCCTGAACCAAACGGTTCACCTTCATTCAAGAACCGGATTTCAATAACCCAATTCCCTATCCTTATCCCTGTTTCGGTTAACCCCAAAACCCTATTTCTATTTATTATTCCTGCAACCAAACATGCCCAAATCCATTTAATTAGAAACCCAAAACGACACAGCTTCGGTCCGTTTCATATCCGGTCGGGTACCGACCCGATCCGAACCCGGATCCATCCCAGTTTTGACCCGATAGCCCCACGCTTTTTCGATCGTCTTCCCCACGTCTCCGGTAGGGTTCCGGCGTGTACAGTCACCTTCTCCGGCGACGGTGACTCATTTTCCGGTGAGATTTCGACCCTTTTTAAATGTCATTCTCTTCCCCTTCTCCTAAGGATTTCAAATCCATTTTCCATTTCCTTTAAATCCCTACATAACTTCACGAAATAGAGCCTAAGTATCTCCGGCCGATTCTCCGGTGACCCATATCCTTCCTATTTCGTGACTATTTGTACACTGTTTTGACCCTAATCCATTAGAAATGGTTTCCTGCACCTCTAAGGATTATTTCCATAAACAAACATCAAAGTTTTAAGCATGAATTCATGGAACCCGAAATTATCCATGAAACCTGCAACTCCATATTTCTCCATGGTTTCTCAACCGTTTTTCATGATTCTTTTTGCATTAAAACCTATATTTCATGCTTGTTTAGACCATATAATTACATACAAGCTTCATGCTTTAAATTGTAAAAACAGAATTAAAACCACTCACCTGGGTGTTCGGATTTAGCCCACTGTGACCTTCCAACTTTCCTATTTATGCTTCTGAATTCTTTGCCAAGATGTTCTCTCAACTTTGGTCTTGTTTGTGCCTTTAAACCCACACCCGTAGGCTTATATTTGTAGAGAGAGTTTCCACCGCCTCTCTCTCTCTTCTCTCTCTCTCTCTCGGTTCCTCCCCCTTCTATGGCCTCTTTCCTTGACCTAGAACCTGTGCTCTCTCTGCCAAATGCAACCTTTGCATTAAATGGCTTGGAGACTTGTGGGGCACTTATGTATATATATATATATATATATATATATATCATATTATATATATATAACACACCCAGTTCTCATATAGCCGACACATACACTCCCTTTGGTGCTTGCATACTGCCCAAGGCAGTTCCCCTTTTTCCTTTTTCCTTTCTTTTTGTTTCTTATGTAAATATACATATATATACATAATTACATCATACATGTATAATACATTATATATTATACATATATACACATGAAATACACCTTTTTTATACATGTATATACATGCATATGTGGAGGTCTAATTCTATTTTAAATCATATTTGCATACACTGATTTCAATCAAGCTACGTATCTACATTCACGTATGCATGCATGGGAATGCGTGCATGCACGCATTTCGATGCAATGCCCTTTGATGCTCGGGTGTTACCCAGCCTTGGTCATTCATTTCCGTGATTACAGTCTCCAGTCTTTCATTTCCATGAGAATACTATGACATTCATATCTTATCGTTTAAGTTACATGTTTTAACCGACCTACCTCGGTATACGTGACGTATCCCGGGTCGGGATATTACATTCTTACCTCCTTAAAAATAAGTTTGTCCTCAAACTTAGCATATACTACTATGAAAATAAATGCGGGTACTTGGCGCGCATATCATCTTCTCGCTCCCAAGTAGCCTCTTCCATTCGGTGATTCCTCCACAGAACTTTGACTAATGGAATAGTCTTGTTCCGTAGCACCTGATCTCGACGATCCAAAATCTGAACTGGATGCTCTATGTAACTCAGATTTTCCTGGACGTCTAGCGGTTCGTGCTCGATCACCTGATCTGCACTCTGTATACACTTCCTTAGCATCGAGACATGAAACACATTGTGAACATGTGCTAACTCTGATGGTAAGGCAAGCTCGTAAGCTACGGGTCCAACCCTCTTCGTGATCCTGAATGGCCCAATGTATCTGGGGCCAAGCTTTCCCCTCTTGCCAAACCTGACCACCCCTTTCATGGGTGACACTTTCAAGTACACATAATCGTCTTTCGCAAACTCTAAGTCTCGTCGGTGAACATTTGCATAGCTTTTCTGTCGACTTTGAGTTGCTAATAAACGCTGTCGGATCAGTTGTATCTTTTGTGCGGTCTGTTCCACTATCTCCGGCCCATAGAGTCTCCTTTCTCCCACCTCTGTCCAACATAGTGGTGATCGGCACTTCCTGCCGTATAATGCCTCATATGGTGCCATACCAATACTAGCTTGATAGCTATTATTGTACGTGAACTCGACCAATGGCAACTGATCTTCCCAACTTCCTTCAAAGTCTATGATACAAAAACGCAGTAAGTCTTCTAAAGTCTGTATCGTCCTCTCCGACTGGCCGTCGGTCTCGGGATGATACGCAGTGCTAAGACTCAGTTCCGTGCCCATAGCTTGTTGTAGTCCTTTCCAGAATCGTGATACGAACCGGGGGTCCCTATCAGAAACAATCGATACTGGAACTCCGTGAAGTCTAACTATTTCTCTGATGTATAGCTCAGCTAGTCGCTGAAGAGATTGTGTCGTCTTGGTTGCCAGGAAGTGAGCTGTCTTTGTTAATCTGTCCACGATAACCCAGATAGAGTCACTCCCCCTGACTGTCTTTGGCAATCCCGACACAAAGTCCATCGTGATGTGTTCCCACTTCCATTCAGGAATGGGCAGTGACTGCAGAAGTCCTCCAGGCTTCTGATGTTCCACCTTAATTTGCTGGCACTTGGCACATTGTGCTATGTACTCAGCTATATGACGTTTCATCCCGGACCACCAATAAGTATCCTTAACATTGTGATACATTTTGGTGCCTCCTGGATGTAAGGCAAATTTCGAACTGTGTGCCTCATCGAGAATCTCTTTCCTGATCTCAGGCACATCGGGTACGCAGATCCTATTCTGATAATACAATATCCCATCTCTCACTGTGTACTCGGAATCTATGCCTGTCTTGATTCCTTGAAGAAGCTTAGCCAACTTCTCATCCTGAGTCTGCTGTCCCCTGATCTTGTCCACAATCGACAACCCGACTGTGACGTTGGCACATAGTGCCTTGGAACTGGGCAGAACTATTTCTATTTCCATGTCGTCCAATTCCTTCAGTAATTCCGTTTGTGTTGTCAACAGGAAAGCTAAACTTCCTGATGACTTCCGACTCAGAGCGTCAGCTACCACATTCGCCTTTCCTGGGTGGTACTGTATGTTGACCTCATAGTCTTTTAATAACTCCAACCAACGGCGTTGTCTCATATTGAGCTCCTTCTGTGTAAACAGATACTTGAGGCTCTTATGATCGGTGAAGATTTCGCACGTGGTTCCATATAGATAGTGCCTCCATATCTTCAAAGCGAAGACAATGGCTGCTAGCTCAAGGTCATGTGTCGGATAATTCCCCTCGTGGGGTCTCAACTGTCGGGAAGCATAAGCTACCACTTTTCCGTTCTGCATTAACACACACCCTAAGCCCTTGTATGAAGCATCACTATAAATCACAAAACCATCAGTTCCTTCTGGCACTGTCAATATAGGAGCCGTAACCAGACGCTTCTTCAGCTCTTGGAAACTCTTTTCTTGCTCCTCTGTCCATACAAAAGGAACACTTTTCCGGGTCAGTTTGGTAATAGGCGTAGCTACCTTGGAGAAGTCCTGGACAAATCTCCTATAGTAGCCTGCTAACCCCATGAAACTTCGCACCTCCGTGACACTCGTAGGTTGAGGCCAATTCATGATTGCCTCGATCTTCTGGGAATCAACAGAGATTCCCTCTTTACTGATCACGTGTCCCAGAAATGCTATACTAGGAAGCCAGAATTCGCATTTCTTCAGCTTAGCATACAACTTCTGCTCCCCTAACTTCTGTAGCACTCTCCTCAGATGTACCTCGTGTTCTTCCTGGTTCTTAGAGTAAACCAAGATGTCGTCTATAAACACAATCACGAAGTCATCCAAGTACGGCTTGAACACACGGTTCATCATATCCATGAATGCAGCTGGGGCATTGGTCACCCCAAATGGCATAACAAGGAACTCGTAGTGTCCATACCGTGTCCTAAATGCTGTCTTCTGAATGTCAGTGGGCCTGACCTTCAGCTGATGATAACCGGACCTCAGATCAATTTTCGAAAACACCTGGGCCCCTTTCAACTGGTCGAACAAATCATCCACTCTGGGCAGTGGATATCTGTTCCGGATGGTAACTTTGTTCAACTCACGATAGTCGATACACAGTCTCATAGTTCCATCCTTTTTCTTTACGAACAATACAGGTGCACCCCATGGTGACGAGCTGGGTCGTATGAAACCCTTGTCCAATAATTCCTGCAACTGGAGCTTCAGCTCCTTCAGCTCTGTCGGTGCCATCCTATATGGAGTCTTGGATATCGGAGTAGTGCCCGGCAATATGTCGATACAAAACTCGATCTCTCTGTCTATGGGCATTCCTGGAAGATCATCCAAGAACACTCCGGAAAATTCCCTAGCAATGGGAATATTTTCTAACTCAGGCTGCTGAGAGTTAGTGTCTTGAACACTACATAAGAATCCGTGGCATCCCTTTCGAAGCAGACGCCTCGCCTGGATAGAGGAAACAAAGTAGGGTGGGGAAGCCACTCCTGTCCCCTCAAAGTCAACTGTCGGAAACTGTGGATTCCGTATGAGAACTCGTTTGGCCATACAGTCTATCGTAGCATAATTGGCAGCCAGCCAATCCATTCCAAGGATAACATCGAATCCACAAATTTCCAAAGGTATAAGGTCAGCCAATAAGTGTGTATCCCCAATCTGTATCCCACAATTCCTATACATGGTATCCCCCAACAATGATTTCCCCGATGGTATAGAAACATTCAGTAAATACCCTAAGGGTTCTGTTACTAGGTTCAGTCTAGCAGCATATGTAGGGGATATAAATGAATGTGTAGATCCAGTGTCAAATAAAACATGAGCAGGCTGTGAGCATACTAAAAGAGTACCTGCGACTACAGAGGTTGTAGCCTGCACGTCTCCTGGTAAAAGGGAGAAAACCCGTCCTGCCTGCTGCTGGATGTTCCCCTGTCCACTCCTTTGGGCTGGAGGTCTAGGTGGTGCTGTTCCAGTGGTTGGTGCCTTTACTGAAGCAATACTGGGCATGGCTTGATCCTTCTGAGGAAATTCTCTTGCAAAATGTCCCTCCTGACCACAGTAGTAACAAGCGTTGCTGTCCTTGAGACACTGGCCTTTATGGATCTTATTGCAACGAGAGCACTTGGCTGCCCCCTTTTTGTTGCCTTGTTTCTTCTGACCCGATCCTGTCGCCTGTGATGTGGCTCCAGGTCTGGTAAATGTAGATCCATGTTCTGAAGTAGAAGGCCCTTGCCTCTTTTTCTGATTGCCGCCCTGCTTCAAGTTTCCTTTCCTCTTGGCGAATTCCTCGCCACTCCTTTCTATGACTCGAGCTGTCTCCACTACATCATCATAAGTAGTCAGCCGATGGGACACCAGTCTATCTTTAATAGGCCACCTCAGTCCTTCCTCAAATTTGCGAGCCTTCAAGTCCTCGGTACTGATAGCACCAGGGGCAAATCTGGCCAACTCAGTAAATTTGGCCTCGTATTGCTCTACTGTCATTCCCCCCTGTTGTAGTACCATGAACTCTGCAACCCTTCGATTTCTTACTTCTTGGGAGAAGTACTTCTTGTTGAAGATATCAGTGAATCGTTGCCAGTTCATGTCTGGCTCTTTATCTTCCTCTATCATCCACCATTTGTGTGCCATTCCTTTGAGCATATATGTGGCATAGGCCACTTTTTGAACTTCAGTGCATATCAGGATTTTAAAGATCCTGTTCATTTCTAGTAACCACTCCTCAGCTACAGTGGCTCCGCCTGTACCGTCGAAAGTCGGGGGTTTCATTTTCTGAAACCGCTCATATAAGTATGCAGCGTCTCGCTCGTTTCCTTGGCGATTCCCTGCATTGTCGCCTGCATTGACAGGCTGCTCCTGTGGTACTGGCTGTGCTGGTTGGTTAGCACCAGCCTGAATCTGTGGCAGACTTTCAATGATAGTCCGCATCATTCTTTCTAGCTGTTCTAAACGATCCATAGGCAACGGACCTTGCCTCGTGTTTACCATGACTGTGAATAGAATCAATGAAGCTAACCAATGAGATAACCAATGAAATAACCAATGAAATAACCAGTGAAAGAATCAATGAAGTAACCAGTCAATGTGTAAGACAAAAATAATGTCAGTCATATCTAGCAGTCTTAACTCTAGTCCTATCTCCCATGACTCACAATCGAACCTATAGCTCTGATACCAAGCTGTCACGACCCGAAACCCACCCTATGCGGATCTCGTGTCGCGGGGCCAACCCGAAGGCCGTCCCTACTTTTTCCATTTCTGTATCATAGTACTAATATGCAATGTACTAAAAATTTTAAACAATAAACAGCGGAAGTCTTTATCAATTACAGTAATCCAGCGGAAGTCTTTAAATCAAATTTAACAGCGGAAATCTATTAAATACATGACATAGTTCTACAAAATTCAAAATGAGAACTAAACCGTAACCAACACCCGGGGGTGGTGAATACATGGGAGAACTAACATAGACTGATACAATGCTTCAAAATATCCCCCTACGCTCTCAGACTCCTACTGGGGTCTCGCAGCGTCATCACCTGAAATGGGGGTAAATGGGGTGGAATGAGCTACAAAGCTCAGTAAGTAAAACAGATCTCCAACACTGGTATCGATGATCAATGTGTATCCATGAATAGATAATGATAGCCAATCATAAGGAAGGAGATGCTGTGATAGCCAATGAAACATGATTGCCACGAGGGCCAATGAAAGGTAATCACAATACACAATCAGAAGTAGTAGTGTAAAATGAAAATATAACAACAATGAAGTACTGCCACAATGAACCGATCACAATCAAATCAATCAATGCAAGTCTTTCAAGACTTGAAGAATTATAAGGAACAGTGCCATTCAACAATCAATTCTGTTAATCATAAGAGATGCTGTTATTCTGTTTCAGGGCTTGGCAGACCCTCGATCTTTTGGGGCCCGGCATACCCCCCAGTCAATTCCAATAATTTGCCATTTGTCCGTTCACGGACTCGACCCGTAGGTCCTATTTAATCAGATAGCATCAGATGGTTGTTGTGACTGAGCACAACTCCCGTGTCCATAAACATGTCATGATCATAGTAATTCCATAGAATATAAAAATGGAATATCATTCATTCAATGAGGATACAGTAGTAGGCCTTTCAAGGCATGGTTCAACATGATAACAATGATATAGAAATCAATCAAGGTCCACTAGATAGAACAATATCACAAGTGGATAGCAATAACATAGGTGCTTTCAAAGCACAGTAAAACATGATACAGTGATACATCAGTCAATAATATGTCCACAAGATAGAAAATATCGAAAAGTGGAACACAAGGATATCAATACTTTCAAGAGTACGAGTTTGGCAGTAAAAGAATAAACTTGGCTTGTGGGAACACCACATGTAAGAGAAAGTGATCCACTTACCTCTATCGTGCCTTTATCTTAGAAATCCGTGAGTATACCCTTGCCTTTTGAGTTCCCTATATATCAGTGAATACGTTTCAGAATAAATGCTATTCATCAAATTTTATGCTTTTCTATCATAAGTATTTCAAATACTATTTTAGACTTTACCATTGAGTCCGGAATGCCGAAGAAAGTCGGTTTAGGCTTTCGCGGAATTCCATTTGGACTTTTGTACTAAAAAGGGCAAAATAGTCATTTTGCACTTTTACGGTATTTTATCCTTCGGGGTTTCGTCTCGTAAAACGGACCCCACCATTGGACTCAGAACGTCCGAGATAATAGGTTTTGACTATTCATTTGTGTTGTTTGGACTTCGTTTGACCTCTTTTTGGAATAGGGGCATTATTGAAAAATTAATATTTAATTAATTTTTTATACTTTGGGCAACAGTGAAATTTCCCAAACTATTTGGGGCCGGTTTATAATTCCCATAAGCTGCGGTCTGAACCAGTTGGTTCAGACCTAAAAACCCTAGACCGGTCCACTCTTGCCCTGAACCAAACGGTTCACCTTCATTCAAGAACCGGATTTCAATAACCCAATTCCCTATCCTTATCCCTGTTTCGGTTAACCCCAAAACCCTATTTCTATTTATTATTCCTGCAACCAAACATGCCCAAATCCATTTAATTAGAAACCCAAAACGACACAGCTTCGGTCCGTTTCATATCCGGTCGGGTACCGACCCGATCCGAACCCGGATCCATCCCAGTTTTGACCCGATAGCCCCACGCTTTTCGATCGTCTTCCCCACGTCTCCGGTAGGGTTCCGGCGTGTACAGTCACCTTCTCCGGCGACGGTGACTCATTTTCCGGTGAGATTTCGACCCTTTTTAAATGTCATTCTCTTCCCCTTCTCCTAAGGATTTCAAATCCATTTTCCATTTCCTTTAAATCCCTACATAACTTCACGAAATAGAGCCTAAGTATCTCCGGCCGATTCTCCGGTGACCCATATCCTTCCTATTTCGTGACTATTTGTACACTGTTTTGACCCTAATCCATTAGAAATGGTTTCCTGCACCTCTAAGGATTATTTCCATAAACAAACATCAAAGTTTTAAGCATGAATTCATGGAACCCGAAATTATCCATGAAACCTGCAACTCCATATTTCTCCATGGTTTCTCAACCGTTTTTCATGATTCTTTTTGCATTAAAACCTATATTTCATGCTTGTTTAGACCATATAATTACATACAAGCTTCATGCTTTAAATTGTAAAAACAGAATTAAAACCACTCACCTGGGTGTTCGGATTTAGCCCACTGTGACCTTCCAACTTTCCTATTTATGCTTCTGAATTCTTTGCCAAGATGTTCTCTCAACTTTGGTCTTGTTTGTGCCTTTAAACCCACACCCGTAGGCTTATATTTGTAGAGAGAGTTTCCACCGCCTCTCTCTCTCTTCTCTCTCTCTCTCTCGGTTCCTCCCCCTTCTATGGCCTCTTTCCTTGACCTAGAACCTGTGCTCTCTCTGCCAAATGCAACCTTTGCATTAAATGGCTTGGAGACTTGTGGGGCACTTATGTATATATATATATATATATATATCATATTATATATATATAACACACCCATTTCTCATATAGCCGACACATACACTCCCTTTGGTGCTTGCATACTGCCCAAGGCAGTTCCCCTTTTTCCTTTTTCCTTTCTTTTTGTTTCTTATGTAAATATACATATATATACATAATTACATCATACATGTATAATACATTATATATTATACATATATACACATGAAATACACCTTTTTTATACATGTATATACATGCATATGTGGAGGTCTAATTCTATTTTAAATCATATTTGCATACACTGATTTCAATCAAGCTACGTATCTACATTCACGTATGCATGCATGGGAATGCGTGCATGCACGCATTTCGATGCAATGCCCTTTGATGCTCGGGTGTTACCCAGCCTTGGTCATTCATTTCCGTGATTACAGTCTCCAGTCTTTCATTTCCATGAGAATACTATGACATTCATATCTTATCGTTTAAGTTACATGTTTTAACCGACCTACCTCGGTATACGTGACGTATCCCGGGTCGGGATATTACACATTGTTAGAGTATTGTACCGAAACTGAAGAAAATTCAAGTTCAGATGATGATACAAACTCAGATGAGTAATTGTAATAGGTGTTACATGTGGTAAGATCAAGTGTAATGGATATTCAATTTTATGCTGTAATGGATTTTAATTTTTATGATGTAATGGAATTTACTTTTAAACTTTTGTTTTAGATATGGTTGGACCAGGATCACGTAGACGCGCAGCCCCGGTGGACCCATCGACCCCTTCCCCTTCCACTGGAGGATCGACTGATCCTAACATTGATGGTATGGATAGTTCCATTTTGTATTAATGCTTATATAAATATGGTACTAATTGTTTCTATTTTATTGTTTCTAAAGCTTCGGCCACCACCAGTGCTAGACGAGGGCGTGGTAGGTCGAAGAATCAGAGTTTGCAGACACAGATGGAGGCAGCAGGGGGTGCGCGACTCCGAATTGAGATACCTGAGGGCTTGCTGAAGCCCGTTGGTGGGTGGGCACAGCAGTTCATTACAGAGGTCGGCATCATTTCCCGACTACGCGCCCCACTCCATATTACTGACTGGAGTCAGGTCACTCAGGAGGATCTACACGCTATTCATGCGCAGATCCTGGTATGTCTTTTATTATTGTGTTGAACTAAATTTTAACATTTCTAATGCCATAATGTTTTGACAATGACATGCTTTACAGGAGAAGTTTGACGTCGATCTCCACCTACCTCACGTAGCGAGGGCTGTGGATCGTTACCTGGGAGTCCGTTTCAGGGACTATCGACACCGTCTGCACATGCACTACGAGGCGGAGGTGGCAGTCGGTAGAGAGCCCCGTGACAGACCCTACAGGGGGGTAACGGTGGAGGATTGGATGTTACTGTGCGACCGGTTCGCAAGTGATACATTCCAGGTAAAAATTGTTCAAATTACTTTTGTTGTCTGGTTTAAATCAGTATCATTTATACTAACCTTCTTTCTTTTGGCCAAGTGTAGAAACTAAGTAGGAAGAATAGCGAGAGTAGAAGCAAGCAGAAGGTGACCCACTGTGGTGGATCACATTCTTTTGCACAGTATAGGCATGATATGGTAAGTTAATAAATGTATCAAGTTCTTATTGAATAATCTATTCATGAAATCACTCTTCATAAGCTACTATTTATTTGCTCCAGCGAGACCAGGACACCGGCGCACCACCCAGCCCCATTGATTTGTGGCACAGGACGCACTACAACCCCGATAAGGGTTGGGCTGGGCCTGAAGCACAGCAACTTTATGTAAGTTTTTATGTAACGTGCTACAGTATTACTAATTTAATATTAATCTAAAGTTATAAAAGTAGTAACATGTATTTATGTTTTTATAGGAGGAGATGGTCCGGCTGCGTGATCAACCGACACCTGAGGGTCAGGATCCGTCGACCGATGACCAGATACGGGAGACTGTTCTGGGCAAGAGGCGTGGCTATGTGCGTGGCTTAGGGACTGGGATGGCGCCGACGACATTGTCCTTTGAGAGTGATGCTAGGGCACACTCAGCTACGGCGGTAGTTCAACAAGAGAATGTAGTGCTGCGCCAGAGACTAGATAGCCTCGAGGAGCGATATGCCGAGATACAGACTCTTTTGCAAACGATGATCAGCCAACAACGTGACTCTTCACAACCTTGGTAAGTTTTTAAAATTATATACTTTTGTGGATTTATTATTTATAGAAAATGCACCGAAGACACATCACACACCTCAAAAATGATAAAATAGACTTGCACGAACTTACGGAACTCGGTTCCGATGCCCGGTTTGAAACTTATGCAAGTTTCAGCCTCAAAAAGGCCCATTTGGGGGTTTTGACAGACCAAAATGCCGGATATCGGCCTAATTGCACCGAAACCACCTCACACACCTCACAAATGATAAAATAGACTTGCACGAACTTACGACACTCGGTTCTGATGCCCGGTTTGAAACTTATGCAAGTTTCAGCCTCAAAAAGGCCCATTTGGGGGTTTTGACAGACCAAAATGCCGGATATCGGTCTAACTACACCAAAACCACCTCACACACCTCACAAATGATAAAATAGACTTGCACGAACTTACGGAACTCGGTTCCGATGCCCGGTTTGAAACTTATGCAAGTTTCAGCCTAAAAAATGCCCATTTTGGGGTTTTGACAAACCAAAATGCCGGATATCGGCCTAACTGCACTGAAACCACCTCACACACCTCACAAATGATAAAATAGACTTGCACGAACTTACGACACTCGGTTCCGATGCCCGGTTTGAAACTTATGCAAGTTTCAGCCTCAAAAAGGCCCATTTGGGGGTTTTGACAGACCAAAATGCCGGATATCGGCCTGACTGCACCAAAACCACCTCACACACCTCACAAATGATAAAATAGACTTGCACGAACTTCCGACACTCGGTTCCGATGCCCGGTTTGAAACTTATGCAAGTTTCAGCCTCAAAAAGGACCATTTGGGGGTTTTGACAGACCAAAATGCCGGATATCGGCCTAACTGCACCAAAACCACCTCACACACCTCACAAATGATAAAATAGACTTGCACGAACTTCCAACACTCGGTTCCGATGCCCGGTTTGAAACTTATGCAAGTTTCAGCCTCAAAAAGACCCATTTGGGGGTTTTGACAGACCAAAATGCTGGATATCGGCCTAATTGCACCGAAACCACCTCACACACCTCAAAAATGATAAAATAGACTTGCACAAACTTACGGAACTCGGTTCCGATGCCCGGTTTGATACTTATGCAAGTTTCAGCCTCAAAAAGGCCCATTTGGGGGTTTTAACAGACCAAAATGCCGGATATTAGCCTAACTGCACCGAAACCACCTCACACACCTCACAAATGATAAAATAGACTTGCACGAACTTACGGAACTCGGTTTCGATGCCCGGTTTGAAACTTATGCAAGTTTCAGCCTCAAAAAGGCCCATTTTGGGGTTTTGACAGACCAAAATGCCGAATATCGGCCTAACTGCACCGAAACCACCTCACACACCTCAAAAATGATAAAATAGACTTACACGAACTTACGACACTCGGTTCCGATGCCCGGTTTGAAACTTATGCAAGTTTCAGTCTAAAAAAGGCCCATTTTGGGGTTTTGACAGACCAAAATGCCGGATATCGGCCTAACTGCACCGAAACCACCTCACACACCTCAAAAATGATAAAATAGACTTGCACGAACTTACGACACTTGGTTCCGATGCCCGGTTTGAAACTTATGCAAGTTTCAGCCTCAAAAAGGCCCATTTTGGGGGTTTTGACAGACCAAAATGCTGGATATCGGCCTAACTACATCGAAACCACCTCACACACCTCAAAAATGATAAAATAGACTTGCACGAACTTACGGAACTCGGTTTTGATGCCCGGTTTGAAACTTATGTAAGTTTCAGCCTCAAAAAGGCCCATTTTGGGGTTTTGACAGACCAAAATGCCGAATATCGGCCTAACTGCACCGAAACCACCTCACACACCTCAAAAATGATAAAATAGACTTGCACAAACTTACGACACTCGGTTCCGATGCCCGGTTTGAAACTTATGCAAGTTTCAGCCTAAAAAAGGCCCATTTTGGGGTTTTGACAGACCAAAATGCCGGATATCGGCCTAACTGCACCGAAACCACCTCACACACTCACAAATGATAAAATAGACTTGCACGAACTTACGACACTCGGTTCCGATGCCCGGTTTGAAAGTTATGCAAGTTTCAGCCTCAAAAAGGCCCATTTGGGGGTTTTGACAGACCAAAATACCGGATATCGGCCTGACTG
The DNA here is from genome assembly GCA_008638375.1 of Nyssa sinensis. Taxonomy (NCBI): domain Eukaryota; kingdom Viridiplantae; phylum Streptophyta; class Magnoliopsida; order Cornales; family Nyssaceae; genus Nyssa; species Nyssa sinensis. The sequence continues at coordinate 35,743,598 of CM018043.1, read as the reverse complement.
CACCGAAACCAACTCACACACCTCACAAATGATAAAATAGACTTATGCTACTTTATGTCGTTCTTATTATTTATGCATGCAAAAAAAAAAAAACAAAAAACTATTCACATTCTATGTTCATATATATTTAATAATTGTTCTAATATATGTCGTTTGATCTTTATTTCAGATTGATCGGGGATTATTGTCGCGGCGCCGTCTTTATGTTTTGCATCGGAACTTGTTATTTTTATTTTTTATTTTCATGGACATCTGTAGTAACATTTTGGACACAATTTTTAATTTTTCTATTTAGTGATGAATGGTACATTTACAATTGTACATAATTAGTTTAATATATATATATATGAATGTATTTTTCTGTTTCAAAATATTGATCATTTCAGAATGCTTAGATTTTATTGTATATCAGGATGGATGATTGATACAGGTTTAAACAGGAAGAAAAATATATTAAAACAAAGAAGATAGTGTTGGAAAAAAAAAAAAACACTTTTAGCGACGCACACCATAGCGTCGCTAAAAGTCTGAATTTAATTTAAAAGTCGCCAAAAAATCACTTTTAGCGACGCACAGGGTGCGTCGCTAAAAGTCATTATTGGCGACGCACGCACTGAGCGTCGCTAATAATGACTTTTAGCGACGCCCCTTGTGCGTCGCTAAAAGTGATTTTTTGCGACGCTCAAAACATTCTTGGGTATTATTGGCGACGCATGGATCCAATTATTAGCGACGCTCCATGGGCGTCGCTAATATGCACTTTTAGCGACGCCAACGGTGTTGTGCGTCGCTAATAGTATTAGCGACGCCGCTTTTTGTGACGCCTTAGCGACGCACGTATGTGCGTCGCTAAAGACCTTTAGCGACGCCCATTTGGACTATTAGCGACGCACATGAGCGTCGCTAATAGTCCATTTTGTTGTAGTGAGCTCAGTTGAGATTCCATAGAGGTTTCTGAATTTTGAATAGTACAAGCTCATTTCTCCATCAGAATTGATGGGGTTTGGCCTGTGATGATCCTCACTTCATAGCGATTCAATCCCCGATCCAAAATCAAGCTTTAGTGTTCGTTTTTGACAAATTGATTTTTAAACCTATGGCTGCAACTCACATTTTAAGGGCCTTTTAGTAGGTATTTCAGTCGCGGCCTAGGGTTTTTATAACCCTTGTAGTGTTTAGTTGAAGTCTTAAGTGTCAAATTTTCTTTTAATTCATATTAGTTCAGACCTGTTCTAACGAAGGTCCAACAATGGCGGATCATGCCCTTTCCTAGCTTAAACCATGCTAAATTACTTCTATTTTCTTGTAACACACTCCTTACTCACATGCATGCATCTTAGTATCTTCCAACAACACAAATAGTGCTATATTACTCTTTTTAATCTAAGAGGGAAAATCAGAATTTGAAAGCTTTTGCCTTCACAATGAGCCATTTTCTCCCTCTAGCTTCAAGCTATTGAAACCCCAAAGTAGCTTTAACTCGTATGCATGAGTTTCATTTCTTCTTCTCCTTCCTCTCTTCTTCTCCTTCTTCTTCTCTCTCTACCTCACTCTCTTTGTCACGACCCGAAATCCACCCTGTGCGGATTTGGCATTGCGACACCGGTCCCGAATGTAATATCCCGACCCGGGATACCGGGTCATATGGCACGCCTTACGAAGCAACAAAAATTATGTAGAAATTTTATATTAAAAAGGATTAATTAATTAAATAATTAATTAATTTATTATATGAGAATAAAATTTATTGTTAAAATTGATTTTTACATGAACACACATATACACACATTATGTGTATTATGTGTGTATGCTATCAAGTGTATATAGGCATGTATAAGTGGACAAGTGGGTATATGTGTATATATTATGTATGTATATACCTAGATACATTGTATAAAGTATAAAGTATAAAATATAATAAACTATTATATATATATATATGTATGTATACATGTATGTATATGGAAGCATGTAAGTATGCATGTATGTATATGATTAAATTAAATATATATAAGTGAAAATATCAAAAAGTAAGTGTGAAGAGGTGTGTGTGTGTCGGCTGTGTGTGTGAGTGTGTGTAGATAAGTTTGTGTGTGTATATATAATATACATATAACACCCAAAATATCAAGGGCCATTTAATGTAAGTTGCCAAAGATGAAAAAGTAGAAATTATGGAGTGTAAGATGGGATGATAAGGTCAAGAATGAGGGCTGCAAACGTGTAGAGAGAGAGAGAGGAAAATAAAGAGAGAGAAGGGTCGGTTCTTTCCTTTAAAAAGAAACCAATGCATGTCTTACATGATTGACCACTTAAGAAAACAGAGAAGGAGAATAGAGGAAGAATCAGAAGTGAGGAAGGAGAAAAACAGTGAACACAAAGGTGAGAAAAACTCAAAATCTCCATTTTCTCTCTCTAGAAGTTAAGCATGAAGATAGGTTGTTTTAACTTGTTTATGTATACATGATGTTTAATATATGTATATAAGCATGTCAAGCACGATTTTAAGCTTTAAAAACACTAAAAAATGACAAGTCCAAGATCGGCTGCCATGGATGACCTCCAAGAAAGCAGGTCTGAAATGGGTGAAATCAAATAGGTTCTAACCTACCAAGACCCCAAGATGAAGTCATGAGGGTCATGAAAAACCCTAGCCGCGATCAAAAATCCCAACAAGAGCCTTCCAAAAATGGAGTTGCAGGTACGGGTTACAAGACCCAGTCCTTGAACCTCACTATTTAACCGATCTCTATGAACGGAATATGAAACCTCTTAAGTAGAGGAACAAAACAAGCCAAGCCTCATCGAAAATGGTCAAGAAACGAGTATGAACAGAGGCTAACACAGGTTTAGCTATCGCGACTGAAACCGAAACTTTGAGCCAAATTCGAAGCTTCAAATCAATGCTAAAACATGTATTTAGATGTTAGGAAGTGATTGGGAAGGAAAGCAGAAAAAATAAAAGAGTAAAACGTCACGAAATAGGAGAAGAAGGAATTCGGGAATTAGGGTTTTCAGTGTGTTCTCGTGGGGAAGACGACCGAGTCAACTCGCAAACCGTTTAAAATGGTGGGTGGACTCGGGACGGGTGGCAGCCTTTGGGCTTGCCACCGCATAAATGAGACGACGCCGTTTAGGGTGTCGGTTTAAATAAAAAGAGATATAGGGCTGACGTCATGATGACGTCAGCCACATGTAAGCAGACCGGCTAAACCGGTTGGTTTTCAACCAGACCGGACTGGTTTATTTAAAACCCCATTGAACCGTTGGTTTTCTAAATTCTTTAAACAAAAATAAAACCAATACTTTCCTTATTTGCGGATTGACCCCAGAACTTCTGGACAATCCTACTGAGGCCCAACTGAGGGAAAATTTATGCATTTAGACCCCTAGAAAAATAATTAAATTATTAAATAATTAATTTAATTATTTAATAAATAAAGTAAAATGACTATTTTGCCCTTGGGTCATAAATAGAGTAAACGAAGTCCAAATTAAGCATATGAATAGTGTATTTTTACTATTTTGGACATTCTGAGATCAATGGTAGGGTCCGTTTTACGAGACGGAGCCCGAAAAATAAATACACGTAAGGGGTAAATGACCAAAATACCCCTTGACCAAAAATTAACAAGTTATTAGTGTATTCTTACTATCTCGGACCTTCTGAGTCCAATGGTGAGGTCCACGACACGAGACGGGGTCCCGAAAAAAATAAAGACACGTAAAGGGGTAAAATGACCAAAATACCCCTGGTACCCCTAAAGCCAAAATGAAATCAGAGAAGGTCTAAATTGACTTTCCTTGACACCTCGGACTCAAAAATGGAGTCCAAATTACGAAACGAAGTACAGAAAAATATGACACGTAAAACGGTAAATGACTATTTTGCCCTTTTCCATATAACAGTCCGAATTAAATGTTACGAAAGCCTAAACCGACTTTCTTTGACACTCTGGACTCAATGGTAGAGTCTATTCGACCTAAAGAAATGTCTAAAATAAAAAGACATAAAATTTGATGAATAGCATCTGTTAGATGACTATGAACTGAAGTATTGCCAAAGAACTAAACTGAGGCAAGTACGAGAAACGAAATACGAAAAGACACGACACGTAAACACGTCAAATAAATAACTTTAAATTAAAGTTAATGGAACTCCCAGAAGAGTATAAATTGAAGTAGATTCAATTTCTAACACATTAAATTGTGTCATAGGTTAAGAATACGAGTTACGTTAAGTACATATGAGTTTATGAAATCGTTTTAGGATCTAATACGATTTAAGCATAAGTTAAGGAATATCATGATGATATTACAATGAATGTGAAGTTGATGAGATGTTTATGAATTGTTCTTAGGAACTACCAGGAAAGTGGGAAAGCGCATTTTTAGCACTAACCCTAAAGAACCAAGGTGAGTAACCCTGTGTTTGAATTGGAGATTTAACTCCATGATTTAAAAAGAGTTTAAAGTATAAGATATGAAGTATTTGAAGTTTCAAATTCAGTATTTACATGATTCAGTTTTTAATTGTTCTGTTTTAGAAATTCATTGTGACATGCTTAGTGATTGGTTTCTGCAACAGTTTTTCCTTCAAATACTTTCCAGCATGTCTAGTTAAAATGCAACTATTGTTAAATATTCTGAATTTGCTTATTTCAAGTATACGAATGTTTATTACGAATTTATGAAAAGTATCTATAAGACAAGTCACATGATAAATGTTTTACAAGATGAATGGTGCATAAGCACTTAGACAGGATTCTGAGTTTTCAGTTGCCCTGTAAAAATAGGCAGGATTTTGGGTTTTACGGAACTCAATTGCCCTGTAAAATGCCCGGTAGCAGGATCTAATCCCTCAGGCAGATGAGATATCTCCATAGATAAGCAATATGGGACTCCGGTTCGAAACGGATTCCACTAATGGAAGTGATAAGATGATAAATGGTTTGAAAATGGAAGCAAGTTTTTACTCTCATTTTCAATATGCATATGTTGAGTTTTATATACTCTATTTAAGAAATACATGATATGAAATATGTTTTAAAAGTTCACATGTATAAGTTTAGCTTGAATACTTCAAATGTTTCAAAGCTATTGTTTTACGAAATGCATATGTTTTGAGTTACATACTCTATTTGACGAAGTATAAGTATAGCTCGAATACTTTAAATGTTTCAAAGCTATTGTCTTACGAAGTGCAAAATGTTTTGAGTTATATACTCTATTAGACAAAGTATGAGTTTAGCTTGAATACTTTAAATGTTTCAAAGCTACATGATTTAAGGAATGCATATATTCTGTATTCAACGTATACGAACAATTGGCGGTGATTATTTCACAAACTCTTATGTACTAAACCACTGCTAATTGAAAACCCACGACGAATACTGGAATTGCTCACAAACTTAGATTAGCTTACCCGGACTTTGTTCGGACCCCCCCTTTCAGGTAATTAGCAGCAGTCTTGACTTGAGGACGTTGATGATGAATCTGCTGATTTTGGGAAGATATGTTTAAATAGTTTCTCTTCAGAAACCTATGAACTCTAGTGGTACATTTTGTATTAGTAGACAATGTAAGAATATGTATTAAGCCCTCAGGGCAACTGAACATGTATTGTATTAATGTTATAAGTCTTTAAGTTTTCGTTATACTCTGAATGTGTAACCATGTATGCTATGTATGGAGCAGCAGTATCGGACAGATGTGCATAATTTAAAAATGAGAAAAGAAAAGAAAAAGTTTTTCACGCTTCCGCAAAACGTATGTTGCACTTCTATTCGATACCGCTGCATATGCGAGCCTTGTCTCGGGGCCCTCGGGTCTCGGGGCGGCGATCGCGATCCAGTGATCCGCTTAGGGTGGGTTTCGGGTCGTGACACCGAACCCGATTTTTTTCTTTTAAATTTAACTTAACATTTATATGTGAGTGTTATTAAGATGCAATCAATGATTAAATATACACGGAAGACTTAATAAATATTTTTGCATTTATAATACTAAAGTTCATTTAATTATACATACCCAAAATTTTTAATTACAACTACCCCTAGGACGTGGGGTGATGGGAGTACATAGGACAAGTACTATACTTTAATATCAAAATAATCCCTGTAGTACTTGTATCTGCAATCACCCTACGCCTATTCGGGATTTCAATCTCTACTTCAAGACGCAGCGTCCTTACTTGAAAATGTAAGTATCTGATGAGCTATGAAAACTCAATAAGTAAATCCCTTTGCTTTAACAGGGGCAAGTTCACATAAGGAGGTTCACAAAACAAGTTACGTAGTTTACAGCAACACGATGACTAATCAAGAAGATACGATGTCAACAACAGTAAGTCACATCACATGATAACAGCAACAACAAATATCTAATGATATCATGTATATAAATCATCAACAGGTATCTGGCCTAACCAGTAAACGTACTGTCACAAATAGATAACTGTCTAATATCAGGGATGCTTGACACAATCATATGTTCATTTATTAAGAACATATTATGCTTATCCAAATGAAGTAAACAATGTATAGAATGATTTCCATGGTCTGGTATACATCAGTAGAACCCAGCATACCCTTTTGTAATCAGATCCGACCACCTGACTTGCTCATGTATACTCAGTCTACAGTATAACTTGGTATAGCCTTTTGCAATCAGATCCGACCATCGACTTGCTTATGCATACCCAACCTACAGTAGGACTCGGCGTACCTTTTTGCAATCAGATCCCTCTATCTGACGTGCTCATGCACACCCAGCCTACTCTATAGTAAAATCCGGCCATACCTTTTTTACAATCAGAATCACCCGTCTGACTTGCTCATGTAAACCCGACTTACGCTTAGTGGGATCCGGCCTTACCCTTTTGCAATCAGATCCCTCTATCTGACTTGTTCATGTAGACCTGCCATATTCCTTATTATATTAGTGGATTGTAGTATCAAATGGGCATTGTGACTGTGCACCACTCGGGTATTTAATAATGTATGAAATGATCATGATTCTTACCAAAGTAGAAAATGTAACTGTACATCATTCAGGTATCAAACACGAAATATACAATAATCGCATGCTCATAATATAGCATTTCATCCAACAGTATTCACATACTAGAACAAGCATCACTTAGATCAATAACATCTAAAGATATAAATACAACTTGGCAATTACAAGAAACACATGCATAACACGACTAGAACTTTTTTCACATAGAGAGATTGGTTTTTACTTACCTTTGCAATAGAATCAAGAAATTCATATATCCTTCTCTTTCCCCTTTGATGTTCCTAGTATTTAGGAAATACATCTCACTCTCCTATAGACATAGTCTATGCTATTCATCCAATTTTATGCATCATTATTGTAAGTTTCTCTTCTGCTAAAATAGACTCTACTATTGAGTCGGGGACATCCAAAAAAGTCGGTTTAGGCTTTCACGGACTTCAATTCGAACATTTGTACTAAAAGGACAAAATGGTCATTTTTTACTTTTACATGCCTTTATTTTTGGGGCCTATTTTCACAATTTGGACTCCACCATTGAGTCTAAAAGGCCCAAAACAATAAAAATTGACTATTCATTTGACTAATTTAGACATCGGGATTATTTCTCCCAATTAAATTAATTTAATTATTTAACATAATAATATATATTATTTATGGTAAATATGAACACATGTGCCATGATGGCACAATGTTTCTCACTTGGGACTTAAGTCCCTCCACCTTGCGCATCCCACATTTAACTCCAAGGGACGGCAGGCCCCTCCCCATTTTTTTTCAAATCAACTACAGTCCAAACAACGGACTATTCCTTTAACCTAAGATAGGATATCTAATCTAATTTAGGTTTAGCAATTCAACCTCCCTAACTCTATAACCAATCAGGTCCAATTAGGTTTTAAATTAAAAACTCAAAATTCCAAAACAACACAGTTTCATGCTTAAATAAACCAAAACGACGTAGTATGGAGTCCATTGTCCGTCGTCTTCTCCGGTGGGATTTCGTCATCCCCTCCGGCGACGGCGACCTTTTTCTGGTGACTTTTCACCTCAAACTCAATGTAGTTCAATATGGTTTTTCATAAGGATTTCATATCTATCCTTATTTTTTGGATTTATTCATTAGATCTTCACGAATTAGGGCAAGACAGTAGCTCCGATGGGGATGTCGACTTTCCGGCCACAGACAAAATCCCTATTTCGTGATGATTTTGTTGATGTTTTTCTTCCTAAGTGTTCCTAAAAGCATGAGGAATAACTTCACATCCTTAAAAGCATAAACATCACATAAAATATCATTGACCCGAAACCTGCAACTGAGGTTTTCCACCTCAATCCTAAACCTTTTCACTTGATTTTTTTTGCAATTTGATTCTCATTTCATGCTTATTCAAACCCTAACATAATATCTATCCTTCATGCTTAAAACACAATAAAAACATAACCAACTTTACTTACCTACTTGACAACAGTATCCTTCTTTTTCCTTCTGCTTCCCCTCTGAGTCCAAATCAACTCTCAATTTTTATCTTTTTTTCTTCATTTTTCCTTACGCCCCTCACTTATATTTATACAAAATCCCACTACCAACTTTTCTCTCTTTTCCCCCATTTCTTGCAGCCTTTCTTGACCCTCATTTTTCTTTTCTTCTTCAGATATTTTTACTATGTAATAGCATATGTAGTTTAGTATATAATATATATTTTCCTAAAGTGTCGATACACACCCACCAAACACACACACTCTTGACCGACTTTGCACTCATCTCCTCTTTTCCTTTTCTTTTCTTTTTCTTTTGAATTTTGTATATAATATATATATATATATATATACACATATATATACACTACACAACACACACTTCAGTATTTTCATGTTTTAAATTTATATATATATATATATATATACACACACATATAATACACACACACTAATATATATATATATATATATATTTATACATTTATATATATATATATATTCCTATATATATATACACATCTATTACATATATACGTATACCCATATATACATATGTATGTATTGGCGTACACGTTTTTTTGTGTAACCTAATTCCTCATACGGGTAGTCCCTCGGGTATTCGGAATGGCCCGAAATGATTATCGGACATTTGATATTATGTGTGTCATAAAATATTGTACAATAATCTCGTTAAGGTACGTGTCCGAGTTGCAAGTCAGTTTTCACACCGGTTGACCTAGCACACCTCGATTTTAGTGCTATGTTTCAGGTCTGGGTGTTACACTCTCTCTACATGCACATGCACAAACACACACACACACACACAATGCTCTCACGCATTATGTCACGACCCAAAACCCGCCCTATGCGGATTAGGGGTCCGTGACCGGGTCTACGGCCCGTAGGCCGTTCCCCATCAAAAGGATCTGAAATACTAAGTAATGTTTTAAAAAAATATTTTTATAGACGTCAGTAAATCTGGTAGCATAGTCAGGTCGTCATTTAATACATGCCAAAAGAACAAAAGTGTTTTTAAGTACAGATCCTCCAAAAACACAAACTAACAAGACCGTGGTGACATGGGAGACCTTAAGACCTTTCAATATTTAACTTAATACAAAAATCACCAAAAATAGCTACCAGTAGTTAGCAGCGTCTAGACCCTTGGAGTGCCTGAGGGTTCCCCAACTTCTTGTTGTCCTGAAAAATATAAAGGGAGGGGTGAGCTAAAAAAGCCCAACAAGTAATTTCCCAGCTTTAACATGGGTTAGGGTTAATTCACAAGGATAATGAGGAAAAAGATAACAGATAGCCAATAGCCAAACGAGCAATAGTAAATACATAGCCAGTCGCCAAGATGCGCAACAATAATGACCCGAGGGTCCAAAAGAGGCATATCCCACAATATAAAATAGGAGGCAATAACAAAGTCAATCAAAGTTGGGATCTAGCCTATCATGATGGGTTGTTGCCACAACAAAATGTTAGTCAATCAAAAATGTAACATGCTTGCAATAGTATGATCATTCACAGGGTATAAAATATGATCATCCAACAATGCAAATCGTTTTTATTGAATTCTAACAGAACAGATGCGTGAACAGAACGGGGCCCAGCATACCCCCAGAACGCGCATATTCAGGTCCGCCTCTCTCTCTTGGGCTAGCTGAATAGCGCCAGAGCTCTTCCACTACAAGTCCCGAAGGACACAACACGTCCCGTAGGACACATCAGACCCCAAAGGGGTCCACCCTGCATCTGGGAACAGATGGGCCATTGTGACTGAGCACAACCCTGAGTACAGATCGAATACCACGAAAAATAAATTTTCACACAAGATAAACAATTAGGTGAAATAACCACAATCTCAATCAACGAGACATAAGTGTGTGAATCAGTAAAATTTTTATCAACAAGATATATCACCAGATCATGATGGTACGAATATGCTCTAATATCAGCAGATCAAGATTACAAAAGATATAGGCAAGCAAGTCAAATTCGAAGTACAGACATGAATAATTGATCACAAATCGATTGGCTTCAAAGTAGAGAAATCAAGTTCAATAGGTAGTGATAGAGTACAAATTTGGTAGCATAAGAAGATAAATGTGATTGGCTGGGAAATAACCGATACTATAGCATCAGAATTACTTACCTCAAAATAGCCCTCAAGAGTCCTATTAACTTAAATCTCCTTCTCTTTCCACTTAGAGGTTCCTATAAATCAGAAATTTAATTGTCATTAACCCATCTCAATTATTTAGGGTCGATGTTACTGGTCGTGATTTAATTTGACTCACTCGGTATTATTTAATTACACTCTTAAGGTTGCTAAATTTATTACATCGGCCTTCAGAGTATTCTATTTGGTTAAACAGACTCCACTATTGAGTCCAGAACGTCCAAGAAAATAAATCTAGGCCTTCGCGGCTTTTTATTTGGCTTCGGGTACCCCTAAGGGGCAAAATGGTAATTTCATGTTTTAGGTGACTTAATCTTTCGAAACCCCGATTGACAAAATGGACCTCACCATTGGGTCTAGAATGGTCGAGATAGTCAAAATACACTAATGACTTGTTTTATTTGGACTCCGGGCCATTTTGCCATTATTTAAATAATTTAAATCAATTAATTAAATTAATTATATCAGTATATTATATATATATATATATTGTAATACCCCAATTTCGTAACTGACATGTTTTGTATATGAGAAAACTGTTTTGGGAATGAAATGTCAGGTTTAGCTAATTTAATGCCTATTTTTAATAGTGATAAAACTCGAATTAGCTAATTATGGGAAACTCGAGAAAATAAAAACTGACATTGGACCTTGGTCAATGGAAGATATTCTGAGTAGGAAGTGACAGAAAGAAACTGCACTGAAAAAGGAGTTACAGATTGGGAGTTAAGGCCAAAACAGTGAAACTGAAAATTAGCGACAACCAAACAAGGCCTTAACCAGAAATTAAGAGAAAATGGTCACTTGGGAGGCCAAGGGGAATTGAACCCTTGACCTACCAAGGTAAGCAACTTTGTCTCAAAAAGTTACCAACTAGGCTGTTGGTTACTTTGTGCATAAATACAGCAATATATGTATATAACCTATAATCTGCTCAAGCCACCACCCAAATTGGCCAATGGCCTTGCATGCATTCCCTTCATCATAGCCCTCCATCACCTCCATCAAGTCAGCAGTCACAAACCCACTAAGGGTAGAGATACACTCACATGTGTATAGCCCTATATGTACATATATATATATACATAACTTGCATCAGATTCTCTCCTTGGAGAATTCTGAAATTCTAAAACTGAGTCATACGTGAGGGATTGAGAGAGAGTGAGGGTGAAGTGTGGAGAGAGAGAGAGAGAAGGGAGATTGTGCATGCAAGTGAGAGAGGAAATTGGCAATTGAAGTGAAGGCTTGAGGATTTCATGCATGACCTGAGGAACTTGAGGACACTGTGAGAGGTCTGGGTCGAGCCATAACCGAGAGGGACAGCACTGTGAAGGTAAAAATTCTAAATTATCTTCAATTCTTGTTTTGTAGATTTTGAATTATTTTTGATGAGTTGCTACGAGTATAGACTACATGCATGCCTCATTATTGACTCTAGGAACTGTTTTGAGTGTATAGCATGGCTTAGAGGTCTCGGATAGGTCAAAACCCATGAAACCCGAGACCAACCTCCATTGATGAACCTTGGAAAACCCAGGTCTGAATCGACCATAACAGTTCAGAGTTTTGAGTGTCAAGGCCTGAAATAGACCCCAAGAGGATCTCAAATATGTACCTACGCGACCTCGAGACTCACTGTAGCCCCACGAAATTGGAAATGAACCTACGGGTTTAAAATCCAATCCGTTAAAACTCGAGACTAAACTGAAATATATAAATAGGGTCTTGATCCTTAGAGTTTGTAGGTCACGTAGCTTCAAACCACACACGAAATGGTTGAGAAATGAGGGTGCTAGATCGAGTTGCAGGTCACGGTTACTCTCTTGAAAACAGAACTTGTTGGGTTGTTTTGATGCCCAAAACCGATGCCAAAGTGTTGGTGTGACCCTCAGGAGTCGATACCACCCCAAAACAGCAAGAAACCGTACCCTAAAACTCACGAAATAGAAGCTAAAAATCTGCAGAAAATAGGGCAACACCGAGTCAGTTTGTGGAGAAGACGGAGTTGACTCGGCTGAGTCGATCGAGTCGAGCTGGGTTGGGCCGAGCCAACTCGGACACGTGTCTGTCCCAGGGACTGCCACTGCATTAATAAAGCTACGTCGTTTTGAATAAATAGTTTTTAAATTTATTTGAGGGCTGACGTCATCGTGACGTCAGCAATGTAACAGACCGGTCAGAACCGGACTGAACCGGACCGGTTCAGTTGTAAAGAGACTGAACCCTTTGGTTCAGTTTTGAACTTTTAAATAATTGCAAACTGACCCTCCACTGTTTGACAGAATTATACTAAGGCCCAGATTTTGAAAATCTTATGCAATTATACCCCTGAAAAATTAAATAAAATAATAAAATAATTATTTAATTATTTTATTAAAAGGGAATAATTACCATAATGCCCCTAGACCTTAAACGAGTCAAACCAAGTCCGAATTTAATGATTGAATAGTGTAATCTTACTATTTCGGGCATTCCGGACTCAATGGTGGAGCCCGATTTGTGAAACCAAGTCCCGAAAAATACAGACATGTAAAGGGTAAATGACCATACTGCCCCTAATGACACATAGGGCCAAATTTCACTGAAAGATAGTCCATTTTAACTATGTTGGACATTCCGGACTCAATGGTGAGGTCCGTGACTACAAATAAAGTACCGAAAAATACAACATATGAAATTACCATAATACCCCTGACACTGTACAAGGCCTAAATGAAGTCCGATTAAAACGGAATTAATACTAGTGATAGACCTGACACTTGTGAGACTGTATACATGATTAGACGACGAATCCGAGACAGAAATTATGTGACGGCAAAAATGACCAAAATACCCCTGATATACCCGAACCCAGATTTAAAAGCCGAGAGAGTCTAAATTGACTTTCTTCGACCTTCCGAACTCAATGGTTAGGTCCATAATATGAAAATCAGAACCGATAAATGTGTGAAGATACTGAAAACCCTAAGCCAAATGCTTAAGAGGTAAGACCTAAGAACTAGCCACTATAAGTTAGTTCCATGAAACCCATCATAGGGTAGACTTACTCAGTCTAAGGTCATGAGTTGATAAATCTTTATAAATTGTTTTAGGCTTAAGGAGAAAAAGAGGAAGGCTCCGTTCATAGCTTCAAACTCAAATATTGAAGGTGAGTAACTTCTGACACTGTTTAAGTTACTGTTCCTTGATCTGCTAAATTGTTTCGAATACTATATGTTTTAAATGCAATTGTTTAAATGCATGCTTTTATCACCGATGACATGGTTTTTAGTTTCTCAAATGATTAACTATACTTCTGATTGATATGCTAGCACTCTGAACCGTTTATCTGTTTTGATCTATTGAACTTGACTTGGATTTATTGAACTATTAATTCCAAACCGATTTACTTAACCATGTGATTTAAGCAAAGATTGAATTCGAAACTCTTGCCTGGATATCTGTGTTACTCACTGGGCTTTTTAAAGCTCATTCCATTATTTTAATAATTTCAGGGGAACCCTCAGATGGACAGGTTTAGCAGGTCCAGAACTTAGGGGGAAAAAGTTGGAGACCCCCAGATAGAATGATAACCCATTTTTGAGAATCTATATCATTTTTGTACTTTTGTGTAACTGAACAGACTATGACCTTTTGTAGTGAAACTGTTTTGTAATCTTGATTAAGATAGGTCTGACTATGATATATCCTGAATGCTCTACCAAGTATACATGTATGCATTCTCATGTGAAATTTCCGCTGCTTAAACTATATATGTTGAATGCATTATGCTTGGGATTTAGATCGGAATGGCCTTTGGTTAGGATTACCGTCGGGGTTTTGTTTTCAAAAAAAAAAAAAAAAACTGATAAAACCCGATGGGTGCCTAACTGGCCTTTGCCACGTACCCCAAATCCGCACAGGGTGGGTCTGGGGGATGTGACAAAAGAGTGGTATCAGAGCTACAGGTTTGAAAGTCAGAATAGACCAGAACCTTAGGGTTATTTAAACACTGAATCCTTAGAAAGCAAATACTTAAGTCATAGAAATTCTGAATCGATGAACAACCTGAATGACATCCTTACTATGACACATTGAATGAGGATACTTAGAATACTTTTTATCTTGCTTCAGATGCCGCCTCGAACTAGGAGTAACAATAGGGAACCGCGGGCCCCAACGGAGAGCGTAGCCCTACGGGAAATGAGGGCCACATTAGCTCAATTCGGCCAGGCCATTGAGGGACTATCAAGAACCTTACAGCAACACCAGGCCAGACCAGCAAATAACCCGGTAGAGCCTCCGGTAGTTCCACCTCCGCCTGCCCCAGCACAACCGTTGGAAACCGGCATTCGTAATGACTTGTTAGATCGCTTCCATAAGCTCAAACCCCCGACTTTCGATGCTGTTACCGACCCCGAGAAAGCTGAGCTGTGGGTCATGTCAATGGAAAAGACCTTTAAGCTCTTGATTTGTTCGGAAGCCGAGAAAGTGATGCTAGCCACTTACATGTTACAGGGAGAAGCTTACAAGTGGTGGCTCGAGATGCAAGTACAGAACCCCACTATTACCTGGGCCGATTTTATTGAAAAGTTTTATGGCATGTTCTTTCCCCCTACAATTCGGGAGAGAAAAATTCAGGAGTTTGCCACCCTAAAACAAGGGGACATGACCGTAATTCAATATGCAGCCAAGTTCTCTGCATTGTCCAGATTTGCTTCCTTTTTGGTGAGGGAAGAGCATAATAGGGCAAGGAAATTCCTCGCAGGTCTTCGGATCGGGATACGGACTAAAGTCTCGGCCTTTGAACTACACACCTATTCCGATGTCCTTAACAAAGCCCTAGTTATTGAAAAGGACATGGAAGAGTTCAACCAACTGAAGGACCAGGAAAGAAAGAAAAAGGGCAAAAACTTTAAGAAGGAGCAGCCGAGCAAGAAGCAAAGGACTGAGGGCCCAAGTAAAAGCAACAAGGGTCAGAAGAAAACTGAGGAAGTGTCCAGATGCCCTCACTGCCAGAACTTACACCCTGGAGAATGTCGCCGACTGACTGGTGCATGTTACCGATGTGGAGATAAGGGGCACCAAGTCAAAGATTGCCCGCAACATCCACCAATCCCGAGAACCCCTGTCTTGACTACCGGCACCGCAGAACGGAAGCCTATTCCAGTACCTCTTGCCAAGACAAAGGACAAAGGCAAGGAGCCACAAGGCCGCCCGGGAAGAGTCTTTGCACTGCTACCAGGAGACACCTCTGCTGCAAATGCTGTAGTAGCAGGTATACTCCCGATTTCTAGAATTTCTGCATATGTGTTGATTGACCCTGGATCCACGCATTCTTTTGTGTCTCCATCTTTTGTTGATAAACTGCATAAGATACCTGAACCTATGGATGAACTGTTATCGGTACAAATTCCTTCTGGGATGTCAATGATTGGGTCCATGATTCTTAGGGACTGTAGAGTAATGATTGGAGACCAGGAGTTGTTAGTCAATCTAATACCCTTAGCAATAAAGGGATTTGATGTGATATTGGGCATGGATTGGTTGTCACACAATCATGCCACCATCGATTGTTTTGAGAAAAGTGTATTGTTTCAGCCCCCGGGACAGCCCGAGTTTATGTTTAGGGGAAAGGGGATTACCCCACCACCCTACCTAATCTCTGCCATTCAGGCAGGGAGGTTATTAAAGAAAGGGTGTCGTGGTTATTTATGTAGTGTCTTGGATACCCAAGCCCAGAATCCCCCACTGCCTGAAGTACCAGTTGTGTGTGAATTTCCCGACGTGTTTCCAGATGAACTACCGCAAGGAACAGTTGATCGAGAGATCGAGTTTTCCATTGATCTTATCCCTGGAACTCAACCTATATCCAAAACTCCCTACCGAATGGCCCCATCAGAGTTAAGGGAGTTGAAAGCCCAATTGGAGGAATTGTTGGAGAAAGGGTTTATCCAACCCAGTGTATCTCCTTGGGGAGCACCCGTGTTGTTCGTGAAGAAGAAGGACGGCTCCCTAAGACTGTGCATTGATTACCGTGAACTAAATAAAGTGACGGTAAAGAATAAGTACCCTCTTCCGCGTATTGATGAGCTGTTTGACCAGTTACAAGGGGCAAGTGTATTTTCTAAAATTGACTTGAGATCGGGGTACCATCAACTCAAAGTCAAGGACACTGATGTACCAAAGACAGCCTTCCGAACCCGATACGGCCACTATGAGTTCCTGGTCATGCCTTTTGGCGTGACTAACGCCCCTGCCGCGTTCATGGATTTAATGAACCGAGTTTTTAAACCGTATCTAGATAACTTCATCATTGTGTTTATCGATGATATACTAGTATACTCACGGAATGAGGAGGAACATGAAAGACATCTGGGAATAGCACTACAGACCCTGAAAGAGCACAGACTGTATGCAAAATTCAGCAAGTGTGAATTTTGGTTGTCCAGCATTACCTTCTTGGGCCATGTGATTTCCAAAGAAGGCATCGCTGTTGATCCACAGAAGGTGGAAGCTATATTGGATTGGCCCCAGCCGACCACTGTAACAGAAGTCAGAAGTTTTCTTGGACTGGCTGGATACTACAGGCGTTTTGTGAAAGATTTTGCAAAGCTGGCCAAACCGCTCACACATTTGACCAAGAGTAATGTACCATTCATTTGGGCAGATGAGCAAGAAAAGAGTTTCCAGCTGCTGAAAGAGAAGCTGACTACAGCGCCAGTATTGACTATTCCCTCCAGAGAAGGGAAGTTTGTCATTTACTGTGACGCCTCTTATAAGGGACTGGGTTGTGTCCTTATGCAGAATGATAGAGTCATCGTCTACGCTTCCCGACAGCTCCGACCTCATGAGCAAAACTATCCTACCCATGATCTAGAATTAGCTGCAGTGGTGTTTGCCCTAAAAATCTGGCGCCACTACCTATATGGGGAGGTGTGTGAGATTTTTACTGATCACAAGAGTTTGAAATATTTCTTCACACAGAAGGAATTAAACATGAGGCAGCGAAGATGGCTAGAACTAATTAAGGATTATGATGTGGCTATTCAGTACCATCCGGGTAAGGCAAACGTGGTGGCCGATGCCTTGAGTCGACGATCTGGAAGCCTTGCCTACATGATTACCTCTCAGGAGGAGTTAATTCGAGATCTGGATGAAATGGGTATCGAGGTAGTTCCACCGGGTAGCACGGCTTGTCTGGCCAATTTGACTGTTGGATCTACATTGGTGGAGCGAATTAAAGAGGGACAGACTCAAGATGAGGAGTTGATTAGAATCTGTGATGAAGTAAAGGCAACGGGGAAAGCTGATTTTGAAATTCAGGACGGAATTCTACGGTATCGAGGTAGGTTGTGTGTGCCCAAGATACCCGAGTTAAGAAAGGAAATTCTGGAAGAAGCCCATGCCTCGAGATTCACGATACACCCTGGGATTACGAAGATGTATCATGACCTCAGGGAGTTATACTGGTGGACCGGATTGAAGAAGGACGTAGCAAATTTTATTGCTCACTGCACACGATGCCAACAGGTGAAAGTTGAGCATCAACGCCCTAGTGGACTTCTGCAACCACTCCCTATTCCGGAATGGAAGTGGGATCATATTACTATGGATTTTGTGTCCGGTTTTCCCAAGTCACCGAAAGGTTCTGATGCTGTCTGGGTCATAGTGGACAGATTGACCAAGTCTGCCTCACTTTCTACCTGTCAGGACCACTTATAGCTTAGAGAAGTTTGCCGCATTGTACATTCAGGAAATTGTACGCTTACATGGCACACCATTGTCCATTGTATCCGATCGAGATCCCCGATTTGTGTCTCGATTTTGGAAAAGTCTACAGGAGGCACTCGGCACGGAACTCAAGTTCAGTACAGCATATCACCCACAGACTGACGGACAATCTGAAAGAGTGATACAGATATTGGAAGATATGCTGCGACTGTGCGCACTGGACTTCAAAGGAAACTGGGCAGAGCATCTGCCACTTGTCGAGTTTGCCTATAATAACAGTTATCAATCCAGCATTAAAATGGCACCGTATGAGGCACTATACGGGAGGAAGTGCCGATCTCCACTTTGTTGGATTGAAACCGGTGAACAGAAGCTGCTTGGGCCAGATTTAGTCCAAGCCACTACGGAACAAATTCAGAGAATCCGGAACAGACTGCAAACGGCCCAGAGCAGGTACAAAAGCTATGCTGATAATCGGAGGAAGGATCTTGAATTCCAAGTAGGCGATCTTGTGTTTCTTAAAGTGTCGCCACTAAAGGGAGTACTTCGATTTGGCAAGAAAGGAAAGTTAAGTCCTCGTTACATTGGTCCTTTTGAGATTTTAAAGAGAATTGGCCCGGTTGCATATAGTCTGGCATTACCGCCTGAGTTGGACAAGGTACACCGTGTATTTCACGTATCCATGTTACGGAAGTGTATACAAGAACCGGGGCAAGTCATTGAGTATGAGCCACTCAAGTTGAGAGAAGACTTAACGTATGAAGAACGACCAGTCCAGATTCTTGACCGAAAAGAAAAGACTTTGCGTAACAAGGCAATTCCGTTAGTCAAAGTCTTGTGGAGAAATCACACTAGTGAAGAAGCAACCTGGGAACTTGAAGCTGAAATGCATGAAAAATACCCCGAGTTGTTTACTTGATATTGTAGACTGAGTTTTGGGGACAAAACTCTTCTGAAGGGGGGGAGGATGTAATACCCCAATTTCGTAACTGACATGTTTTGTATATGAGAAAACTGTTTTGGGAATGAAATGTCAGGTTTAGCTAATTTAATGCCTATTTTTAATAGTGATAAAACTCGAATTAGCTAATTATGGGAAACTCGAGAAAATAAAAACTGACATTGGACCTTGGTCAATGGAAGATATTCTGAGTAGGAAGTGACAGAAAGAAACTGCACTGAAAAAGGAGTTACAGATTGGGAGTTAAGGCCAAAACAGTGAAACTGAAAATTAGCGACAACCAAACAAGGCCTTAACCAGAAATTAAGAGAAAATGGTCACTTGGGAGGCCAAGGGGAATTGAACCCTTGACCTACCAAGGTAAGCAACTTTGTCTCAAAAAGTTACCAACTAGGCTGTTGGTTACTTTGTGCATAAATACAGCAATATATGTATATAACCTATAATCTGCTCAAGCCACCACCCAAATTGGCCAATGGCCTTGCATGCATTCCCTTCATCATAGCCCTCCATCACCTCCATCAAGTCAGCAGTCACAAACCCACTAAGGGTAGAGATACACTCACATGTGTATAGCCCTATATGTACATATATATATATACATAACTTGCATCAGATTCTCTCCTTAGAGAATTCTGAAATTCTAAAACTGAGTCATACGTGAGGGATTGAGAGAGAGTGAGGGTGAAGTGTGGAGAGAGAGAGAGAGAAGGGAGATTGTGCATGCAAGTGAGAGAGGAAATTGGCAATTGAAGTGAAGGCTTGAGGATTTCATGCATGACCTGAGGAACTTGAGGACACTGTGAGAGGTCTGGGTCGAGCCATAACCGAGAGGGACAGCACTGTGAAGGTAAAAATTCTAAATTATCTTCAATTCTTGTTTTGTAGATTTTGAATTATTTTTGATGAGTTGCTACGAGTATAGACTACATGCATGCCTCATTATTGACTCTAGGAACTGTTTTGAGTGTATAGCTTGGCTTAGAGGTCTCGGATAGGTCAAAACCCATGAAACCCGAGACCAACCTCCATTGATGAACCTTGGAAAACCCAGGTCTGAATCGACCATAACAGTTCAGAGTTTTGAGTGTCAAGGACTGAAATAGACCCCAAGAGGATCTCAAATATGTACCTACGCGACCTCGAGACTCACTGTAGCCCCACGAAATTGGAAATGAACCTACGGGTTTAAAATCCAATCCGTTAAAACTCGAGACTAAACTGAAATATATAAATAGGGTCTTGATCCTTAGAGTTTGTAGGTCACGTAGCTTCAAACCACACACGAAATGGTTGAGAAATGAGGGTGCTAGATCGAGTTGCAGGTCACGGTTACTCTCTTGAAAACAGAACTTGTTGGGTTGTTTTGATGCCCAAAACCGATGCCAAAGTGTTGGTGTGACCCTCAGGAGTCGATACTGTCACATCCCGAACCCCACCCTACACGGATGTCGAGGACGTGACTGCCAGTTGGTCGCGACGCGACCAACCAAAGGCAAATTCTGAACTTTCCGACAAATTGCACTCCAACTGTAGGGTCAGATGCAGCGGAAGTTAAAACTTTTTCTTTGTGTCACGGGAATGCAACTCACTTATCCATCATAAGTATATGTATCACAGAGCAAGACTAAATCCAGTCAGTCAACAATTCTAATCTCAGAGCATATCTAAAATCAAGCATATAACAACAGAGCAGATCTAATATCTCTAGAGTACCATTAGTTCCATGAGCCATGTATATCTATATATATCAGTCAAGTCAGTCATAACATACCACTCACCGGAATAACCAAGTTCAATCCACAATAAACCAGTCTCTACAATTCAGTGCCGTCAGATCCTTACTTGCGATGCCACTTGGCCTATTCACGTCATGTCATAGTACCTTCTAATCCAATGGAGGTAATTCCTGAAAAATGTCAGAATAATGGGGTGAGCTTAAATAAGCCCAGTGAGTAACACAGATTCCCTATCATGGGTTTCAAAACCAGTTTTGTGCTTCCAAGGCACATGGATAATTTAGTCATTTCAAAATAACTATTTTTATAAATCCATTTCATAAGCAGTCTAGTACAATAAAACAGAATCGAACAGACAATACAAACGGATCGGAACATGACATAACCAATCGGTCAGAACAATAACTATTGCTAATATATCGGTCAAGACACAGACTCTTCATTAACGGAACGAATCATAACGGAACTGGACCTTATATCAATCAAGACAGACAGATCATCAATGGACGGAACATGTCGGAACCGGACGGAACATATCAATCGAGGCAGACATAACATTAACGGACGGAATATAACGGAATCGGACGGTAACAATACATCAGTCAAGCAAAGGCATATCGCGAACGGATAAGATTATAACGGAACTAAACGGAAACAATACACTAATCAGGACACAGGCAAATCATGAACAGGACAACATAACGGAACTGAGTAGAAACAATATAACAATCAAGTCAGGGACACATCACTGTCGGAACTAATCATAACTGGACTGAACGATATTTCAATCAAGACAGACGTATCATCAACGGACAATACACAACGGAACTGGACCATATATCAATCAAGGCAGACACATTATCAATGAACGGAACATAACAGAATCGAACAGAACAAAACTTTAGTCAAAGCAAAGACATATCATCAACGGACAGATCATAACGGAACTGGACCATATATCAATCGAGACAGGCAGATCATCAACAGACGGAACATGTCGGAACCGGACGGAACGTATCAATCGAGGCAGACATATCATTAACGGACAGCACATAACCGAACTGAACGGAATTCCTAATTCGAAGGACACAAGCACATCACGTGGAATGTGGTACAAAAGGCGTACATTAAGTACATACATTTAAACAATATAGCATTCAGACAGTATACTATACAAAGCGGTACGATACAACAAAATGTTGTTCTTTGCCTATATCACATGGTTTATTTAATCGTTTCGGAAATAATGGTTCAATATATCCATTTTATCTCAACAGTTCAAAACGGGCAAAACAGTACGGAATGCTAGCACAGGGATCAGTAATATAGTCAATTATTTAAAAAGACTAAAACCATGTCATAAGTGATATAGTACGGAAAGGCATGCATTTAAATAATTGCACTTAAATAATTGCATTCAAAACAGATCAGTAAATCAAGGGACAGTATCAAAACAGTGTTAAAACAGTGTCAGAAGTTACTCACAAAGGATAGACAGTGAATCAAAATACAGTACAGTGTCAGGAGTTACTCACAAACTTTACGCTTATTTCCTTGCATAAATAATCCGATAACCTCCGGGTACGTCAGGCATCTCCATGTATATCCTGAATAATAATCATCAATCACAGACAGATCAGAACTCATCCATTCAGGTCTCATTCGTCATCTTAGGTATCTATCAGATTACCTAAGATAGCCTAGCAGCCTATCGTCTTTCCATTGGTCTCACCCGAGGCTACTTCATTCTTTAATTAGGCTTAGCAGTTATTAGGATTATATCCTAAGTCATTTAGACTTCAGTTGTTATCAATCAGGCACTCATTCAACCTTAGGGGCAAAATGGTAATTTTACCATTCTTGTCTCTGACCCTGTCGTGGTCTTCGAAATAGTCTTTATATCTTAAGTACAAAGTTCTACGTCCTTTGGACTCCAATCGGTATCAGTTAGGTTCTCATTTTAACCATAGGGGCAAAATGGTAATTTTTCCATTCTTATCCCGGACCCTGTTATGGTCCTCAGAATATCCCATATATCGTATATATGAAGTTTTAAGTCTTTTAGACTTTAATCGGTATCAGTTGGGTACTTATTTAGTCTTAGGGGCAAAATGGTAATTTTGTCATTTTTGCCCCGGACCCTATCATGGTCCTCAGAACGTCCCATATATCTCATGTATAAATTTGTAAGTCCCTTGGACTTCATCTGGTATCTGCTTTAGATCGTCAGGACACATCGGTCATTTCTCGTTTTATGCGTTGACTGTCTCAGAGTCTTATTTAGCCCTTCAGTGTTCATAATTATCCCTATGATAATTTATCAGATCAGTTTGACCTTTATTTGACCTCTACTTTGCACTTACAGTGCTCAGGGGTATTTTGGTCATTTTACGTTTTGTGTAATTCTGACCCCAATTCGTCATCTAATCAAGTATACAGTCTCACCAGTGTCTGGGCTCCTACCAGTATCAGTTTCGTCCCAATCGGACTTTGTTTAGGTCTCGTACGGTATCAGGGGTAATTTGGTAATTTCATGTGTCGCATTTTTCGGCACGTCAGTTCATAAAATGGACCTCACCATTGGGTCCAGAGTGTCCGACATAATTAAGTTGGACTATCTATTATGTTTAATTGGCCCTGGGTATCATTAAGGGCAATTCAGTCATTTACACCTACGCGTCTGTATTTTTCGGGACCTCGGTTCATTAAACGGACCTCACCGTTGAGTCCAGAATGCACGAGATAGTCAAAATAGGCTATCTGATACTTTTATTTGGGTCTGGTGCCATCAGGGGCAGTACAGTAATTTATCACTTACAGGTCTGTATTTTTCGGTACTATATTTCCCAATTTGGACTGTACCATTGAGTCCAGAATATTTGAAATAGTGAAAATACACTATTTATTTACTTAATTTGGACTCCGTTTGACATATTTAATGTCTAGGGGTAAAATTGTAATTTTACCTATTTAATAAAATAATTAAATAATTATTTTATTATTTAATTAATTTATTCAGGGCTTAAATGAACAAATTTTCTAAAATCTGGGCCATTGTGCAATATTACAAAACAGTGGGGACAAATCAGTAATTTCAGGAAACTTCAGGGGTCAAAAATATAATTTCATAATTTAGGGGTTCAAACCCAAGGGTTCAAGGGTTCATCAGTTGAACCGGTCCAGAATTCAAAGAAGCCAACCGGTTCAGGGTCCCTCAGAAAACCGGGATAGCATATCCCTAATAACCCCAATTTTAGTCCCTATCCGTGTTTCAATTGCCCCTAATCTCAATT
Source organism: Nyssa sinensis (assembly GCA_008638375.1). NCBI lineage: Eukaryota > Viridiplantae > Streptophyta > Magnoliopsida > Cornales > Nyssaceae > Nyssa > Nyssa sinensis. The sequence goes on along the minus strand of CM018043.1, from coordinate 35,719,208 downwards.
TTAATTTTTAAAGCCCGTAACCAAACAGCCAGAATTTGATTTTAAATTTAAACATCAAACATCAAAACGGTGCCGTTCCACTAAAGCAGTGGCACGCCCGTAGACCGACACGTGTCTGGGTCGACACGCGAGTCGACCGAGTCGACTCCGTCTTCCCCATCGCGCAGGGTATTGTTGCCCTAATACCAGTCCCCATTTTTTCTCTATTTCGTGCCATTTCAAGCACGTTTTCCAACTGTTTTTGGTTCCAATCAGTCCCTAGGTGTCATGCCAATGTTTTGGCATCCATTTCATGCATCGAATCCACGGATTAAACTCTGTATAGCCGATTATCGCACAGAGTTTCAGTTCGGTCGTGGGGCCTCATTTCTCAACCAAATTGCACGATTCTTGGCTTGTTGTGACCCTTAGGATAGGGGCTTCAATTCCCCATTTATGAATTTCAGTTCAAGAGCCTATTTTCGAGTTTGGGTTCCATGGCCGAGACCTATAGGTTCGGTTTTGAGGGTCTACCCGTGTGAGTTTCAGTCGCGGATGGTGATTTTTAGACACCTAATGGGGTCTAGTTCAGGTCTGGGTAACTCAAATCAAGTTCGGTGGAGGTTGATCAGACCCTATTCAGTGCAGGTCCATTAATGGCAGATTTTGTGTTTTTGCTTGAATTCCAAGCAGTTTGATGGTCCATTTCAAGCCTAAATAACCCAGACCTCATCAACTAGTTAGCATGCATGCAATTCTAGTTCTACAATGCACAAAACAGTACCCAAAACTTCAGATCAAGAATTGAAGCAAATTTTGAAAATATACCTCATAACCGACCACTGTCCATGTTCCCATGCTTCGTGGTTCAGTCCTTGGGCACTTCAGAGCTTCAACCACGTCTCAATTCCTTTTTGGTGCATCTCCAATGAAGACACACACACCATGGACACATGTGTATACACATGCAAGGCCTTCTCTCTCTATAAATTCTCTCTCTAGCAGATCCATCATCACAAGTACAGAGATCTGTTTTGGATTTCTAGTTTCCTCCCCCTCCCCCACGAGACACACAAGACATAATATATACAAGCATAGACATGTATATATTTTATAAATTAACTTGTTGCATGGACTCCCATTGGTGGAGAGGGTGGTCCAATCAGAATTGAATCTCCTATTATATATATATATATATATATATATATAAACATATATTATATATATCATATGTGGGCTGCATGAGACCTCATTGGTCCAATTGGGTGGCAAGTTGGGGCAAATCAGAGATATATACAATTAAGTTGTATATATAGGCACAAAGGTGCTGGATGGCCACCTGGTTAAGTTTTTGGGTGAGATTCATTCCTTCCATAGGTCAAGGGTTCAATTCCCCTTGACCACCAATTTGGCCATTTTTCCACATTTTGGGCTAAGGCCCTGTTTGGCTGCACGTTAATTCAGTTTCTGATGTTTGCCTCATAGCTTTCATTCCGTAACTCCTTTTTCGATGCGGTTTGTTCCGAGAGTTTCATATTTCAGTTATCTACAGTGTCAGAGGTTCCGTGTCATTTATTACTCATTCGGGATTTCCGTGGTTAATTAATTCGAATTCCGTCAGTGTTAAATCGACATTATTTCACCTAATTAATGGATAATTAGGTTCGGGTATTATACCCTATTCTCGGACATGTTTAATCATTCTATTGGTCTAGTGTGACCACCGGGAGATTAGGGTTAATTCCCTTGATTATTCTCTGAGCCGGTATTAATTAATAATTAATATTTAATTATTAATTTCACGGGATCGGGGTGTTACAGATACCACCCCAAAACAGCAAGAAACCGTACCCTAAAACTCACGAAATAGAAGCTAAAAATCTGCAGAAAATAGGGCAACACCGAGTCAGTTTGTGGAGAAGACGGAGTTGACTCGGCTGAGTCGATCGAGTCGAGCTGGGTTGGGCCGAGCCAACTCGGACACGTGTCTGTCCCAGGGACTGCCACTGCATTAATAAAGCTACGTCGTTTTGAATAAATAGTTTTTAAATTTATTTGAGGGCTGACGTCATCGTGACGTCAGCAATGTAACAGACCGGTCAGAACCGGACTGAACCGGACCGGTTCAGTTGTAAAGAGACTGAACCCTTTGGTTCAGTTTTGAACTTTTAAATAATTGCAAACTGACCCTCCACTGTTTGACAGAATTATACTAAGGCCCAGATTTTGAAAATCTTATGCAATTATACCCCTGAAAAATTAAATAAAATAATAAAATAATTATTTAATTATTTTATTAAAAGGGAATAATTACCATAATGCCCCTAGACCTTAAACGAGTCAAACCAAGTCCGAATTTAATGATTGAATAGTGTAATCTTACTATTTCGGGCATTCCGGACTCAATGGTGGAGCCCGATTTGTGAAACCAAGTCCCGAAAAATACAGACATGTAAAGGGTAAATGACCATACTGCCCCTAATGACACATAGGGCCAAATTTCACTGAAAGATAGTCCATTTTAACTATGTTGGACATTCCGGACTCAATGGTGAGGTCCGTGACTACAAATAAAGTACCGAAAAATACAACATATGAAATTACCATAATACCCCTGACACTGTACAAGGCCTAAATGAAGTCCGATTAAAACGGAATTAATACTAGTGATAGACCTGACACTTGTGAGACTGTATACATGATTAGACGACGAATCCGAGACAGAAATTATGTGACGGCAAAAATGACCAAAATACCCCTGATATACCCGAACCCAGATTTAAAAGCCGAGAGAGTCTAAATTGACTTTCTTCGACCTTCCGAACTCAATGGTTAGGTCCATAATATGAAAATCAGAACCGATAAATGTGTGAAGATACTGAAAACCCTAAGCCAAATGCTTAAGAGGTAAGACCTAAGAACTAGCCACTATAAGTTAGTTCCATGAAACCCATCATAGGGTAGACTTACTCAGTCTAAGGTCATGAGTTGATAAATCTTTATAAATTGTTTTAGGCTTAAGGAGAAAAAGAGGAAGGCTCCGTTCATAGCTTCAAACTCAAATATTGAAGGTGAGTAACTTCTGACACTGTTTAAGTTACTGTTCCTTGATCTGCTAAATTGTTTCGAATACTATATGTTTTAAATGCAATTGTTTAAATGCATGCTTTTATCACCGATGACATGGTTTTTAGTTTCTCAAATGATTAACTATACTTCTGATTGATATGCTAGCACTCTGAACCGTTTATCTGTTTTGATCTATTGAACTTGACTTGGATTTATTGAACTATTAATTCCAAACCGATTTACTTAACCATGTGATTTAAGCAAAGATTGAATTCGAAACTCTTGCCTGGATATCTGTGTTACTCACTGGGCTTTTTAAAGCTCATTCCATTATTTTAATAATTTCAGGGGAACCCTCAGATGGACAGGTTTAGCAGGTCCAGAACTTAGGGGGAAAAAGTTGGAGACCCCCAGATAGAATGATAACCCATTTTTGAGAATCTATATCATTTTTGTACTTTTGTGTAACTGAACAGACTATGACCTTTTGTAGTGAAACTGTTTTGTAATCTTGATTAAGATAGGTCTGACTATGATATATCCTGAATGCTCTACCAAGTATACATGTATGCATTCTCATGTGAAATTTCCGCTGCTTAAACTATATATGTTGAATGCATTATGCTTGGGATTTAGATCGGAATGGCCTTTGGTTAGGATTACCGTCGGGGTTTTGTTTTCAAAAAAAAAAAAAAAAACTGATAAAACCCGATGGGTGCCTAACTGGCCTTTGCCACGTACCCCAAATCCGCACAGGGTGGGTCTGGGGGATGTGACATATATTTTGTGCGAGTTTGGTTGGGCACGCAATGGGTGGCACAGTGGTTTGGCGCGTGTCACTCCCCCATCACGTCCTGCGTTCGATTCTGCGGAACAGCTACTGTTTCCCCCCTTTTTTTTTTTTTCAAACATTTCCTCATCCAAGTAGTGTATAAGGGGTAATCCAAGGATAAACTATCCTGCCCTACACCGGTTTATTGGTTTAATTTCCTAAACCTGTGTCCAAACAGTCCCGAAATCCTTTAATTTTAAAATTCCCCACACGAAACGACGCCATCCCATTAATGGGCTTGCTCGCTTATAAGCCAACACGTGTCCGAGTTGACACATTGGGTCTGATGAGTTGGGCGAGTCGACTTGGTCAACTCGTCGTCTTCTTCATCGTTTCCCCTGACTGTTGCCCTAATACCCGTTTTATAAACCTTCAATTTCGTGAAATCTAGACATCCAACTCCTCTGTTTTCCATTTCAACTTGTTCCTGGGAGTCCAAGGGTTTGTTTGGCATTCGTTATGTGGCTTGAAACAAGATCAAACGTTCGGTTTAAATCTTAATAGCCGAACCTGCAACTCATTCATAAATCCCTATTTTTTACCCAAATTTTGTGAGGTTTCGTCCATGGTGACCTACTGATCATGAGGTTCAAGCCCCCATTCACAAAAGCAGGTTTTATCGTGTTTTGGTGAGGTTGGGTTTAAAAGCCCAGACCTGTAACTCGCGATTTGATGGTCGACTCTAGGTCTTTGGGGTCACAGATTAGTGTCTTTGAGACACTGGTGAAGCCTAGTCAAGGTCTCAATAGGCAAAACAAGGTTTGGTGCAATTATTTTCAGACCTGTCTCAGTCAAGGTCCTCCAATGGCATCTTGGTGAACGACTCAGGGTTCTAGGCTGTTTTGAGGTCTACCTTTCATGCCTTAACCAAGATTTCACATTCTAACATTATGCATGCAGTTAAAGGCCCTCAAACAGTGCATGGGTATGACTATTTCAAAAATAAAATTGCTTTTAAAATGGCTACATAATTTACCTTCACAACAGTGGACTCCCCCTCTTGTGGTGGCTCGATTCTGACCCTCTCAAGCTCCTTCAAATCAGCTTGGTTTCCTCCTTCTTGAGCACCCAAGTGGATCACACATATGCATGCATGCACTCAACAATGTGTTTCCCTCTCACTTTTTCTCTATCTCACACACTTTTTCTTTCTTGATCTCTCTCTCTCTACCGAGCACACACTTACACTCACACCCAGTTTGATTACTCTTGTTCTCGGTGGATTATGCAGCACATAAGACTTATGTGTTTTTCGAGACACATGACCAAATCTATATAATTACACACCTGCACATATAAACACACGTAGGCATTACTGCCTTAAGTGTAGTTATGTGGCTGATGTGGGAGTTGAGGTGGAATGATAAGGGGTTTGCATGAAATTTGATTGGTTGCTTTGGGAGGTGAAAGGGCTAATTTTGTACATATATACACATTTTGTGCATTATAGGACATAATATGTGGGCAGCCCAAGTGGCTAACTTTTTGGGTCTAAATTTCTTCATTACTTTGGGTCAAGGTTTCAAAACCTATTGGCCTTAATGTTGGCTTGCTTTTTCCACATTTTATCCTTATGCCTCGTTTGGCTGGTGCAGAATTCTGTTTTAGCTATTTCCTTCATAATTTCTTTTCTGTTGCTCTTTTTATGAAACGGTTTCTTCTGGTCAATCTCCATTTAGGTTAGCTTCGATATCCCAAGCTTTGCGTTGGTCGTTATTTGTCGGTGTTTTTCGTAGTTAGCTAATTCGAGTTCTAATAGTGTTGAAACAGGCCTTAAACAGCTATAATAATGCAATCACGTTCCAAGATAACTTCATTCCATAAATTGGTAATTAGGTTCGGGTATTGCACCCCCCCTTTTGACGTGTTTAGCAATTTTATTGACCTATCACAACTTTCGAGGAATTCTCGATTAATTTTTTTAATTATTCTTTATGTTACGTCTAATTAATAATTAGCGGACTAATTATTAATCAATTAGGTCGGGGTGTTACATCCTACCCCCCTTAAAAGAAGTCTTGTCCTCAAAACTTAGTTGTTCATATCTAGGAGACTCTAACATCTCCTCATGTTAATCCTGTCGTCATAGTTTCTCTTTTTAATTTGTCTTTTGGACTGTCGTAGCATTTTAGATACTATTCTCTAACAAGTAAATATCTTATATGAGTTTCACAATCCTTTCATACTCTAATTCCTATGGTGATCTCGAAGGTCAAAGATTTGACTTTCAACTTCCTTAAAGTCTTAAACTTAAGTTTCCAAATTCCTACATCAACATTTCAATGTTTATTTCCTTAGTCTTCGAACATGTAGCTATGGATCCATTCTACTTCCATTACTCACTCGGTGTTATCTTTTACAATTATTTAACTATTTCTCTCTATTATGCCCATGGATCTCCACCATTTATAACCCCTTACTCTTTAATCAATTACTTTGGTATTGATAACATAAAGGTAACGGTGTAGCTAATACACCCCTCTTGTCATTTAGAATACACTAGATTTCTTATTCAAGTATTTTAGTCTTCATTTTAGAATAGAGTCTTTAGTTTACCAATTTCACTTTGGACTTTATCCCATGCACTTGGTGGCATGATTTGCAGCAAGAAAGATGTCCACTGAAAGTCCACGTGGTTGGGGTTTGGACTGGAGAAACAAGAGGAATAGTCCTACCAGGTCGGCTGGAGGGTTAAATGATGATTGCAGTGCTAGTGGAATGTTGATTGTAACCAAACAAAGGTTTGATAAGTCCACATCTGAGGAACAGGATGTTCTTTTGGATGTTGAATCAATTATGATGATCTTCTTATTCTCTCTTTATGTTTACGATCACCCTTCGGTTTATTGTGTTTCAAGGTTCTCTCCTAAAGGTAACTTTTAGTGTAACACCCCGACCCAACGAAGCGTCATTAGTGACCGGGACCTCAGGTAATGGGGTCGGACTGTAATATAGATACGTGAAGCTTTTAATAAAAGTCCCGAAAAACCATGACGACTGTACATCACTTTCATTGCAATCACCAACCTGTTTCCGTTGATCCCATTGAGACTGTACACTTTCACTCTCATTGCCAACCTTGAATCAAGACAGGAAAAATAGATAGTTACATCGGGTAGGTTACCAAAGTGAATATGGAAACATGCTTAATACAGGTTAAATACACACATTGAGATTATGATACATATCTATGTATATGTATACACATAAATATGTTATGGTAGATTAATTGGTGGCTAACCAAATACATGTAAATTCATATATTATATATAATAAAATGTGTATAAAGTATATGTATATAAAAGTGTGTACGGCTGGTGCTAATATATATATATATATATGTCAGCTACTATATAGATTAAGAAATGAAGAAAAGAAATCAATGGAATATGATAGTAAGATTAAGAAAGAAGCGGTGGGCACTGTTCTCCATACTCCCCCACGTGAAAGTCATGTGTATGGAATGATGAGAAGTGAAGGGCTGCTAGGTGATAAAAGGAGGTGGTAGCCATGCAACCATGAGCTATCTCTATATAAACTCTCGGTCAACAGGTGGCAATGCCACCGCTTTAGGGTCGGTGGAGAAGAAGGAAATAAAGAGGGGAAATTAGGGAAGAGAGAGAGTGTGTAATACGTAGAAGAGAGAAAGGAAACTGAAGAGGAAAACGATTCTAGGAAAATAGCCAACAGGTAAATTTTGGTTGAAATTTATTTAGTTATGAGTTGATTTTAAAGCATGCAAGTATAGGGTCTTATTATACATAATTTAAGCCTTAATTTATGATGTACCACAATGTGACAAACCAATCACCACTCAACACGTGTAACTACATGCTCGGCCAATCAGCTCATGCTCGGCCTTGTAACTACATGCTCAGCCACTCGGTTCAAGCTCGGCCATTCAACTCATGCTCGGCCTTGTAGCTCATGTTCAGCCTTTCAACTCATGCTCGGCCTTTCAGATCAGACCCACAAAGACCGAGCACATATTATCAGAGCAGGTCTGCTCTTCTGCAAAGCTAACAAGTATGAACACAAGCCTTCAAGTGCAATACATCAATAATCAGACCTCATCACCACCTCAATGTGCGCCGAGCAGGAAATAAGGAAACATTCTTCGACAAGGAAACTACCACGCATGGTTATCTCTATTGTTGCCATATTCAACAAGGTAACTGATATCTCCGACGATCCAATCCATATATTCATGGCTCCAAATCCTAATCAACTTGCAAAAGCCACTGCTTATAAATTAAACCCTAGAGGTACGCTTTATTTTCATGCTCATTATTTGGCTTTCATTACAGTCTTTCAATTCAGTTTATTGACTTAAGCATCGGAGCGGCTACCGCCGGAGCCAACCCGGTGGTCCTCTGATCTTCTGTTTTGAGTATTTCACAGGGAGCCGAGCTTGGATCATACGAGGGCCAAAAAGTGCAGCATCAGTTTGGCATCGTCTGTGGGAACGACAATCACCAAATGCTCTATTAACGCAAAGCTCATCCTCCTTTTATCAAAGGATTATGGCTCCCAATCTTCGACCCAGGAAGAATACTTAAAATTCTCAGAACCCTCAGCCTCAACCGCTTGCCGGACGAGGAAGAGGGTGAGTAATTGATCCCATATAATAGGAGCTTGCCGAAACTAGGCGACAGAACCAGTTGTTGCAGGAACAACTCCTAACCATGTCTAGAACTCTGGCGATGTTTACCCAGAATCATGAAGCTAATCCTTAGAATCCACTCATCAACACAAGTACTCGGGTGGCGCAGCCTCCTACGGCTGTCCCCATTCATGGAGATCCCCAGCCATCAGCAGTCGCTGGTAGAGGGATGCCAGCCTTTATCCCAAAAGTCCATTACCGAAGCACCACCAGGGTTCCCATCCCTAAGGTTTCGGGGGTGAACCCTGTGCCACAAGAGTCACCACCTCGAGCGGTTCCTGCACCACCAATACAGGAGAATCAAAACAACCCCCCAGTACTGGGCCAAGACCAACCTACCCATGTAGGCCCTGAAGTTGCAAGGCCTGCCTCGCAACAGCCCGTCTTACCAAGGGGATCAATAAGAGCTGAGGAAGTTGCTGAATCAATGGACCGTACTGTTGTTGTGAGAGGTGCTCAGTATCCCCCAGAACAGGATGAACTAGCCAGGCTGCTCGGCAGGTCGGCCACCCCGTTCACTAATGCAATCATGGCTGAGGAGAGACCCAAGAAATTCGTCGTCCCAAAATTCACCCCTTATGATGGGACAGGGGACCCAGGGGACCATCTCTCCCACTACCAGCACACCATAGCTTTACACGGCACTTCTGATGCCTTTCCATGCCGAACTTTCGTGACCAGCCTCAACGGTACTGCTCTGAAGTGGTTCCATCACCTCCCACTGAACTCAATTACTAGCTTCGATGAGCTCGGCAGAAGATTCCTGGACAGGTTCATGACCAGTAGGAGGTTGAGGAAGGGTCCTGAGTTCTTGTTGAAATAAGGCAAACAAAGGAGGAGCCCCTCAGAGGGTATATTGAACGTTTCAATGCCGAACTCACTGAAGTCACAGATTGCAGCCCTAGTTTCCTTGTAGCCGTTTTGGCTTCCGGTCTTGCACAAGGAGGTTTTAGAGACTCCCAGACCAAAAATCCCTCTACAGACATGCAGCACTCATGGACCGAGCAAGGAAATACATTAACTTGGAGGAAGCCAAAGACACTTCTAGAAAAATCAAGGAACAAGCTCAGAAAGACGACCAGAAAAAGGATAACCATAAAAATGATGATCAAAGAAAAGACTCCAGCTCGGCTAGGAAGAGAGCTAAAAGCCCAGAGAAGAGGGGGACGTCCAGTACTTCCTATAATTCTGGGCTAAGGGAATTCAACAACTTCACTCCCCTAAATACCTCTCCATACAACATATTAAAGTAAGTAAGATCTAGAGAGAACCTGAGATGGCCAGAACCTTTGAAAGGTGACTCCAACTACCGAGATCAAACCAAGTATTGTGATTTTCACAAAGACCGAGTGCACACAACCAACACTTGTAAGGCTCTCAAACATGAGATTAAGCAGCTAATCAGGAGAGGACGACTATAGGAGTTCGTCAAACAGGATGGGGGGCAAAACCCCCGTGATGAGCGACCCCAACAGAGGAAGCCTGACCAGAGGCAGGAACAAAAGGAAGGACGGAACGAGCCCCCACGGCAGAACAACCAAGTAATCTTTGTCCTACACGCAGATTCCCCTTCAACTGGGAGTTCTAAAAAATCAAGGAAGCATTATACCAGGGAGGCCAGGTCTACTCCCAGCGTTATACAGGTCTCTAACGTAGAGAAAAGGTTAAAATCAGTGCCAGAAATCTAGTTTACAGATCAGGACCTTATAGGGGTGCATTGTCCTCATAGTGACTCCCTGGTCATCTCCCTCAAGATCACCAACTTTGCGATCCAAAGAGTCCTTGTAGACACTAGAAGCTCGACCAATTTCCCGTACTATGACCCCTTCAAGCAGTTGAAGCTCGACCCCAATAACATTAAGCCCACTGGAATAATCATGGTAGGTTTTGATGGGAACCTCAATACCCTATTAGGAAGGATTGATCTGGCCACCATTGTAGGAGAGGGAGATGGACAAAAGACCACCGTAACTGAATACATGGTCTTAAAGGCCAAATCTCCCTACAATGTCATAATTGGGAGGCCCTGGCTACATGAAATGGGGGCAGTCACGTCAACCCTCCACCAATACTTGAAGTACATTCACAATCAGGTTGTCTACTCTATCAGAGGATGCCAACCAACCTCCCGAGAATGCCATGCTCTCGCTCTCAAGGCTAGAGCCCCCAAATAGCAATTACTGCATGCCCGTGAGTGCGGGGATCCAATCTGTTCCTGCTATCATGAGGCAGAGGACTGTCCCTCCAGGATTGACGAGCCACTAAGCCCCAGAGGAAGGGACAGCAGGGCCAAACCCATAGAGGAACCTGTTAAAGTTCTGGTCAGCTCGGAAGACCAAGGGCATTACTTACAGATAGGTCCCGACCTGACGCTCACCGAACAAGATGAGATGATCAAATTCTTGAAGAAGAACCTCTCCGTATTCGCATGGGAAACGAGGGATATGGAAGGAATAGATCCCGACCTAATCACTCACAAACTGATGGTGGATCCCGACCATCCACCGGTAAGACAAAAGAGAAGGCCACTCGCTCTAAAGCGGCATCATATCATCAACGATGAAGTCCAAAGGCTGCTCGGTGCTAACATGATACGAGAGGTATTCTATCCTGACTGGCTGGCCAACACTATTCTGGTCAAGAAGAAGAATGGCAAGTGGAGAGTCTGTGTTGACTATACAGACCTTAACAAGGCATGCCCCAAAAATAGCTTTCCTCTTCCAAGGATAGATCAGCTAGTCGATGCTACTACTGGACACAAGCTTATGAGCTTCATGGATGCCTATTTGGGGTACAATCAAATACAGATGCACCCTCCTGATCAGGAGAAAACATCATTCATAACCGAACGAGGTCTCTATTGCTATAGATTGATGTCGTTCGGACTAAAAAACGTTGGGGCCACATACCAGCGTCTGGTTAATAAGATGTTCAGCCCCTTAATCTGCAGTACTATGGAGGTCTACATTGATGATATGCTGGTCAAAAACCTGCGGAAGAGCAGTCGTCTCCAGCACCTGGCTCAAACGTTTGATATCCTCAAGCAGTACAAGATGAAGCTCAATCCCTTGAAATGCACCTTTGGTGTAACAAAGGGAAAATTCTTGGGGTATATAGTCTCTCAGAGAGGTATAGAAGCGAACCCAACCCAAATTGGGGCCTTGATCAGGCTAGAGTCTCCAAGGACCAAGAAAGACATTCAGGCTCTAAATGGCAGAATAGCAGCTCTAAGCAGATTTATTTCCAAATCCACCGATCGTTGTCTACCATTCTTCAAAGCTCTGAAAGGTAACAGATCTCTACAATAGACTGATGAATGTGAAAAATCCTTTCAGGAACTGAAGAAGTACTTAGCCTCACCTAAGCTCTTGTCAAAACCAATCCAAGGGGAAAAGCTACTTCTCTACCTTGTTGTCTCCGAGAACGCTGTCAGTTCTGTACTGGTCAGGCAGGATAGGAGCATGCAAAGGCACATCTTTTATGTCAGAAGAGCATTATTGGACACAGAGAAGAGGTACCCCGAGATTGAGAAACTGGCCCTTGCACTTATAGTATCTGCACGAAAGCTCGGACCCTACTTTCAGGCTCATCCCATAGAAATTCCAACTGCTTATCCCTTAAAGACAGTACTGAGGAGACCAGAAGTATCAAGATGATTGGTCAAATGGTCAGTGGAACTAGGGGAGTTCGATATATCCTATGTTCCACGGATCTCAATCAAAGTGCAGGCCTTGGCAGACTTCGTCGCGGAGTTCACCCTAGCACTACTGGACAAAGCACAACTCTGTGAAAATTTGGGAGCTTGGCAGTTATACACTGACGGGTCATCTACCGACCGAGGTGTTGGTGTCGGGCTGGTACTGCGGTCCCCTGATGGGCTCATAACCGAAAGGCCAATTAGCCTAGGGTTCAGAGCCTCCAACAACGAAGCAGAGTATGAGGCCCTTATCTTGGGGATGAAGCTAGCACAAGAATGCGAGGTGCAGAGCCTCGAAATATTCTCTGACTCCCAATTAGTGGTCAGCCAAGTTCAAGGAGAGTACGCCGTCAAGGATGAAAGAATGCTTCGGTATTCAGAACTGGTCAATTTGTTGAAACACTCCTTCCGAGCATTCTCAATCCAAAAAATAGAAAGGGGTCAGAACGGTAGAGCTGATGCCTTGGCGAACATGGCATCCCATATGAAGTCCAAGACAGACTCAACAATAAAATTCTCCCACCAGCCAAGGCCTAGCATCGAAGAAGTTCAGGTCGCCCAAATTACAGAACAACCTCAGAACTGGATGACTCCTATACTCTAGTACTTAGAAGAAGGGCTCCTCCCAGAGGACAAGAATAAAGCAAAAAGAATCTGCATCAGAGCAGCTCGGTACCTTGTCCTTAACGGAAGGCTCTATCGAAGATCTTATTCTTAGCCATTGTTAAAATGTCGGGCACCCGAAGAATCTCAATACGTCCTGGCAAAAATTCATAAAGGAATATGCAAAAATCATAACGGAGGCAGAACCATAGCACACCGAGCTCTAACACAAGGCTACTACTAGCTTGGAATGCTGAGGGAAGCAAAAGAATACGCTCAAAAGTGTGATAAATGCCAAAGGTTCGCCTCTTACCAGCATCAACCCCGACATGAACTCATCCCCATCACAAGCCCATGGGCCTTTGCACAATGGGGAATGGACATCATAGGCCCATTGCCTAAAGCCACGCCGAACAGAAGATATCTATTGGTAGCTATCGACTACTTCTCAAAGTGGGCTAAAGCAGAGCCAGTAACTCGCATTACAGAGAAGGAGGTCAAAAGCTTCACTTGGAAAAAAATAGTTTGCAGGTTCGGCATACCTCGCGTGATCGTCTTAGACGACGGCACGCAATTTGCTAGTAAAGTATTCAAGAAGTTCTGCCAAGACCTGAATACCAACCAACATTTCTCCTCACCTAGTCATCCTCAAGCCAATGGATAAGCAGAGGTCACTAACCGAACAATCCTAGATGCTCTCAAGAAGAGGTTGGAAGGAGGTAAGGGAAGGTGGGTCGAGGAAATCCCTGGGGCACTCTGGGCCTACAGGACAACTAGGAGAACTCCAACATCAGAAACTCCCTTCCCACTCGCCTACGGCACCGAAGCAGTGATCCCTATTGAGATCGGCATGCCTATCATAAGGACCGAAGCTTTCAGTGAGGAGACCAATGACCAACAGCTCGCAGAAAACTTGGACCTGTTTGAAGAAAGGAGAGAGCAAGCCATGGTCAAAATGGAAGCATATCAGCGCAGGATGGTTAGCCGCTCAAAACTTGGCCTTAAGCCTGCCAGCTTCCAAGTTGGCGACCTCATCCTAAGAAGGGTGTTCCAGAACACCAAGGATCCCACCATGGGGAAGTTATCACCTAACTGAGAGGGCCCCTATAGAATCACCAAAACAGTGAGACCGACCACTTGCTGGTTAGAGAACATGGATGGGAAACCTGTTCCCAAACCTTGGAATATGGAGCACTTACGGAAGTATTATCAATAAAAGAAATTTTTTCATTTCAAATATTCCATAAAGTGTTCCCATCGTAATGTACAGACCTTGAGTCTGGTCCATCTTAATGTACAGACCTTCAGTCTGGTCCATCTTAATGTACAGGCCTTATGTCTGGTCCATCTTAATATACAGACCTTGAGTCTGGTCCATCTTAATGTACAGACCTTGAGTCTAGTCCATCTTAATGTACAGACCTTATGTCTGGTCCATCTTAATGTACAGACCTTGAGTCTGGTCCATCTTAATGTACAGGCCTTATGTCTGGTCCATCTTAATGTACAGACCTTGAGTCTAGTCCATCTTAATGTACAGACCTTGAGTCTCGTCCATCTTAATGTACAGACCTTGTGTCTATCTTAATGCACAGACCTCACGTCTGGTCCATCACAGTACACCGAACTACATATTCAGTCCATATTACTAAGATCACAAACCGACAGATATGATTCTAACTGCTCAACCTTTTATCAATAAGTCCTGGAAAAGGATACCAACCTTCAAGGATCATTACACTACAAGTCCTTTTGTTCGGCAATCAAGCTCGGGTTTGGCTCTAAGTGGTCAGAATGTAGAACCTCGTCAACAACGTTCTTATCTTTTGGGGGCACTGTGTCGCTCGAATGAAGGATAGCTCAGTAGTCTCTGTTCGAGGTCTGAAGGAGCTTCTTGTATTGCTCCTTAAGGGCAGGAGTGAAGGGCGGCCTCCTCTTGGTGTTCTTATCTACACAAGGGAGATCGGAACAATAGTCAGTCAAAAATACAGAGGTAGGAACAATAGCAAAGAAAAGATTACAAAAGAAAAGGGGGTCTCACCCATAAACCCTATGCTCCGAGGGAACGTAAAGATATGATCCTCAGGGTCGGTCACCTCCCACTCTCCACTAACAAAGAAATACCGATCTTTCCAAGATTTGTTGGAGGACGGTACGTAAGACAGAGGTCGAAAACCCTGATCAAACGACATAGAGTAGAGGCCTTCTGACTTCATGTACTTAAGATCCATTTTACTGCGGATCAAGTCTAAAGAGACCTCAACACCGTTCAGACGACCTAAAACCATAAACCCTAATAGGTGTCTCCAACTATTCAAAAGCAGGTCGGCAGGGCAAAGGTTAAACCAGCAAAAGAATTCCTTAAGCAATTTGGGAAAAGGTAGGCGTAACCCCATCTCAAACCAGGCGGTATACACACATATCTCACCTTCCCTAATATCCCAAGGACAATCTATGTCGTCAGGAGCCCTAAGGGCAATATCCGAAGGAAAATCATATTTCGTCTGATGAGTGCGCAAAAGTGCACTCTAAATATCCTATTATCGGAGTAAATTGCTAGAAAGTGAATAGGAATATTGAGATATATTTGATATTATTTATTTAATTTCTATTTACACTGAGATTGGTTGGAACGGTATTTTATAAGATTTTAAGTCCCAAATATTGCATCTTTGTTGGCGAGAGTTAGTTTGCAATTCCGCTTTATACTTAATATTTTTGGAACTATTTTTGGCTTTTTGGCAGATTCGACCATTGAGTTTCAATTGAGATTTGGATGACGTTAGAGTTTCAAAATGAGAAAGCGGTCTTCATGAAATATTTAGAGGATATCTTGGGCTTTTCAGAAAGGTTTGGTTTGCAAAAATCGGAGTTCGTTTGAGCCTCCAAACATTGTTTCGAAATCAGGTCTAGAAAGCTGTCCCAAATTCTGTCCGTCTAGCCAACTTGAAGGGCCGTAACTTGAGCTTCCAAAGTCCAAATCAGGTGATTTTTGAGCCTAAAATTATCTACTCATCCAGGGCTACAACTTTCGTGAAGGGCCCAAGTCGAGATTCAATTGTTATCTGGTAGAAAACGGGGTGTAAAGTTTGTGGCAACTGATTGTGCGCGGGAATAAGAAAAGCAAAATAACGAAAAAAATAATGGGCCCATGAAGCTGGAAAGGTGCAGAAACGGCTGATGAGGGAAGACAAGAAAAGTCAAAGAAGCAATAAGAAAAATCAAAGGAAAGAAAAGAAAAAAAAAAAACCAAAGAAATTAAAGGAAAAGTTGTGGCTATGGGACCTGGCTATGCAGAACAGGAACAAAGGGGAATTAAAAGTTACTGGCGTGGGCCCAAGCGGCTGTCTGCTGCATTGAGGGCTTGGTGTGTGCTGGTTTCATGGGCTGCTTTGAAGAAAAATGGAGATTTATTAGTGTGGGGCCCGACTGAAATAAAGAAACCAAGCGCTGATTGAAGCCAAGAAACAGGCCTGGGCGTGAGGTGCATTGGGTCAAAGCTGCGTGCAGTTGTGAGGCTTGGGCATGGGGCTTTAGGGCGCGGCGGTGAAGTATTTAAAAGAGAGAAAAAAAATAATACAAAGAGGAAGGGAGAACAGCTTATGCACTGTTGCGGCGCAGGATATTACAAGAGAGCTGCGGCGGCGACTGTACGGAGAAGACAGAAGCAGTTCTGGCGCAGAGAAGTCGTAGATACTCCATGGCTCAGTGTTTCTTCGTGAGGTTTATGTTATCCATCCTGTAGATGGGTAACTAAATTTTCGAGTGGGGTTAGGGATGAACTTGCACCATAAATGGCTATTTTAATTTATTTTGATTCCTGTACATGGTTTTAATTTGTTAAATTCTTTGTTGATCATTCATAATTAATTGTTGAGTTTTATTGTCCGAATAATTAAAGGTTTTAGTTCATTTATAGATTCAGTCATGCTTTTTCTATCGAATGGATTAATGTTTTGATTATTTTTGGAATAATTAAATATTTATATTGATTCAATTCTCTGCTGCAGTATTGCTTGTCGGGTATATTGTCGTCATTGTATTTTATCAATGTGAATAATAATTTGAGTGATTTAAAGATGATGAATGATTTTTCGAAGAGTTATTTTCAGTCTAATTTTGATTCATAATTTTTATATCTTCCGATTGAGATATTTGGAATTTAAATTCTCAATTGAGTTAACAGTGAATTAAAAATAATTAAAATACCAGTTATGTGCAAGGGATTCCCGAAACTCTACTGTTCGTTAAATTTGAATATTTTCATCCGTTATTCAGCTTGTTTAATTCTTAGTTGCATTCAAAATCACTTTTTATATTTTATTTTCTCATTAACCGTCTAATACTTCTGTAGTTTCAGAAATTCTGTTTATTATTCTTTTAATTTAGTCTCCCTGTGGAATCGACACCCCAAAGCTACACTACAATTATCGCGTTATTCTTTGGGCGTAATCAAATTTTGGCGCCGTTGCCGAGGAGACGGTAGAAGAATCAGTAGATAGTTTTTCTTTTCAACAATTTGTAAAGGCGGTAACTTCGTTCCCTTCTTTTTACTTACTGCATTATTATTATTATTATTATTATTATTATTATTATTATTATTATTATTATTATTATTATTATTATTATTATTATTATTATTATTATTTTTTATTTATTTATTTTATTTTATTTCTAGTCATTTATTTATTCATTTTATTTTATTTCTTTTTTTTTTTTTAGTTATTTATTTTATTATTGTAATCTTGCATGCATAATAAGTATAGGGACGCATTAGGCCGCTTTGCTTATAGGCCTGTGTTAGAGTCGGATTTAGAGTCTAATTTTTCTTGTTTTTCTAATTCTTTGTTTGATAATACTTCCAATTCTGAAAATATGAGTGAATATGAGGATCAACCCACTAGGACTCTTCAGGATTACCTTCACCCTACACGCACAGCTACACCATCATGCATCATGTTTCCACCCAATGCTCGTCCAATTGATGTTAAAACGGGGGTGATACAATTACTCCCTACATTTCATGGTTTGGAAAATGAGAATCCATATGTGCATATTAGAGAGTTTGAGGAGGTAGTTGCGACTTTTCATAGTCAGAATGCAACACAAGACATTGTGAGACTTAAGTTCTTTCCTTTCTCTTTGAAGGATCGAGCTAAGAGTTGGCTATACTCACTGAGACCACGGTCAATTGGATCGTGGAATGAGATGACCCAGATTTTCTTCACTAAATACTTTCCCCAACACAAGAACAATGCTTTAAAAAGACAGATTTCTACCTTTGCACAAAAGGATAGTGAGACTTTGTATCAGTCTTGGGAGAGATTTAAGGAGTTATTGAGTATATGCCCTCACCATGGGTATGAGAGTTGGCGTGTAGTGAGTTATTTCTATGAGGGACTTACACCTAGAGAGCGCCAATTTGTAGAGATGATGTGCAATGGTGAGTTCTTACAAAAAGATCCTGATGAGGCCATAGAGTACCTTAATGAGCTTGCTGAAAAAGCTCACACATGGACAGGGCCTAGTGCTACTGAGAGCACAAATAGGTCACGACCTACAGGGAACCAACAGAGTGGGGGAATTTACCATCTTAGGGAGGAGGATAATTTGAAAGTTAAGGTTGAGACACTCACTAGGGAGTTAGAGATGCTAAAGGCTAGAGACGTAAAGCCAACACACTTGACTAATCATGCAGAGCCTTTTAGACCATGTTCAGTGTGTGGCGGGGTAGATCACCTTGCCCAAGAGTGTCCCACATCATCTGAGATGAGAGGGATGTATGAGGACCAATGTAATACCCTAGGTATGTACAAGAAGCCTTTTACACCCTATTCTGAGACTTACAATCCAGGGTGGCGCAATCACCCTAATTTTAGCTGGAAGTCAAACAACCAGCCACATGCACCACCACCTACACAGCCTCCTAGATCATACCCTGCACCATATCATGCACCAGATCATGCATCTTCATCTTCTAGGAATTCTTTAGAAGACACTTTGCATGCATTTATTGAAGCACAGGGCAAGACTAACCAAAAGTTTGAATCATTGATTACGCAGGTTATGGAAGAGAGCAAGGAGATAAAGAGTCAAGTGTCCAAATTGATGGGCTCTTTGAGTGTGACGGAGCGAGGTAAACTCCCTCTCAAGCTCAGTCCACACCCCATGGTCAACACATGGCGCAAGGGAATTTGAAGGATGTGAATGCCATTGTGACTCAAAGTGGTAAGTCTTTACACATCCCAACAGTGGACAAATCAGAGGATGTGGAAAAGGAACAAGATAGTAGCAATGCTGAGCTGCCCAAGGAACCAGAGGTGATAAAGAGCTATGTTAAGGTACCATTCCTTCAGGCTTTAAAATCAACCAAGCACACTTTGGATCCTAACAATGAAATTTTAGAGAATCTCAGGCAGGTAAAAATCAATCTTCCTCTTTTGCATGTGATTAAACAAATTCCTACTTATGCAAAAGTTCTTAAAGACTTATGTACAGTTAAGAGGAAGCACCATGTGAAGAAGACAGCATTCCTGACAGAGCAAGTCAGTGCTCTAATTGAGCAGAGGATCCCCCCCAAGTACAAGGATCCTGGTTGTCCAACCATTGCATGCAGTATTGGAAATCATGAGTTTGGACAAGCTTTACTTGATTTAGGAGCAAGTGTGAATTTAATGCCTTATTCTATTTACTTGCAGTTGGGGTTAGGAGAGATCAAACCAACTTCTATGGTATTGCAATTGGCTGACCGTTCAGTCAGAGCACCAAGGGGTGTGGTAGAGGATGTTCTAATTCAAATTGATAAATTTTATTATCCTGTTGATTTCATAATCCTTGACACTAGCTCTGTTGTTGATTCTACTTCAAAGATTCCTTTGATTTTAGGTAGGTCGTTCTTTGCCACTGCTAATGCTCTTATCAATTGCAGGAATGGGCTCATGAAGCTGTCTTTTGGGAACATGACCCTTGAGGTGAATATATTTCATGTTGCAAAACAGCCAGAAGAGGAGGATGAAAGCTGTCAGACGTGCATGGTTGACTCACTTATGGATAAGGGAATTCCTGCAACTCATGATTCTGACCCCCCTGAGCATTTTCCTGTTAATACTGAGTTTGACTATATTTCTGCTCCATCTGATATGGTTGATGTTTGTGCTATTTTTGACAGAACTCAGGATTATGGAGCACGGGGATGGAAACCAAAGTTTGAGGAGTTGCCTAACACAAGTAAAGAACAGATTCCGTCAAGTGTGGAAGAGCCAAAAGTTGAATTGAAACCTTTGCCTAAGGGTTCAAAATATGCCTTCCTTGATCCAGGTGATACGTTTCCTATTATTATGTCATCTGAATTGTCTAAGTCTCAAGGTGAGAAACTATCTCAGACCCTAAGTAAGCCTAGGTCAGCCCTAGGTTGGAGCATTGCTGATCGAGTTAGAATGAAAGCGTTGCATGATAACAATATTTTGAGAAAAACGTTTAAGTCTAATGATCGAGTTTTCTTATATGATTCTAGACTCCATAAGTACACAAGAAAACTCAGGTCTAGGTGGACAGGCCCCTTTATAGTAAAGAACATTTTTGAAAATGGGGCAGTAGAAATAGAGGATCCTAAGAACAGTCAGATTTTTAAAGTAAATGGCCAACGTCTTAAAGTTTTGATTGATAGGCAAGTTCTAGAAGTGGAAGACATTCCACTTATGGACCCGGTTTATCAACCTTGATAGCGCCATGCAGGTATGTTTTTTTTTTTATTATTTTTTTTTTTTTTTTTATTTTATTTTATTTTATTTTATTTTATTTTGTTTTATTTTTGTTTTGTTTTATCTTTCTTCTTTTTCTTTTTGTTTGCTGCTGTTTTTCTTTGTTTTTATTTGCAGTTTAGTTTCATTTTGTCAAGTTTAAGATGCCATCTTTGGTGTTTAGCGAGCTTCCCATGACACATCAGGTGTATTCTCTCCTTTTTAGAACCCTCCATTCAATTTTGATTGTTAAACATTGAGGACAATGTTTCATTTAAGTTGGGGGGTGGGTGATTGCAAATTCATATTTTCATGTGTCAAAATTTTTAAAATTTGCATCACACGTGCATCTTTTTCACACGAGTACTCATTTTCATTCATAGCTATTTTTGTGAATTCACCGAATCCACTATAATCATTCTACTGAGGCATTCACAGAATTTTTAATGCACTTATCCAAACTTTGTGGTAAGATGGTGGTTGACACATGTAGCTAGAGAACTCTTTTGCTTAAGTATTCATGTGATTTTTGGAGAGAATTGAGAGTCTTCAAATTCAGTTGTGATAAGCATTCATTGGTCTGTTGAGTTGGGCACTTCTTTTGAGAATATCATTACATGGTTGGTGGTATGACGGCAGATAAACTTGGGATATGACAAAGGTCAACTTAGGATTAACGTTTGAGCCTTTCAAGCTAACCCTTCTCATCATAGACCCTTAGTAGCCAACTTTGAGCCAGCGAACACATCTAGTTCTTTTTCATGTGCCCACATCATCCATACCTCTTCACATTGGAGCATAGCCTATACATTATTTATCCTACCCTTGTTGCTTCCAAGTGTGTACTAAGTGTGAAATTTGCGTTACTTGTCTTTTGTGTTGCATTGAAAAAAAAAAAAACAGAAAAAGAAAAAAAGGAAGAAATTGCAAAAGTGTTCAATTAGGTGAGCATTAAAGTCAATGAGCATCAAAGTTTATTCTATTGAAAAAAAAGAAGGAAAAAAGTTGAAAAAAATTGAAAAAGGTGAAGAAAAAGAGAGAGAAAGAAGAAGAAGAAAAAGAAGGAGATGTTTTATTATTCAGTGGTTTGAAAAGTTGAAGAGAACATTAAGTGAGAAGTTTGGTTTGCTATGGTTCGTAATGAAATTCTCTTAGTATGTACTTGGAAGTTTGAATCCTTTTTATCATTTTCTTCATATAGCCTCTAGCCCGAGCCACATTACAACCCTTTTATGTTGATCGTTCTGATCTCAAGCAAGCCTGTGGAAAGAGTGGTGGAAGTCTCATTTGTTAGTGCGCCTATCATAAGATCAATGTTTGCTTGTTGCTTGTTCATAATTGCCTAATTCTTTATTGAGCGTGTACACCCCTTGTCAACTCTATAGAGAGAACCCCTACATGAAACACTTTTAAACCCGTGAGATATGGAGTTGAACCTTTTGCTTGAGATGTTCTTGACGTTGCATGTGTCATGGTTTGTGGTTAGATGGATTGGTTTGGAGCACACACACACTCTCTATGAATTGTTATAGTAGATTGATTGTTATAGGATTATTGAATTCCTAAAATTGCTTTAATTTGCGGAATTGGAAAGTGATTAAATGCCTGTTGTGTGTGATTTTCCTTGATCTTTTTTGCCAAATGCATGGGAATTGCTAGGGACTAGCAATGAGTAAGTTGGGGGGTGTGATGAGTGCGCAAAAGTGCACTCTAAATACCCTATTATCGGAGTAAATTGCTAGAAAGTGAATAGGAATATTGAGATATATTTGATATTATTTATTTAATTTCTATTTACACTGAGATTGGTTGGAACGGTATTTTATAAGATTTTAAGTCCCAAATATTGCATCTTTGTTGGCAAGAGTTAGTTTGCAATTGCGCTTTATACTTAATATTTTTGGAACTATTTTTGGCTTTTTGGCAGATTCGACCATTGAGTTTCAATTGAAATTTGGATGACGTTAGATTTTCAAAATGAGAAAGAGGTCTTCATGAAATATTTAGAGGATATCTTCGGATTTTCAGAAAGGTTTGGTTTGCAAAAATCGGAGTTCGTTTGAGCCTCCAAACATTGTTTCGAAATCAGGTCTGGAAAGCTGTCCCAAATTCTGTCCATCTAGCCAACTTGAAGGGCCGTAACTTGAGCTTCCAAAGTCCAAATCAGGTAGTTTTTGAGCCTAAAATTATCTACTCATCCAGGGCTACAACTTTCGTGAAGGGCCCGAGTCGAGATTCAATTGTTATCTGGTAGAAAACGGGGTGTAAAGTTTGTGGCAACTGATTGTGCGCGGAAATAAGAAAAGTAAAATAAAGAAAAAAATAATGGGCCCATGAAGCTGGAAAGGTGCAGAAACGGCTGATGAGGGAAGACGAAGAAAAGTCAAAGAAGCAATAAGAAAAATCAAAGGAAAGAAAAGAAAAAAAAACCAAAGAAAGTAAAGGAAAAGTTGTGGCTATGGGACCTGGCTATGCAGAACAGGAACAAAGGGGAATTAAAAGTTACTGGCGTGGGCCCAAGCGGCTGTCTGCTGCGTTGGGGGCTTGGTGTGCGCTGGTTTCATGGGCTGCTTTGAAGAAAAATGGAGATTTATTAGTGTGGGGCCCGACTGAAATAAAGAAACCAAACGCTGATTGAAGCCAAGAAACAGGCCTGGGCGTGAGGTGCATTGGGTCAAAGCTGCGTGCAGTTGTGAGGCTTGGGCATGGGGCTTTAGGGCGCGGCGGTGGAGTATTTAAAAGAGAGAAAAAAAATAATACAAAGAGGAAGGGAGAACAGCTTATGCACTGTTGCGGCGTAGGATATTACAAGAGAGCTGCGGCGGCGACTGTACGGAGAAGACAGAAGCAGTTCTGGCGCAGAGAAGTCGTAGATACTCCATGGCTCAGTGTTTCTTCGTGAGGTTTATGTTATCCATCCTGTAGATGGGTAACTAAATTTTCGAGTGGGGTTAGGGATGAACTTGCACCATAAATGGCTATTTTAATTTATTTTGATTCCTGTACATGGTTTTAATTTGTTAAATTCTTCGTTGATCATTCATAATTAATTGTTGAGTTTTATTGTCCGAATAATTAAAGGTTTTAGTTCGTTTATAGATTCAGTCATGCTTTTTCTATCGAATGGATTAATGTTTTGATTATTTTTAGAATAATTAAATATTTATATTGATTCAATTCTTTGCTGCAGTATTGCTTGTCGGGTATATTGTCGTCATTGTATTTTATCAATGTGAATAATAATTTGAGTGATTTAAAGATGATGAATGATTTTTCGAAGGGTTATTTTCAGTCTAATTTTGATTCATAATTTTTATATCTTCCAATTGAGATATTTGGAATTTAAATTCTCAATTGAGTTAACAGTGAATTAAAAATAATTAAAATACCAGTTATGTGCAAGGGATTCCCGAAACTCTACTGTTCGTTAAATTTGAATATTTTCATCCGTTATTCAGCTTGTTTAATTCTTAGTTGCATTCAAAATCACTTTTTATATTTTATTTTCTCATTAACCGTCTAATACTTCTGTAGTTTCAGAAATTCTGTTTATTATTCTTTTAATTTAGTCTCCCTGTGGAATCGACACCCCAAAGCTACACTACAATTACCGCGTTATTCTTTGGGCGTAATCATCGTCCTAATATTATCCAACCAGGAAGAGACTACAACACTCTGTCTCTCTTCCCCTCGAGAAGATTGATCAGAGACCTCACCCTCTCTATCCCTAGACTTAGAAAAGGCATCTACAATCCTAACCTCGAGACCAGAACGGGTCTCTTCCGACCCGGGCCCCAAAGAACTACTACCCCTAACAAGGGTCTGTGACAAAGAATAAGCCTCTAGGAGGCTCCCTGAACCATCACCAACACCAGAGGATGCAGTGGAGGTCGACATTCCAAAGTAACTAGAAAAGAAGAAGAAAGATAGTGAAAAAATGAACGAAAAGACCAAAACCGAACCTGGATAGAGTAAAAGCTTCGGACGAACGGTACTCTTCACAGTCTAGCTTGCTGGTTCAATAATGGCAGAATGTATTATCTCTTCAAAACACAAAAAGTAGTAAAAGAATCCTACAAAGCTCCTTCTCTCTTTTATATACATTCAGAAAATAATGTCTACTAAGGCGAACCATCGCGACGGTGGCAAAGCAATGATGACTTTAGAAACCCAAGAATCGGCTGCACAATAAATGATGTTCCAACAGCCATCTCGAAAAACAAGACGGCAGAATGCGTGACTTTTCGGAGACTTATAAAACCTTAGTTACGCCCCGAGCTCAAACTAAGGCTTGGGGGGGAGTAACTGATATA
Source organism: Nyssa sinensis (assembly GCA_008638375.1). NCBI lineage: Eukaryota > Viridiplantae > Streptophyta > Magnoliopsida > Cornales > Nyssaceae > Nyssa > Nyssa sinensis. The sequence goes on along the minus strand of CM018043.1, from coordinate 35,694,313 downwards.
CCACAATGTGACAAACCAATCACCACTCAACACGTGTAACTACATGCTCGGCCTTGTAACTATATGCTCGGCCATTCGGCTCATGCTCGGCCATTCAGCTCATACTCGGCCTTGAAGCTCATGTTCAGCCTTTCAACTCATGCTCGGCCTTTCAAAGCAGACCTACAAAGATCGAGCACATATCATCAGAGCAGGTCTGCTCTTCTGCAAAGCTAACAAGTATGAACACAAGCCTTCAAGTGCAATACATCGATAATCAGACCTCATCACCACCTCAATGTGCGCCGAGCAGGAAATGAGGAAACATTCTTCGACAAGGAAACTGCCACGCATGGTTATCTCTATTGTTGCCATATTCAACAAGGTAACTGATATCTCCAACGATCCAATCCCTATATTCATGGCTCCAAATCCTAATCAACTTGGGAAAGCCACTGCCTATAAATTAAACCCTAGAGGTACACTTTATTTTCATGCTCATTATTTGGCTTTCATTACAATCTTTTAATTCAGTTTATTGACTTAAGCATCAGAGCGGCTACCGCCGGAGCCAACCCGGTGGTCCTCTGATCTTCTGTTTTGAGTATTTCACAAGGAGCCGAGCTTGGATCATACGAGGGCCAAAAAGTGAAGCATCAATTTACAAAATAAATGATAAGAAATTATGGAGAATCGACTGAGAAAGTGAGAGTTATAGGTGAACAGAAAACTTTGGAAATTCTGAAACAGGTCTAAACCGACCTTTGTTAATCCAATTTTTGTCTATAAGAACCTAAACTAGACGGTTCCAGTACCTTAAAAACCCTAGACCGCGACTCTAAAACTCAAGGGAAGAAACCTAAAAGGCGAGTTGCAGGTTTAAGTCACGAAACTTAGTTTCAATTTTAGACTAATAAACCTGATTTTATGAGTGGGAATGGAATCCCCAAACCATGAGGGTCACGCAGAGCCAAATCCTATTAAAATTGGTGATGAAATAAGGATTTATCATGTGGTTACAGGTTCGGCTATCAAAATTTAAACCGAACACATGAACTAGTTTTGAAGCCTAAAATGAATGCCAAACTCTGGGGCAATGTTCTATAAATGGATTAGTTTAAAAATAGAGGAAATTAGGTGAATGGATTGGCTCAAAAATGAAGCTTTTAAGCTTCAAAAATTAGGGTTACAGTGGGTGTCGAAAGAGGAAGACGACCGAGTTAACTTGCTGTTTAAATCAAGTCAAACGGGTTAACTCGGGACACGTGTTAAGCGACGGGAGGGCCACCAAATTATTGGAACGACGACGTTTTGGTTGGGTCTTAAAATTTAAAAGGGTAGGGCTGATGTCATCATGATGTCAGCATTACGTGTGAACCAAATCAAACTAGTTGGTTCAATGAGAACTGAACCGGTTCAATTAAATTGAAACTGAACCCACTGGTTCAGACCGGAAGAGTTCAAAATTCGAATTTGACCCCATAATGTTTGAGAAACTATACAAGGGCTCAACCGAAATTAAATTAATAATATTTAAATAAATGAAATTCCAAAAATACCCCTAGGCCATAAATGGAGTAAACGAAGTCCAAATAAAGTAAACCAATAGTGGATTTTTACTATTTTGGACATCCTAAACCCAACGGTGGGGTCCGTTTCACCAGACGGGACTCCAAAAATTAGGACACGTTAAAGTATAAATTACCAAATTGCCCTCGACATGTCCAAAGTCAAATTAAGAGCCGAGAAGGTCTAAATTGACTTTCTTCGACGTTCCGGACTCAATGGTGAGGTCCATGTGATGAAATGAAGTATGGAAAAATGTGACACGTAAACATGTGAAGTAATTAAAATTAAATTAAAGGTAATGAAGCTACCCGAAGAGTATACGTTAAGAGATAACGCTTAAGATTAAAAGGAGAATTTAATTACGATCAAAGCATAAGTTAAGATCACCAATAGGTGGTATTCTAGTGACTATGAAGTTAATGAGACTACTTATGCATTGTTCTTAGGAACTACAAAGGAAAGGGAAAGGCACATCAATAGCGCCAACCCAGAAGTATAAGGTGAGTAACCTTGCATTTGAAGTGGAGATTTAATTCCACGGATTTGAAGATGTTTTAAAGTTCAAAATATCTGAAGCATTGAACGTTAAATTTCATATTACATATCCTGAAATTTCTTACCCCAAGGTTTGAAGATTTCATCATGAAAGCATGAACATATTTTATTTAGTGTTCATCAAAGTATTATAAAAAGTCATGTAATAAATGTATTTAAATGCAAAGATAAACCGTGCACAAGCACCACGGATTTGTTGAGTATCTTCGGAACTCAACCACGAAACGAAAAGTGTGCACAAGCACCACGGATTTGTTGAATATATTCGGAACTCAACCACGAAACGAAAAGTGCCAAGTAGCAGGATCTAATCCCCCAGGCATATGAGATATCTCCATGAAAAGTAAAGCGGGAGTCTGGTTTGAAACAGATTCCACCTAACAAAAATGAAAAGATGAAAAATGCTTTTGAAAGTGGTAGCAAGTTTTACCCCCATTTTCATTATGCCTGTGTATGTCTTTTGAAGTAATACTTTTGAAAGTGGTAGCAGGTTTTTACCCACATTTTCACTATGCATGTGTATATCTTTTGAAGTAACGCTTTTGAAAGTGGTAGCAGGTTTTTACCCCCATTTTCATTATGCATGTTTATGTCTTTCGAAGTAACGCTTTTAAAAATGAAAGCAGGTTTTACCCCCATTTTTATTATGCATGTTTATATGTTTTTGAAGTACATATATTCTATGTGAAGAAATGTATATTTAGCTTGAATACTTTAAATGTTTCAAAGTTATTCTTATGAAAAGTGCATATACTCTATGTGAAGAAATGTATATTTAGCTTGAATACTTTAAATGTTTCAAAGCTATCCTTATGAAAAGTGCATATACTTTATGTTCAAAGTATACGAGCAATTGGTAGGGAGTATTTTATAAACTCTCACGTGCGAAACCACTGCCAATTGAAACCCCATGACAAATGCTGGAATTACTCACAAGCTTAGATTAGCTTACCCGGGTTTTTACCCGTCCCCCTTTCAGGTGATAGAAAGCAAGTCATGGTTTTGATCTGTGCTCATTTTGTGGAAGGGCGTAGGAAGTTCGTTGTAGGATTAGCAGATTTTGGGAAACACCATGACTAATAGTCAGTCGTTTTTGGTTATAGACAATATGTAAATGTGATATAATTAAGTCTCGAAGGTCAAATGAATGTGTATTGTCTATAAAACTTTAGAAATTTATTTATGCTCTGAATGTGTAATCATGTATACCCCAATGTGAAGAGCGACAGTATCGGGCGAATGTGCGAAAGATTTAAATGAGAAAAGAAAAGAAAAAGTTTTCACGCTTTCGCAAAACACAGGCCGCACCGCTGTCCGATATTGTTGCTATGTTTTGCCTTGCCCAAAGGCTCCCGAGCCTGAAGGCAGCGGTTGCGATCCGGGATCCGCACATGGTGGGTTTTGGGTTGTGACATTTAGATTTACTCGTGGCATCTATTTCAGATCCTTGATCAGGGGTTAACTTTTTAAAGACTTGAGATCCGACAGGTCGGACCACTAACTGGGTAAAGAGTACCCATGACCTTAATTTCACCTGATCCTTGTACAACATCCTCGAATAACAACTCTCCCAACGGTATAATAACAATCAACGAATAACCTAGAGGCTGGCTTCTACGTTCAGGTTACCAAAAAATATGGGTGATATGAGTGCGTGGAAAAATGTGTACAGGCTGAGAACAAACTGTGTTAGTACTTACAACTACCGAGGTAGTGGCCTGAACATCTCCAGGGGTAATAGCAAAGACTCTTCCTGGTCGTTGCTATTCAATCCTAGGTCCCCCACTCTTCTGTTGAGGTCTCGCCACAGAGGCTGACGCGGCTGGTGTAGTACCGACCATAGACTGGCCTTCTTTAGGACAGTCCCTCACAAAGTGCCCAGTCTGTCCACATCTGTAGTAAGCATTGGTGTCATGATAGCAAGGCCCTTTGTGCAGTCCCTGGCAGGTGGGGCATTTAGGTGCACTCCCTCCTTGGGACTTGGCCTTCCTCTGACTAGGCCCTACACTGGTGCTATGCAAACCACTGCCCGTCCTAAAAGTTGATGATCCCTGCCTCCTGCTCTTGTTGTTTCCAAGCCTCTGATTTTCCCGCCTTTTTGCAAACTCCTCCCTATTCTACTTAATGATTTTGGCGGTCTCCACCACCTCATCGTAGCTGGCAAGTCGATGGGGCCGAATTCTGTCTTTAATGGCCCATCTGAGACCGCTTTCAAACTTGCAAGCTTTCATTTCATCTGTGTTTATAACGTTTGGACAGAATCTGGCCAACTCAGTAAACTTGGCCTCGTGTTCCTCAACAGTCATGCCTCTTGCTGGAGGGTCATAAACTCCCCAATCTTTTGATTTCGAACTTCTCGGGGGAAGTACTTCTGATTGAAAATCTCAACAAATCGTGGCCAAGCCATATTGGGTTCCTGGGCTTCCTGCAAAAGCCATCACATATGCGCCACCCCCGTGAGCATAAAAACGGCATAGGCCACCATTTGGGTATTTGTACATGTTAGAATTCTAAAGATCTTCTCCATTCTTAGCATCCACTCCTCAACTGCTGAGGATCCCCCTTTACCATCAAAAGCAGGTGGCTTCATATTCTGAAACCGTTTATAAAAGTAAGTCGGATCCTCCTCACGTCTAGGTCTATCTTCTGGGGTTGGGAGATTATTCTGTGGCACTGGCCCATTTGCTTGAGCCTGCATCGTAGGCAACACCTCCACTACACGGTTTAGGATCTCTTCCATATGATTCATGCGCTCTCTGTTAGACTCCATAGCCATACTACGAGTCTACACCATACACTGAAAAAAAGGACAGTCCACAAAACTTGGGTAATTAAATGACCTCTAGACTTATGACCCTCGGAATTTAGCGAGTTGTAATACTTTAGTCTTAATCTCCCATGAACCACTAGAACCATATCCTCTGATACCAACTCTATCACGACCCAAAACCCACCCTATGTGGATTAGGGGTCCGCGACTTGGTCTACGGCCGTTCCCTGTCAAAAGGATCTGAAATACTAAGTAAGGTTTTAACAAAATATTTTTATAGACGTCAGTAAATCTGGTAGCATAGTCAGGTCATCATTTAATACATGCCAAAAGAACAAAAGTGTTTTTAAGTACAGATCTTCCAAAAACACAAACTGACAGGACCGTGGTGATATGGGAGACATTAAGACCTTTCAGTATTTAACTTAAAACAAAACTCGCCAAAAATAGCTACCAGTAGCTAGCAGCGTCTAGACCCCTAGAGCGCCTGAGGGTTCCCCAACTTCTTGTTGTCCTAAAAAATATAAGGGGAGGGGTGAGCTAAAAAAGCCCAATAAGTAATTTCCTAGCTTTAACATGGGTTAGGGTTAGTTCGCAAGGATAATGAGGAAAAAGATAACAGATAGCCAATAGCCAATAGCCAATAGCCAATGGCCAATAGCCAATAGCCAAACGAGCAATAGTAAATACATAGCTAGTCGCCAAGATGTGTAACAATAATGACCCGAGGGTCCAAAAGAGGCATATCCCATAATATAAAACAAGAGGTAATAACGAAGTCAATCAAAGTTGGGATCTAGCCTATCATGATGGGTTGCTGCCACAACAAAACGTTAGCCAATCAAAAATGTAACATGCTTGCAATAGTATGATCATTCACAGGGTATAAAATATGATCATCCAACAATGCAAATCGTTATTATTGAATTCTAACAGAACAGATGCGTGAACAAAACGAGGCCCGGCATACCCCTAGAACGCACATATTCAAGTCCGCCTCTCTCTTTTGGGCTAGCTGAATAGCGCCAGAGCTCTTCCACTATAGGTCCCGAAGGACACAACACGTCTCGTAGGACACATCAGACCCCAAAGGGGTCCACCCCGCATCTAGGAACAGATGGGCCATTATGACTGAGCACAACCCCGGGTACATATCGAATACCATGAACAATAAATTTCCACATAAGATATACAATCAGGTGAAATAGCCACAATCTCAATCAACGAGACATAAATGTATGGATCAGTAAAATTTCTATCAACAAGATATATCACCAGATCATGATGGTACGAATATGCTCCAATATCAACAGATCAAGATTACAAAAGATATAGGCAAGCAAGTCAAATCCGAAGTACAGACATGAATAATTGATCACAAATCGATTGGCTTCAAAATAAAGAAATCAAGTTCAATAGGTAGTGATAGAGTACAAATTTGGCAGCATAAGAAGATAAATATGATTGGCTGGGAAACAACCCATATTAAAGCATCAAAATTACTTACCTCAAAATAGCCCTTAGCAGTCCTATTAACTTAAATCTCCTTCTCTTTCCCCTTAAATGTTCCTATAAATAAAAAATTTAATTGTCATTAACCCATCTCAATTATTTAGGGTCGATGTTACTGGTCGTGATTTAATTTAACTCTCTCGGTATTATTTAATTACACTCTTAAGGTTGCTAAATTTATTACATCGGCCTTCAGAGTATTCTATTTGGTTAAACAGACTCCACTGTTGAGTCCGGAACGTCCAAGAAAATAAATCTAGTCCTTCGCGGCTTTTTATTTGGCTTCGGGTACCCCTAAGGGCAAAATGGTAATTTCATGTTTTAGGTGACTTAATTTTTTGGAACCCTGGTTGACAAAATGGACCTCACCATTGGGTCCAAAATGGTCAAGATAGTCAAAATACACTAATGACTTGTTTTATTTGGACTTCGGGCCATTTTGCCATTATTTAAATAATTTAAATCAATTAATTTAATTAATTAAATTAATTATATCAGTATATTATATTATATATATATATATATATATTCTGTGCGAGTTTGATTGGGCGCGCAATGGGTGGCATAGTGGTTTGGCGTGTGTCACTCCTCTATCACGTCCTGCGTTCCCCCCCTTTTTTTTCAAACATTTCCTCATCCAAACAACGTATAAGGGGTAATCCAAGGATAATCTATCCCGCCCCATGCTAGTTTATTGGTTTAATTTCCTAAACCTGTGGCCAAACAGTCCCGAAATCCTTTAATTTTAAAATTCCCCACACGAAACTACACCGTCCCATTAATGGGCTGGCTCGCTTATAAGCCAACACGTGTCTGAGTTGACATGTTGGGTCTGATGAGTTGGGCGAGTCGACTTGGTCGACTCATCGTCTTCTTCATCGTTACCCCCGACTGTTGCCCTAATACCCATTTTATAAACCTTCAATTTCGTGAAGATCTAGCCATCCAACTCCTCTGTTTTCCATTTCAACTTGTTCCTAAGAGTCCAAGGGTTTGTTTGGCATTTGTTTTGTGACTTGAAACAAGCTTAAACGTTCAGTTTAAATCTTAATAGCCAAACCTGCAACTCGCTCATAAATCCCCATTTTTTACCCAAATTTTGTGAGGTTTCCTCCGTGGTGACCTACTGATCATGAGGTTCAAGCCTCCATTCACAAAAGCAGGTTTTATCGTGTTTTGGTGAGGTTGGGTTTAAAAGCCCAGACCTGTAACTCACAATTTGATGGTCGACTCTAGGTCTTTGGGGTCGCGAATTAGTGTCTTTGGGACACTGGTGAAGCCTAGTCAAGGTCTCGATAGGCAAAACGAGGTTTGGTACAATTATTTTCAGACCTGTCTCAGTCAAGGTCCTCCAATGGCGGCTTGGTGTACGGTTTAGGGTTCTAGGCTGTTTTGAGGTCTACCTTTCATGCCTTAACCAAGATTTCACATTCTAACATTATGCATACAGTTAAAGGCCCTCAAACAGTGCATGTGTATGACTATTTCAAAAATAAAATTGCTTTTAAAATGGCTACATAATTTACCTTCACAACAGTGGACTCCCCCTATTGTGGTGGCTCGATTCTGACCCTCTCAAGCTCCTTCAAATCAGCTTGGTTTCCTCCTTCTTGAGCACCCAAGTGGATCAAACATATGCATGCATGCACTCAACAATGTGTTTCCCTCTCACTTTTTCTCTATCTCACACACTCTCTCTCTCTTGATCTCTCTCTCTCTCTACCGAGCACACACTTATACTCACACCCAGTTTGATTACTTTTGTTCTCGGTGGATTATGCAGAACACAAGACTTATGTGTTTTTAGAGACACATGACCAAATTATATAATTACACACCTGCATATATACACATATGTAGGCATTGCAGCCTTAGGTGTCGTCATGTGGCTGATATAGGAGTTAAGGTGGAATGATGAGGGGTTTGCATGAAATTTGATTGGTTGCTTTGGGAGGTGAAGGGGCTAAGTTTATACATATATACATATTTTGTGCATTATAGGACATAATATATGGGTAGCCCAAGTGGCTAACTTTTTGGGTCTAAATTTCTTCATTACTTTGGGTCAAGGGTTCAAAACCCATTGGCCTCAATGTTAACTTGCTTTTTCCACATTTTATCCTTATGCCTCGTTTGGCTGGTACAAAATTATGTTTTAGCTATTTCCTTCATAATTTCTTTTCTGTTGCTCTTTTTACGAAACGGTTTCTTTTGGTCAATCCCCGTTTAGGTTAGCTTCGATATCCCAGGCTTTGCGTTGGTCGTTATTTCTCGATGTTTTTCGTAGTTAGCTAATTCAAGTTCTAATAGTGTTGAAACGGGCCTTAAACAGCTATATTAATGCAATCACGTTCCAAGATGACTTTATTCCATAAATTGGTAATTAGGTTCGGGTATTGCCCCCCTTTTGACGTGTTTAGCTATTTTATTGACCTATCACAACTTTCGAGGAATTCTCGATTAATTTTCTTAATTATTCTTTATGTTGCGTCTAATTAATGATTAGCGGACTAATTATTAATTAATTAGGTTGGAGTGTTACACACTAAGTCTGATTTGTATACACTGCACACGCATAAGGTCTGAGCTTGTATATTACACAGCACACACCCATGTTACATATTTATACATGTTATCATATCTATATATATATATATATATATATATATAAAATATAGGGCTGACCTGGGCTGATGTGTCGCATGTCATGCAATTGGGTGAGGATATGGTCTAATGGGGTGCTCGCACCTCAATTTTGACATTGCTGATTTGAAATTTGTTAAGGCATATATACATATCTTATGCATTATATAGCACAAAAGTGCTTGTAGCCCAGTTGATAATTTTTTGGGCTTGAAGTCTCTTTCTCATTTGGTCTAGGGTTCAAACCCTTTGGCCACTAATTTCACCTAATTTTTTTCCATTTTTCCTTCTTATGCCTTATTTGGCATTTTGGGTATTATTTGTCAAATTTTGGAAATTGTGTTTCAATCGCTTTTAAACCTCTTGGTATTTTTACTAGGTTTTCGATTTTTAGGTGATTCCTTTTTGTGTCAAAATTTTTATTTTTGACCCATCTCATTGGGTTTCATTCGTACCAATAATATATTGTATTTATCAAGAAAAAATTAATTAAATTCGTTTTACTTGGGTATCACGCTAATTTTTTCAATTCCACTTCGTGTACTAATTTTATGATTTACGGCCTATTAATTTTCATTTAACATCTCTAATTAATTCATATATAAATAAATTTTATAAAAAAAGGTATTAATGTAAATTACTTTACCTAATCAGTTCGGGATATTACATACTCCCCCTCTTAGGAAAGTTTGGTCCCCAAACTTAGCGTACCTCATAATGCAAAGAGTTACGAGTACTTGGCGCGAATCTCATCATCTCGCTCCCAAGTTGTAATACCCTGACCCGGGTTAGCACGTATACCGAGGTAGACCGGGTTAGGCAATGTACTATCAGTTGTAAACCGAGCTGTTTAAGCTCTATATCATTATACCAAATGCACTATACGATTTTAGAATGTAAACAGTGTCAGTTATATAGTCAGTGTCGGGCAACACCCGAGCAACCCAGAACTATGCCTCGTAATGCATGCACGCACGTATTTTCATGCATGCATACGTGCATACACATGCATAGCTCATGAAATATTAGTGTATGTATATGTGCCCAGAAATTAGTATATATAAATATATATATATATATATATAAATGTATATATATAGGTATGAGATATGTATTTATACATTTGTATATATAATATAGTATAGTATATATATATATATGTGTGTGTGTGTGTGTATTAATATATCAATACAAGAAAAGGAAAGAAATAAAGGAAAGAAAGAAATGAGTGAGGCATGCAGCAAGTGCATGCATATATTTGTGTGTGTGTCGGTTGTATATTAGTGTGTGTGTGTGTGTGTTGGTATGTGTGTTATAATATATATATATATATACACAAATATCTCTTTTACCATAAATGCAAGGCTGCATTTGGTAAAAAAGATTATAATTTAAAGTCAAAATTAAGGGCTTGAAAGGTGTATGGTTGAGAAAGAAGTGACAGGGGCAGGTGAGTGTGATCATGGTCGTGTATATATATATATACACATGTTGCGTGGGATTCAGAAAAACAGAGAGATTAAAGGTTGTGAGCACTATCAAGAAATTGAGAAAATTTTTGGGAAGAATCAGAAGCTAAACCAAGTTGGAACAGGAGAGAAAAGAGGGGGCTACACCAAGAAAAATCAAAAATTTTAGGTAAGTTCAACGTTCTGTTTTTAAAAGTTAAAGCATAATAGTTTGATCTAATAGGTTAGGCCTTATTAAGCATGAAACTTACATTCAGAAGTAAGAAGAATCATTTAAAATGATCCACAAACCAGTGAGCAAACCCCAGTTGCAGGTTTTAGGGTGTCTTGAAATCCATTGATATTTTATGCATGAAATCGTGTTTAAGTAGCTTAAATATGACCCTAAGTAGTGTAGAAAACCTTTAGGAAGAAAAAGAAGAAAAACAGTCAAGAAACAAGCATGAGATTTAAAGAGAAACAGTTGGCCGGAAAGTCGGCCGGAGCTATAAACCTCACCATTCGTGGGGTTAGGAAGATCCAAATGGAAAACCAAGGGTCAATTTGGAATCTCCATAAAATTCTGAGGGGAACTAAATTGAGCTAGGTCAAAAAACTCATCGAAAAATATTGGCCATCGCCGGAAGGGATGACGGAACCCTACTAGCGCATTGTCGGAGAAGAAGAAGACTGTTGGTCTTGGGTCAGGTGGGCCATGGGTCGGATCCGGGTCGGGACCCGACCGAAACAGAAATGGATATATCCAAAACGACGTAGTATTGGTTTAGGTTTAAAAGGTTTTTAAAATTAAATTGGGAGTGTTTGGTGACATGGATAAGAAATTAAAATTGGGGCTGAAATAGGAATAGGGATATCTTATCCTTGTTCTGTGGAAATCCACTGTTTGGCTATCCTTAGTTAGGATAGGATTTTCTGAAATTACAAATGAACCCAGAAGTTATGGAAATTATAATGAGACCCTAAACTTTTAGTTATTATGATTTGACCCCCCAAAATAAGATATTAATTTAATATTAATTTAATTAATTAATTAAAAATAATAAAAATTATGAAAATGCCACTAAGTCAAAAAGTAGTCAAACGAACTCCGATTAAAATAAAAGAATAGTGAATTTTTATTATTTCGAGCATTCCAGACTCAATCGTTGAGTCCAATTTGCAAAAAGAGGTCTCGAGAAGTGAGAACCCATGAAAGTGCAAATGACCATTTTGCCCTTTTTAGTACAAATGTCCAAATTGAATTCCGCGAAGGCCTAAACCGATTTTTTTCGATATTCCGGACTCAATGGTAGAGTTTATTTTTGTAAAAGAGGAACTTAAGATATAAAGGCATAAAATTTGATAAATAGCATAATTCAGATAACAATAGACTGAAATGTGTTTCTTGAATTTTAGGAACACAGAAGGGCAAAGAGAAGGCAGTATAAATCCTTCTAGTTCATAGACAGTAAGAGGTAAGTAAAATACGATCTCTGCATGTGTTACATTCCAAGCCATGTCATAGTTCTTGTATATATATTGCCTATCATACTCTATACGTACATACTAGTGTTTATTCAGCCACATTGATATTGCCCTGTCATGTGGGAACCAGTTTTTGATTTCTATATATATCTCGATCATGATTGTATACTTGTGCATGAATTCTTTTTGTACACTTGTACCTAGGGCCGTGAGGGCCAAACAGTTTTATTCGAAGCAGTCTAGTAACCGTAGTGTAACACCCCGACCCTGTTTAATTAATAATTAAATTATTAATTATTAATTAGTACCGGCTTAGAAAAAAAAGGGGGGGGCCAAAAGAGCAATGGACAAGTCTTGAACCCTTAACCAAGTGAGGGAAGGTTTTAAGGTCCCAAAAATTTACCACTTGGTCCATAATCACTTTTGTGCTATAATGTGCATAAGATATGTACATATGTCATGTAATGCCCCAAATTCTAAATATCAAGATGAGGTGGCAGCCCCTCATTGGACCACCATACCCACCAATTGGCTTTCATGCACATCAAATCAAATATATGAAAAATATAATATATGATGTATAGTTATACCTCATGTTGTGTGTGTGGTATGGAAATGTAGAAATCAGAATTGATGTATGTCTGTGGGTGCAACTATTGAGAGTGGGTATGGCAGTGTGTGGGTGATGATGTAGAGAGAGAAACAATGAGAATACAAGCTTGTATGTCCATGGTGTGTGTATACAAGTGATGTCTCACTCAAATGCACCATGAAGGAGATGCGACTGCATTTGGAAAGACCCAAAGACCAGAACTGAGCCATGAATGAGGGAGCAGTGGTTTGAACCAAGGTAAAACCCTTCAAACTGAAAATTTTTCTGTTTGAGAATTCTGGTACTGTTTTGATGTATTGAGCCCCATTACTGCATGCATGATAGTTAGATTGTAAATCTGGGTTAAACGCATGAGTTTTAGACCACTGAAACAGCCCCAAACCCACTGGCCGTACGTAGGCAGCCATTAATGACCTTCAACAAGCAGGTCTGAAACGGCTAGCACAAAACAGATTTCTGACCTTTGGAACCTGATCTAGACTCTCCTAGGATCCCAAAAACACTGATCCGCAACCCTAACGCTTAGGTTTGACCCTCAAAACCGAAGCTATAGATTTTGGTTATGGAACCCAAACTCTGAAATAGGCTTCTAAACTGAAGTTTCTGAATGGGAACTTGAAGCCCCTAGAACATGGGTCACGATAAGCCAAATCTCACAAGATTTGGTGGAGAAATGAGGCTACGCAACTGAGTTGCAGACCTTCCACGATAATGGGGACTGAACCGAGCCTTAGAGCTTGATTCAATCCATGAAAACGATGCCAAGTTGTTGGTCTAGACTGTAGGAACAATCTGAGATGGGTAACCGTAGAAATCTGTACCTGAAATGTCACGAAATTGAAAGGGAAGAAAACTGGAATTAGGGCAAAAAACTGGGGAAGACGATGAACAGTACCAGACTCGGTTTCTGGTTCGGATCGGGACCCGACCCGTTTTATAAATGGTTTAAGTAAAATGGCAGCGTATTAGTTTTAAAATTAAACTGAATCTGACCTGTTTGGTAACACAGATACAAAAATCTGAAATCAGGAATTGGGTTAACCTGAATACGGATAGGGACCAAAATTGGGATAACTAGAATATGCTATTCCGGTTTTGAATAATAAATTGAACCGGTTGGTTCTTAATAATTTTGGACCGATTCAACTGTTGAACCTTAAAACCATTTGGTCTGAACCCCTAATTTATGAAATTATGTTTTGGACCCCAAATGTTTCTGAAAATTAATTTTTGACCGCAACAGTTCTGAATATTATACTCTGGCCCAGATTTTAGAAAAACTGTGCATTTAAGCCCTCGGAAAAATAATTAAATAATAAAATAATTATTTTATTAATTAGGTAAAATTACTATTTTACCCCTAGACATTCAATATGTCAAATAAAGTCCAAATTAAATAAGTAAATAGTGTATTTTCACTATTTCAAACATTTCGGACTCAATGGTAGAGTCTGATTTGCGAAATTCAGTACCGAAAAATACAGACCTATAAGTGGTAAATGACTGTACTGCCTCTGATGATACCTAGGCCCAAATAAAAATAAAAGATAGCCCATTCTGATTATGTCGGGCATTCCGGACTCAATGGTGGAGTCTGATTTAGGAAATTAAGTCCCAAAAAATACAAACACACGAATGGTAAATGACTAAACTGCCCCTAGTGATACCCAGTGCCGATTAAACATAAAAGATAGTCCAATTTAACTATGTCGGACACTCTGGACCCAATGGTGAGGTCCATTTTATGAACTGAGGTCCCGAAAAGTTTGGTTACACAACATGTAAAATTATCAAACTGCCCCTAGTACCGTACGAAGCCCAAATAAAGTCCAAATTGGGCAAGATTGATACCAATAGAAGCCCAATTACTTGTGGACTCACATATATGATTAGATTATGATTCGGGATCAGAACATCAAGAAATACGAAATTACCAAAATGCCCCTGATGCTATATGAAACCTGAATGAAGTCTGATTGGGGCGAAACTGATACCGATAGGAGCCCAGATACTGGTAAAACTGTATACATGGTCAAATGACGAATCGGAGTCAAAATCTCACTAAACGTAAAATGACCAAAATACCCCTGAGCACATTAAGTGCAAAGTAGAGGTCAAACAAAGGTCAATCTGATCTGATAAATTATCATAAGGATAATTCTGAGCATTGAATGACTAAATAAGACTTCGGAACAGTCAACGTGTAAAATAAGAAATGATCGATGTGTCCCGATAATCTAAAACAGATATCATATGGAGTCCAAAGGACCTAGAACTTTATATTTAAGATATAAAGACTATTCTAAGGACCACGACAGGGTCCAGGGACAAGAATGGCAAAATTACCATTTTGCCCCTAAGGTCAAATAAGTACTTAACTGATAACGGTTTAAGTCTAAAAGACTTAGAACTTCATATATAAGATATATGAGATATTCTGAGGACCATGACAGGGTCCGGGGCAAGAATGATAAAATGACCATTTTGCCCCTAAGGTTAAATAAGTGCTTAACTGATAACGATTGAAGTCTAAATGACTTAGATTATGATCCTGATAACTGCTAAGCCTAAATTAAGAATGAAATAGCCCAGAGGAAACCCGATGAAAGGGAAATAGGCTACTAGGCTATCTTAGGTAATCCGATAGACGCCTAAGATGACGAATAAGACCTGAGTGGATGAATTCTGATCTGTCTGTGATTAATGATTATTATTCAGGATATACATGGAGATGCCTGACGTATCTGGCAGTTATCAGATTGTTTGTGCAAAGGAGATAAGCGAACAGTTTGTGAGTAACTTCTGACACTGTACTGTATTTTGATTCACTGTCTGTCCTTTGTGAGTAAACTAGACTTCTGACTTGGTGTATAAGTTACTGTCTAGATACTGTAATTTGATGCACTGTACTGTCTTGCATGATATATTGTTTAAATGCGTATACTTAAATGTATACCCTTTTGTACTGCATTACATGTGGCATTATTTTGTCCCGTCTTGCCTAATTAGCGTCTTGTCCTTGTCTTGTTTTGTCCTATTCCGTTCAGTTCCGTTATGTTTAGTTCCGTTAATGATATACTTGTCTTTGATTTGATACATTGTTTCCGTTCGGTTCCGTCATGTTCAGTTCCGTTATGTTCAGTTCCGTTAATGATATACCTGTCTTTGATTTGATATATTATTTTCCGTTCAGTTCCGTTATGTTCAGTCCCGTTAATGATATACCTTGTCTTTGATTTGATACATTATTTTCGTTCGGTTCCGTCATGTTCAGTTTGTTAATGATATACCTGTCTTTGATTTGATATATTGTTTTCCGTTCAGTTCTGTTATGTTCAGTTCCGTTAATGATGTACCTGTCTTTGATTTGATACATTGTTTTCGTTCGGTTCCGTCAAGTTCAGTTCTGTTAATGATATACCTGTCTTTGATTTGATACATTGCTTCCGTTCAGTTCTGTCATGTTCAGTTCCGTTAATGATATACCTGTCTTTGATTTGATATATTATTTTTCGTTCAGTTCTATTATGTTTAGTTTCGTTAATGATATACCTGTCTTTGATTTGATACATTGTTTTCGTTCAGTTCCTGTCATGTTCAGTTCTGTTAATGATATACCTGTCTTTGATTTGATACATTGCTTCCGTTCAGTTCTGTCATGTTCAGTTTCGTTAATGATATACCTGTCTTGATTGATATTGTTTTTGTTCAATTCCGTTATGTTCTGTTCCGCTGATGTTATACTTTTATTCCTGACTGACATATTGTTTCGCTCAGTCCTGTCTTGTTCCGTTCCGTTAACGTTATGCTTTTGTTCTTGATTGATATATTGTTTTTGCTCAGGTCCTGTTATGTTCAGTCCCGTTACGCCCTTGTTCCTGACTGATATTGTTTCTGTTCAGTTCCGTTATGTTCCGTCCCGATATGCCTTTGTTCTGATTGATATATTGTTCCGCTCTGTTCTATTATGTTCCGCTCTGTTATGCTTTGTCTCTGATTGATGTATTGTTCCACTCAATCCCGTTATGTTTTATTCTGTTAATGACATACCCGTGTCTCTGATTGATATATTGACATCGTTTACTGTTTTGATCTGATTTGTTATGTTAGGTTTTGTTCGGTTCTGTTCAGTTATGTTTTGTCATGATCTGTTATGATCTGTTCTGTTTTGATCTGTTTGTACTATTTAGTTCAGTCCCGTTTTATTCTACTTAAACTGCATTTCAAGTGGATTTATAAATGTTATTCTAAAGCGATTGAACTATCCTTGTGCTTTATATGCATGAACTGGATTTGAAACCCATGACAAGGAACCTGTGTTACTCACTGGGCTTATTTAAGCTCACCCCGTTTTCCTAACATTTTTCAGGAATTATCTCCATTGGACTAGAAGGCACTGTGATATAACATGATAGGCCGAGTGGCAATCAAGTAAAGGATCTGACGGCACTAATCTGTGGAGACTGGATTATTGTGGATTGAATCTGTTTATTCAAGTGAGTGATATGACACAACTGACTTGATTGATATGCACTAGATATAGAACGTGGCTCATGGTATGGTACTCTAGAGATATTAGATCGGCTTTGTGTTATATGTCTGATTATAGATATGCTCTGAGGTTAGAATCATTAGTTGTTTGGATTTTAGACTTGCTCTGTGGTACATATCCTTATGGTGGGTACATGAGTTGCATTCATGTGACAAAAAGTTTTAAATTCCGCTGCATCTGACCCTACAGTCGGAATGCAATTCGTCTGTCAGTTCAGAATTTGCCTTTGGTTGGTCACGTTGTCGATCGGCAAACCGGCAAGGCGGTTGACTGGCATCACGTCCTCGACATCCGCGTAGGTTGGGGTTCGGGATGTGACACGTAGTTTAGCTGACTATCGTTACGTCAGATTGCCTAGAACTAGTTATGATTCCACTATACTCTTCATGGAAGATAGCATGATCCTGATATATTATTAGTACCGGATTTGTGCTCAGTCACATCTCCATCTGATGTTATTCATGACCTTCGGGTCCAGGTTCCTAGTGGAGCTGAATACGAGCTCAAGGGAGAGCAATATTCATACAGCCGAGTGGAAAATTTACTACGTTGCTATGTGAGGTATGGAACGTAGACTTAGATTTTTAGATTGGTGCATTAGGCACCCAGGGGGTAGTCGGGCCCCACCAGTACCAGAGCATCTCAAATTTCGTTGATATCACTATCCTTTATTGTTCATATTCATAGCTTGATCGTGTTATATCATTATTGAATGATCATGAGATTTTTACAGCTTTCAGTACAGTGCTTACATTTCATACTTGATATAGCTCATGACTGTAGCAGTATGACATTGTTAGCATAATAGATTCATTTCATTATCATTTGATTTCTATCACTCGATGTTGAGTTACATATTCATTGACTAGCTAGCATTCTTTATACCCTTGTACACTTGGCAGAGTGAAAGACTACTTAGTGAGTTTTCATAGCTCATCAGGTATTACACAACATTTTACAGGCACAGATCCCGAGAATAGACCATAGAGTTTGATAGCTAGGAAGTGGACATTTACTTTTGAAGTTGCAATGTAATACTTAGTACAGACAGTCTTCTAGCTCTCCCATGTTATCCACGTCTTGGGGATGAAAAGTTGTATTAAGAAATATTTTCTTTCGCATTTTAGTTATTGCATGTTAGTAGCACTGATTGTGTTACAAGTTGAAACCCTTGGTTCGACAAGCAGCGTCGGATTGGGCGTCGCGACACGAGATCCGTATAGGGTAGGTCTCGGGTCGTGACATAAGTGGCTTCCTCAATCTGATGATTTCTCCATAGCACTTTTACTAATGGAATAGTCTTGTTCCTCAAAACTTGCTCTCAGGGGGTCCAAGATCTGTACTGGCTGCTCAACATAAGTTAAATCCTCTTGGACATCCAGGGGCTCGTGTTCAACCACTCGGTCTGGATTGTGCAAGTACTTCCTCTGCATAGAAACATAGAAGACATTGTGCACATGTGCAAACTCTGATGATAGGGCAAGTCGGTATGCCACCGGTCTGACTCATCCCATGACCTCAAATGGTCCGATGTAACGAGCTCCTAGCTTCCCTTTCTTTTCAAATCTCACCACGCCCTTCATAGGTGACACTTTCAGAAACATATGATCAGCCCACTTCAAATTCTAGCTCCCTTCTTCGGACATTGGCATAACTCTTCTAGTGGCTTTGAGTTGCCAATAGTTGTTGTTTGATCCGCTGGATCTTTTCTGTCATTTGCTCCACTATCTCTAGGCCAAACAACTTTCTTTTCGCTACCTCTGTCCAATATAATGGAAATCGACACTTCTTGCCTTATAGTGCCTCATATGGTGCCATACCAATACTGGACTGATAGCTATTGTTGTACTTGAACTCCACTAATGGTAGCTGTTCCTCCCAGCTTCCCTTGAAGTCCATGACACAGAAACGTAGCATATCCTCCAACGTCTGAATTTTTCTTTCAAACTGTCCATTAGTTTTTGGGTGGTAGGCGGTACTGAGACTGAGTTCTGTGCCCATTGCTTTCTATAGGCTACTCCAAAATCGAGACACAAATCTTGGGTCTTGATTAAACACTATAGAAAATAGGACTCCATGCAATTGAACAATCTCCCGAATATAGAGCA
The DNA here is from genome assembly GCA_008638375.1 of Nyssa sinensis. Lineage (NCBI taxonomy): Eukaryota > Viridiplantae > Streptophyta > Magnoliopsida > Cornales > Nyssaceae > Nyssa > Nyssa sinensis. The sequence goes on along the minus strand of CM018043.1, from coordinate 35,675,079 downwards.
CTGCCAATCGCTCTAATGTCTAGGTCATCTTGGTCGCAAGAAAGTGAGTTATCTTTTTCAATCTGTCCACAATTACCCAGATAAAATCACTTCTTTGTAGTGTCCTAGGAAACCCTAACACAAAATCCATAGTGATGTGTTCCCATTTCCACTCAGGTATCGGGAGTGGTTGTAAAAGTCCACTGGGCTTCTAATGTTCGGCTTTGACTTATTGGCACTTGACACATCGTGCTATGTACTCAACGATATCCCTCTTCATGCCTGACCACCAATAAGTACTTCAAACATTGTGGTACATCTTGGTGTTCCCTAACTTCGAGTTGTGTGCCCCATCAAGGATCTCCTCTCTAATCCTCAGCATATCTGGCACACACACACCACACACACACACACACACACACACCTCCCACACACATGCACAGTTTCTTTTTCTGTATATGTATATATATTAAAGTGTACATATTTTCCTCGACTTATGTGTGTATGTATATGTGTACACATATATTCTTACGTATGTATACATTTTTGCGATATTAGTATATATATATATATGTATATATTATACATATTGATGTATATATATATATACACATTCATATATATTTTTTTCATGTGTATGTGTACGCGTATAGGCATACATGTATTTTTCTTACACACTGTACCCATCATGCCCGCGATGTAATGATTACATATGTATGCATATATAAGTTTGTATTTCTTTTGTGTATTCTTTTTATTTTTTCTTAATAGTCATTTAATATTTATTTATCGAATAATTCCTTAATACTCGACGTATAATCTTTCTCCCTTTAGGTTAGTGGTGCACTTGACCACCTATCCTTACTGACCTAGGTTAGGTTAGTTTTATTTGTGATTAGGTTAAGCTTCCTAATTTTGGTTTATAATAATGTCTTACGCATTGTTTAAAGCTTTAAAAAGTTTTCTATTGATGTTGCTCTTTGACGTATAACATAAATTACCCAATTTATTGGGTTCTATTACAGAACTTGAATAAGTATGAAAAGAGAAAACAAATCATTCATGTTTATTTGAAAAAATAGTTGATTTTAAAGTGACTTAAGTAGGGATGACTTGTTAGTTATCTTTCAATTACGATTCCAATGACCCTAAGTCATGCCTTGAGATTTCGGGGCGTGACATTTTAATGGTCCAAGACTTAAGGACTTATGCAAACTCCAAGTGTCATATATCTTTAGTTATTGCATCTTTTCCCAAACGGTTTATGGATTTATTACTTAATTCCTTGTATCATTCAAAAATGTCGTCCATTAATCTTGACGAGCTAACATTGATACCTAGATAGAGTTGTAGACTTATAAAAAAGGCAAAATCAATTTGACTAGCTGAAAATAAGGTTATGTTTGAATAGGTCGTCCAACCGTAGCTTAATCTATTTTGAAATCCAATCGTAGCTTAATTGATTTTGAAATTGTTTGAAATAGAATTCCTAACTGATATACCATAAAGTGACACACGTATTCCAAACATAACACGTGTCTATACAGAGCTCTTCGGGGTATGGATCAAGAAAGGTTGTTTTATCCAGGTCAACCTAGGCACGAGGGGTTTAGAGGTATATAGTCCAGGGTCTAACACCTGCCATTCATATTCTACCGATCTCAAGATAAGGAAGCAGAGTTCAATATGGCAACTACCATTTTTAGGATATCTTCAAATCCTTATCTTTACAACTCCTAATCCTACTCGTCTTGGGATATCTACAGTCTATAAATAAGATCATAAGGTACACTTTCAATTTATGTTCAATTATTCTTTTAAATTATGGCCTTTATTTCTTTACTAACTTTATCATTAGAGCGGCTACCACTAGAGCCTTCCCAGTAACCCTCTGACCTCACTTTTTTGACAAATAGCGAAAGGACGGAGGCCCTTTAGACCAGAAAAGAGCAACATCAGTTTGGCACCATCTATGGGAACGACAATCGTTCTTATTATTTTTCAAAACAACGAATCTAGGGCCCTGTTTAGTTATCAACTCAAAACCTAGATTTTCTTTTTTCACTGCTTGAAAATGCGTTTGTTTAGTCAACAAAATTTGAATTTTATCTGAAAAGTTATTTTAAATTTTTCTGCAATACACTTCTCATTTTCAAAAACATATCTACCCATATCTTCTGCACACACACCCCAATACCCTTCTTTTCACCCCATGTCTTCTACACCCTAGCCATTCATTATGGCTGGTAAGAACTGAGATTTGTAGCCATACGGACAGCAGGAAAACCAGTGTGGAGCCATAGGTGTGGCGCTCAAAATTTCTCTACAACAAGAAAAACCAACAAGACATCCATTCAATCAGATTTCCCATCTCTGATCCATTTTTTCTCTGTCTCGCTCTCTCTTCCCTCTCTTCCCTCTCTCTCTCTCAACCCAACGACTTCTCCTTCTGTCGATTTTTTCAACTCTATATTGTTGGATAAATAATTATAACTTATATATCTAAAGACGCATACCAATTATGGAAATTGGAGATTCATCAATTCCTAACTCGTTGAGCTTCAATGAAGAAAATCTATGCCAAAAACCTTCATCAACGGCACTCTAAAAGGGCGCAAACTGCAGAATAGATCCATTCTCATGTCTTGTCATTCTTGTTGTTCTTCACCTCTCAAGTATATTTTAAACAAAGGGATATAAAGAATACCAATTTTAGGGATTCCAAAGGTTTGAGAAGTATTTGGATCTTGGATTTGATCGCCAGAAGCGGAGTGACGCGTACGATTAATATCCATTGTCGTGAACAGCCTTGACAGTTGACACCGACGAGTTACGGTCGAACTATACGAGACCCAACGAAAAGGCAGAACCCAGATTTCAACTCTGTATCAAAATTTAAAAAAAAAAAAATTTAATCATATACAAATACGTTTTTATATTTTTTAACTCTAAATCGGTTTTAGGATTACCAGATCCAAACGCATTTTCATAATTTTTAACTTAGAAACTGAATTAAAAATTATTATATCCAAACACATTTTCACAGTTTTCAAAAAATTAATTACAAAATTATGAAACACATTTCAGAAAATCATATTTGAATCACTATCCAAACGCAGCCTAGTTTTTTTATTCCAAAAGTCAATAGCTCCCAACCTTTGTCCTAGAAAAAACTCCCAAAACCCTCAGAATCAGCCTCCTGTTGGAAGATGAAGGAGACAAACACCCATTTGTTTACAACAGCAGCTTGATAAAATTCAAGGACAGTCTGATCAAATGTAAGAACAACTCATTGCCATGTCACAAGCTCTGGCCTCACTGGCTCAGAACCAACGGAGTAATCCTCATCCTCCTACTAATGTTGTTCATGGAGGACCTTAGCCTCTTGCCACCACCACAAGCGGAGGATCTCCCAACGCGGAGTTGCCTAACATGCAACCAGTACACCCCCATGGTACCATTCATATACAGGCTGATCCCCAGTCATTAACAGCTATGGGGAGAGGAATGCCCACGTTTCGTCCTGTTGTCTATTACTAGAGCAAGAAGAAGATACCAATTCCAATAGCCTCTAGAGCCAATCTAGCACCGTAGGAATTCCAACCTCATGAGATTCAGGTCCCTCAAGTCTTGGGAGAACAACATCCTCTTGCTAACACAGAAAAAATTCCTTCCCGTAGATTCAGGGACCTAGAGGCACGGGACAAGATCAACAATGGGTACCGATCACACAACAAATCCTATCTAAAGCTCCTTAGCGGGTAGAGGAGATAGCGGACTCTCAAGATCAAATGGTCTCAACCAAGGGATTCCACATCCCTTAAGAACAAGACGATCTAAGTAAACTGCTCAGTAGGTTCTTCATACCATTTACCTCTTCTATAATGACAGAAGTACGACCCAAGAAGTTTGTTGACCCAAAATTCACCCTCTATGATGGGTCTAAGGACCCTGGGGACCACCTATCTCACTATCAACACATAATGGCTCTACACGGGGCTACTAATGTATTCATGTGTCGAACGTTTGTAACCAGCCTAAAAGGTACTGCCCTTAAATGGTTTCACAATCTTCCCAAAAAATCAATCAGCAACTTTTATGAGCTCAGTAAGTTATTTCTCGATCGATTCTTAACAAGTAGGAAGTTGAGAAAAGGACCAAAATTCTTGCTAATTGTGAAGCATGCAAAGGGAGAATCACTTCGGGAGTACATTGCCCGCTTTAATATTGAGCTCACGAAGATAAATGATTACAGTTCAAGTTTCCTAGTAGTTGCCCTCACTTCAGGCCTTAGGCCTGGACGCTTCCAAGATTCCTTAACCAATAATTCTCTTATCGATTTGATAACACTTATGGATAGAGCATGAAAGTATATTAATCTCAAAGATACAAAAACCTCATTCTAAAAAGCTAAATAACAAGCTCAAAAGGATGAGCAAGTTCAAAAGAGGGATAACAGCGCTAACAAGAAGAGAATCAAGAGTCCTGACAAGAGAACAACACCCAGAGCCCAGAACAATCCTGTCACGACCCGAAACCCACCCTGTGCGGATTTCGTATCGCGACCGCCACCTGTCGGCCCGGGGGCCGTCAAGCAAGGCTCACATAAGCGACGCTATCGGACGACGGTGCGGCCTGTGTTTGTGGAAGCGTGAAAAACTTTTTCTTTTCTTTTCTTTTTTTAAATTTTCTGCACATCCGCCCGGTACTGTTGCTTCTTCTTCTTCTTTGGAGTGGTAAACAAAAATTATACATTCAGAGCATACTAAAAATTTAAAGTTATACATATTATATAACCGTCTGCCCCTCGGGGCTTAAGTATATATTTGTCCAGACTTACTACAATAAAATTTGACCAACTATAGGCCCTAGTACTTTAAAAATCCTTGATCAAAATGGAGCTGTCAATCACCAATCCTCAAATTAGGCAAGGCTCCTATCCATCATCATTACCTGAAAAATGTTAAGGAATGAGGTGAGCTTAAACAAGCCCAGTGAGTAATTCCAGTACCTTGTCATGGGTTTTCAACTAGTAGTGGATTAGTTTAAGAGAGACTTCATATAAACATACACTACCAATTGTACATATACTTCAAATACAAAGTATAGGAAACTTCAAAACACGTAATACGAAGCATTTTAAGCATTCGAGTAAAATAAATATTTCACGTATGTAAGTACAAGGAACTTCAAAGAACTTGTAACACGAAGCATTTAAAAGCATTCGAGTGAGGCATTAAATATGTAGTTGAAGCTTGTAATACATATAGGGTGACCATTTAGTGGCCATGGATGTTTGAAACATTTACTTGTAAACAAAATGCATGAAATCCTTTCTAGGAAAATAAGAGGATACAAACTTCTTCTTCTTTAAAACATGGGGTTATATAAAAACCCGTTTCAGATAAATGAGGGTTTAAAAACCTGCTACCATTTATGAAAACATTATCATCTTTGCACTTTGATTAGGTAAAAATTTGTTTCGAACCAGATTCCAGTCTTACTTCTCGTGGAGATATCTCATGCCTTGGGGATCAGATCCTGCTACCAGGCATTCTTCATATCAATTGAGTTCCGAAGGAATCCCAATATCATTACTTGGTGCTTATGCACAATTATCTTACAAAAACATGACTTCTTCATTAAATGTTTTTTATGAGCATTTAAAAAAAACACGACTTCTTCATTGGATGCTTTTCAAAGAGCATCGAATTATGGCTTCTTCAAATAAATGTTTTTCATGAGCATTGAAAACATGATTTCTTCAAATATAAGCTTTTCATGAGCGTTTGAAACATGACTTTTCAAATAGAAGCTTTTCATGAGTATAAAAATATGGCTTCTTCAAGAAATTCTTTTGATGAACATTTAAAAACATGGCTTCAATTAAAGAATGAATTTCATGAGTATTCAAAACATGGACAATTTAACGGAGCTTTTAAATATTTGGAAGACAATACTTGAAACATTTAACACATGAGCTTCAGGAATTTAAATCACTGATGTATAGGAAGTTATCAAAGCATAGATAGAATAAAAGCGGTTAATTTAAGCGGCATTTAATAAAATTGACATTTACATGGACATACGGAAAATAAATGTATCATCTGTCCGAAATATCAAGTAGTAAATCTTGCATGCCATGTTAGAATTTATAAATAAAATGACAGTATAAAGTATATAATACTAGAATTTAAATTTAGAAATACTGCAGATATTTTAAATATAAAAACACTTCAGAAAATTTAAACTTCGATTTACTTCAGAATCCATGGAGATTAAAAACCTCTACTTCAAGGTACAGGATTACTCACCTTGTTCCCCTGTGTTAGTGCTACTAGTGGGCTTTCCCTTTTCCTGTGTAGCTCCTAAGAAAATTATAAAGAACTCATCAACTTCACATTCACTTTAAATTTTCACCTATTGATGCTTTTCATTTAATTTTAGACCCGTCGTATCCTAATTTCCTAGGACTGGTCTTACCGGTCTACTCAGTGGCAATTTAATAAATTTTATTCTTCATGTGACTTTTTTTTTATACTTATTTTGGTACTATGGACCTCACCATTGAGTCCAGAACGTCGAAGAAAGTCAACTTAGATCCCTCTCGAACTTCTATTTGGCTTTAGGGGCACTAAAGGCAAAATGGTCATTTTATACTTTTAAGTGTCTTTATTTTTCGGGGTCTCGTCTTGTGAAACGGATCCCACCATTGGGTCTAGAATGTCCAAACTAGTTAGAATACTGTAATACTCCGACCTGAATTAGGGATCATCAAACCGTGGGTTATAAATTAGTAATCGACGCCTTAAGTAACGAGGTCGGTTTCAACCCCAACACGAGGGCTTTTGGTGAAAGTTCTGAAAATCAGGACGATTGTACATCACTTTCGTTGCAATCACCAACCTGTCAGTTCCGTGGTGATTATACGTTTTCACGTCGACCGCCGAACCAAAGACACTGCATTACAAGGTTATGAAAAAGTAGTGTAAATATTGTACACTTAAGAGAATGATTAATTAATTTAATATAATTAGTTGATTTAATATAAGAAATTAAGTATTAGTTATATGATGACACACACATACACACATTAAAGGTGTAATGTATGTATGTACATGGCCAAGCATGTACATGTGTAAGTATATATATATATATATATATACATGGTGGTATATATGAAAATAATTAGATATAGATATATGTAGCATATAAATAATATAAATATGTATGTGTGTGTGCGCAGAACCGTGAGGGAGTGTGTGAGTGTTCAAATGTGGTGTTAAGTGTGTGGGCATACATGGTGTGCATATGTATGTATGTATATATATATATGTATATATATATATATGTATAAAATATATGTAAAAAGGTGCATATGCATGCATACATAAATACAGCCACAAGTGGGCTGATTTGAGAGGAGTGATGGGAAGGGGGACTGCAGCTAGTGTGTGGGCTAGTATGTGTGTGTAAGTGAGTGAGTTAGTGTGTGTTTTAGTATAATATGTATATATATACACAAAATCTCAACCAAACTTTAAATGCAAACCTGAATTGAAAAGAAAGGGATTAAATGGATTAGAAAGGAAGCAGAATAGGAAGTAAATGAAAGAGAAAAAGAGAGAGAGTGGGGCGGCCATACAGGCTGTAAATACATATACATGCACTAAGGGTGCATTTAGAAGAAGGAAGATTTGAGCTAAGTTCTGGGGTATTCAGAAAAGAAGGAAATCAGAAGAAAGGGGGAGAGAGTCACTGTTTAGAGGTAAAAACCACAAAACCCATGATTTTCTCTCCCTAGAATATATGCATGTGTATAGGCTGTTTAAGTTTTATTTATGCATGTATGATGTTTAGGACATTAATACGTGAATAAGGCATGAAATTTGGTCTTTAAAACAACCTAAAAACACAAGAACCACGAGAAGCCGCCATTGATGGACCATGCTGAGAGCAGGTCTGAATCGAATGGCAACCAAAACCCTTTTTACCTATTGGGACCTCAACTAGACCCTATGAGTGCCTTGAAAACACTAGACTGCGACCCCTAGAGGACTACGATGAACATGAAACTTGGAGTTGCAGGTTACGAGTTTGAAACCCAACCCCTCAAACTCGATGAAAAACTCATTTTTGAGAATAGGGATTGAATCCCCATTCCATAAGGATCACATAGAACCACACCCCATTAAAAATGGTGAAGAAACGAGGGTTTACCATGGAGTTGCAAGGTTGATGGATAAACCTTTACACCGAACGGATGAGCTCGGTTCAAGCTCTAAAACTGAATGCCAAAATGATCCTTATTGTCTCAGGAATGATTTAGATTAAAAACAGTGGGATTTCATTGAGCCAAAATGCACGAAAATGGAAGGAAAGAAACCTAGAAAATTAGGGCAACAATGAAGAAAACAGTGGAGAAGATGATGAGTCGACTCACTGTTTGAAACGAGTCACGCGAGTTGACTCAAACACGTGTCATGACGAGAATAGGGCCACCGCATAAGTGAGGCGACGTTGTTTTGCTTAAGGGTTTTAAAACCCAAATTCGGATTCGTTTGGTTACGCGTATATGGGCTCAATTTAATATCCTGTACGCAGTTTAGATAGCCAATACGAGTTTATTACCCTTATCTGCCGTTTGGTTTAAGAAAACAGGGAAAAATAAAAAGGGCGTAAGCCTTGGGGTTCGAACCCCTGACCTCATGCACCCCAAACCCTTCTCCTTCCACTCGGCCACGCGCACGCGTGTTGGACATATATGACAAAAATATATATATATATATATATATATTATATATTTAATAAAATCAAAAAATTAAAAAAGGTGCGATTGCACCTGTTGGAACTTGAACACAGTATCTATTAGAGGGGGAGGTGACACGCTGGCCAGCGTGCCACCCATTTCATCCGACCTTTTTATGCAAATAATATATATATATATATAATACTTAATAGATTTAATTTAATTTAATTAAATAATGTCAAAAATGCCCGTGGTCCAAAATTAACAAGTTATTTATGTATTCTTACTATCTCGGGCCTTCTGAGTCCATTAGTGAGGTCCACTGATAAGAGACGGGACTCCGAAAAATAAGACATGCTAAAAATGTTAAAATGACCAAATTGCCCCTACTGTTACCAAACTCAAACAAAATCCCGCGAAAATCTAAATTGACTTTCTACGACGTTCCAGACTAAATGGTGGAGTCCAAATTATGAAACAAAGTACGAAAAATGATGACATGTAAATAGGTAGACGACCATTTTTCCCTTTTAACACAAAAGTCTGAATTAAATTCTAAGAAAGCCTAAACCGACTTTCTTCGACGTTCCGGACTCAATGGTATAGTCTATTTGACCAAAAGAAGTGGCTATAATAAAGAGACATAAAATTTGATGAATAGCATAAGTTAGGTGACTATACATTAGTACACTGCCGAGGTACCAAACTAAAAAGTACGGTACATATTTGAAATGAAATACGAGGGGACATGACACGTAAACATGTGAAGTAATTAAAATTAAATTCAAGTTAATGGAGCTACCAGAAGAGTATAATTTTAAAATAAAATTTATTTCCCTAACACGCTAAATTGTGTTTTAGGCAAAAAGAATTTACAAGTAGACGAACATAGCTAAGAAACGGGAGAAATTTACGATCATGACTAAGGCTCAAAGGTCGACCTACAAAAAGCAACAAGAGTTCCTTGCAGACTTACTATAGCAACAAAAAGTGACTGCAAGAAAATAAAGATTGCCCAATCAACCGAGATCGTTTCGGTTAGACCATTCATATAAAAACCCCAATGAAGGCAATGCTTGCTGAAGCAAAAATTAAGGGGCAAGAGAACACTGAAACTTTAAGTGAATGGCTTCAAAGGTAATATTTATTTATCATTAAAAAAACTAGATATGTAGTACAATTATAATTAGGCTGATTTTAAAGTTAGGCCTACATAGTCTAAAGGTGGATTTAAATCACAAGTTGATTTGAATGTATGTGAAGTTTAAGAGATTTTCCTAAACTATTTTAGGTTGAAAAAGGGGAAAGGGAAAGGAAAAGCAGTTCCGTGAAGTCGACTTAAAAGTTTAAGGTGAGTAACCCTGCATTTGAAGTAGAGATTTAACTCCATGGATTTGAATGAAGTTTTAAGTTCAAGTTATGCGAAGTATTTGAATATCAAATTCAATTTTTATACGATTCCTATTTTAAAATATCCTGTTATGACATGCTTGGTAAATGTTTTTATATTCAGTTCTTTTTCTTGGAAATATTTAGCATGTCGGAGTAAAATGCAAATCTCTTTAAATATTCTGAATTTGATTATTACAAGTATTTGAAGTCCTATTATAGAAGTTATATATTTTATGTTTTAAATACTCATGAAAAGTACCTATTGAAGAAGCCATGTGATAAATGTTTTATAAGATAAATGGTACTTAAGTACCACTTGCAAAGTTGAAATCCTTTGGGATTCAACTATGACATGAAAAAATGCCCGGTAGCAGGATCTAATCCCCCAGGCAAATAAGATCGTAGCATTGACAGTAAAATAGGAGTCTGGTTCGAAACAGATTCCATCTAATCAAAGAGAAAAGATGACAAATGATTTTGGAAATGGAAGCAGGTGTTCACCCTTATTTCTATTATGCATATTTATATGTTTTTGAAGTTCATAAACTCTACTTGAAGAAATGTATGTTTAGCTTGAATACTTTAAATGTTTCAAAGGTATCTGTTTTAAGAATGCAAATATTTTGTGTTCTAAACATATGAGCAATTGGTAGTGAGTATTTTACAAACTCTCATGTGCTAAACCACTACCAATTGAAAACTTCATGACAAATACAGGAATTACTCACAAGCTTAGATTAGCTTACCCGAATTTTTTATCCGTCCCCCTTTCAGGTGATTTACGGCAGTACTGATTTGAGGATGATGATGATAAGTCTAGCCGTTCTTTTGGAAGGAATGTTTAAGTAGTTCTTTTGTTAAGTGCTATGAACTTTAAGTATTAACTTTTGTATTAGTAAAGTGGGTACACTGTTATGTATTAAGCCCCACGGGGCAACTGAATTATGATTGTAATTATAAATTCTTTTAAGTTTTATTATGCTCTAAATGTATGATCATGTATACCGCAATGTGAAGAGCGGCAGTATCGGACGGATGTGCAAATTTTAAAATGAGAAAAGAGAAGAAAAAGTTTTTCACGCTTCCGCAAACCACATGACGCACATCTATTCGATACCGCTGCGTATGCGAGCCTTGTCCTGAGGCCCTCGGGCCGAAGGGCGGCGGTCGCCACTCAAGATCCGCAAAGGGTGGATTTCGGGTCGTGACAAATACACTATTCATATGTTTAATTTGGACATCGGGTCAATTTACTATTATTTAATAAATAACTAATTTAATTAATTAATTACATATTAAATATATATATATATATTATTTCTATATATGTGCACATGTGGTTGGCATGGCACAGTGGTTGACTTGTCCCCTTACTACCTCCGAGCTCCTGAGTTTAATACCCAGCACTAGCGTGCCCTCTTCCCTTTTCCCTAAAAGCTGCTTCTAATTATATAATATATACATATATATTGGCCTCTTTTATCACATAAATATGCGTGGCATAGTGGTGGGCATGCCCTCCACCTACCACGACCTCTCAGGTTCAACACCCACCTACGGCAGGTTCTTCACCCCCCTTTTTTTCCAAAAACTGAAACAATTTAAAGAAAAACAAAGCCCAACGGTGCAGCCCGTCACTGCGCCCAGCCCAGGGCCGTGACCAGCCCAAGGCCCAGCCTACTCCTTCTGCTTCCCCCACGCACTTCTGGCCACAATCCAGTAGCTCCGATCACCTTCTCCGGCAACGGTGACCAGACTGCTATGTTTTCCATCCTTGTTTTCTTCATTTTTTCATCCTTTTGAAGCCCAAAATCACTTTTAATCATTCTAAAATGTGTTTTAAGACATTTATATAGAAATTTAAGCATCAAAAACATCTTCAAAACTCAAATTTCTTTAACAACAATTTTTCGATAACCCTTAATATCTCCTTCATTTCTCAACCATTTTTTATGCGGTTTCTTCCTACATGTTCCATTTCTTCATAGAATTTAATCATGCAATTTTTTCTAAGCTTTAAGCAAGTTTATGAAAAACCCAAAAATGAATTATTTGAATTTACAATAAATTTTCTTACCTCTTTCTTCTTGTTTTTCTCTTTTTCTCCTTCTGTTTTTCACTTCTGAATATCCCAGTGTCCTAAGCTTCAATTTTTCTCTCTTCTAAATGCACGTTCAGTGCACATATATATATATATGGACCATCATATGGCCGCCCCCTCTCTTTCTTCTTTCGCTCTCTTCTCTCTCCCTCTTCCTTCTTTCCTTGACTTCCTTCTTCTGCTTTTAATTTTCTCTCCAACTTTCCTCTTTTTTGGACTCCTTGATTTCTCTTTTTCATTTTTTTCCTACTTTTCATTTAATGCTCTCTTTGAAATTTTGGGTTATATATGTATTATATTAGAAACACATACTGACACACATAATTTACACATAGTAGGCTGTCGACACAGCCTACTCACACTCTCCCTTCTAATTCTGCATTCACCCATTTTATTCGACTTTATTTTATATATATATATATATATATATATATGTTCTTTATATATATATATATATATATATATTCTTTTACACATATATAAACACACACAATCGTACACATATATACACACTTAATGTGTGTATTATACATATATTTAAATACATGCATATATATATTTCATTCTATACACGTACACACATATATGATACCTATAATGTACATATGTATTTATAATTGGGCATACCCGTAAATTGCCCGATACTCGATGTTTCATAGTCTAGATTAACTATAAAATTCTAATCTTGATATGCGAGCTAAATTATCCGGGTGTTTTAGGTTGGGGTATTACCAATTCTAACTCTGGGAGGTATAGGACTTACACCCCTCTGAATACCTCTCTTACCCACATACTCCAACAGATCCAAACTCGTGAAAACCTAAGGTGGCCGGAGCCACTAAAAAGCCACCCCGACTCAAGGAATCAAAACAAGTATTGTGATTTTTATAAGGAGTAGGGGCACAAGACTGAGGAGTGCAGGGCTCTAAAACAAGAAATAGAGCATCTCATTAGGAAATGATGACTAAGAGAGTTTGTCCGTCAAGATAAGAGGCAGAACCCCCATGACGAAAGACCACTTCAAAGGAGCCAAAAACAAAGGCCTGAACAGAGGAAATTTAGAATGATCAGCAACAGCAAAATAATCAAGTCATCTTCGTGCTTCACACTGACAATACGATGACAGGAACGTCTAACCGACCCAGGAAAAGATATACTCAAGAGGCAAGGGCAAAACCCCATATTATCTAGATCTCGACCATTGAAAAAAATGTGAAGTCAGAACCTCAGGTCCAGTTCTTTAAATTGGATCTTATTGGGATACATTTTCCCTACAACGATGCTCTTGTCATCTCACTCAAAAAAGCTAATTTTGAGATCAGAAAGGTTCTTGTAGATATTGAAAATTCTACTAACGTATTATTCTAAGAACCCTTCAAACATATGAAACTCAACTCTAATGACATCAGAGCTACCATTGCTGTCATGGTAGGATTCGACGGGAATCTCAACATCCCAATGGGCAAAATTGACCTACCAACCATGATAGGAGAGGGGGACTGCCATAAGACACTGGTCTCTAAATACATGGTCTTAGACACTAAATGTCACAACCCCGAACCCCACCCTGTGCGAATCCCGAATCGCGACCCGCCCGCCCCCTTCATGTCACGACCCGAAACCCACCCTCTGCGGATCTCGCATTGCAACCGCCACCCTCAAGCCCGGAGACCTTAGGGTGAAGGCTCACATAAGCAACGGTATCGAATAGATGTGCGACATGTGATTACGGAAGCGTGAAAAACTTTTTTCTTTTCTTTTCTTATTTTTAAATTACGCACATCCGTTTGGTACTGCCACTCTTTACATAGCATACATGTTTTAACATTCAGAGTATAACTAAAATATTACAGACTTATATTACATAACTATCTACATCAGTTACCCTGTAGGGTTATACACATTACATCATATTGTTTTAGTACAAAACACTATTAAAGCTGATAGAGTCTTCTAACAGAAACCAACTAAGTGCTAGAGAATATAACTACTTAAACCAATCTTCCAAAAATGGTAGATTTCATCATCATCGTCCTCAAAATCAATACTACCACAAGTAACCTAAAAGGGGGATCCGAACAAAGTCCGGGTAAGCTAATCTAAGCTTGTGAGCAATTCCAGTATTCGTCATGGGCTTTTCAATTAGCAGTGGTTTTTAGTACATAAAAGTTTGTAAAACATTCACTGCCAATTGCTCGTACATTTTAGAATACAGAGTATATGCATTCTTAAAATAGATAGCTTTGAAACATTTAAAGTATTCAAGCTATACTTATACTTATGAACTTCAAAACATATAACATAACATGTATTTCTTAAATAGAGTATATAAAACTCAAAACATATGCATTTCATAAAACAAATAGCTTTGAAACATTTAAAGTATTCAAGCTAAACTCGTACTTCGTCAAATGGAGTATATAACTCGAAACATATGCATTTCATTAAACAAATAGCTTTGAAACATTTAAAGTATTCAAGCTAAACTAGTACTTCATCAGATAAAGTATATAAACTTTAAAACACATAAATATGTATTTCGAAAATGAGGGTAAAACCTGCTTTCATTTTCAAAATCACTTTGTCATCTTTTCTCTTTAATTAGGTGGAATCTGTTTCGAACCAGACTCCCATTTTACTGCCAATACTATCGATCTCATTTGCCTGGGGGATTAGATCCTACTACCGGGCATTTACTGTTGAATCCCGAAGGATTTCAACCATTATAGGGGGTGGTACTTAGTACCGTTTATCTTGTAAAACTTTAACCCAACTGAACCGATCAAGAGCAGCTGCCTGGTCCCTAACAGGTAGGACTTATACTCACTCCCTAACAGAACAGATAGGGTTTCTTCAAATAGGTACTTCTCATAAATATTTAAAACATCATGTACATAATTTCATAACAATTCCTTTAACACATTTGATATAACAAATTCAGAACACTTTACATAATTTGCCATTTAAAACTTTAGATATGCTGAAATATGTTTTAAGAAAACTGTGATAGAAACCATTCACTAAGCATGTCATAATAGAGTTTATAAAGATGGAACAATTTAAAACTGAATCATGTAAATACTGAATTTGGAATTCAAACACTTCATATCTTTGAACTTTAAACCTTTTCAAATCCATGGAGTTAAATCTCCACTTCAAATACAGAGTTACTCACCTTGGTCCTTTAGGGTTAGTGCTAATAATGCGCTTTTCCACTTTCCTTGTAGTTCCTAAGAACAAATTCATAAATATCTCATCAACTTCACATTCATTGTAAATCATCTCAATGTTCCTTAACTTATGCTTAAATCGTATTAGATCCTAAAACGATCTCATAAATTCATATGTACTTAACTTAACTCATAACTCATACTCTTAACCTATGACACAATTTAATGTGTTAGAAATTTAATTTATTTCAATTTATACTCTTCTGGTAGCTCCATTAACTTTAAATTAAAGTTATTTATTTCATATGTTTACGTGTCGTATCTTTTCGTATTTCCTTTCCTCGTATACGCCTTAGATTAGTACTTTGGCGTTACTTTAATTTATAGTCATCCGACAGATGCTATTCAACAAATTTTATGTCTCTTTATTTTTGACATCTCTTTTGGTCAAATAGACTCTACCATTGAGTCCGGAGCGTCGAAGAAAGTCGGTTTAAGCTTTCCTAGAATTTAATTCGAACTTTTGTATGCAAAAGGACAAAATGGTCAATTATCGTTTTACTTGTCACATTTTTCCGTACTTTGTTTCGTAATTTGGACCTCACCATTGGACTCAGAAAGTCCGAGATAGTAGGAATACACTAACAACTTGTTAATTTTGGACAAGGGGTATTTTGGTCATTTACTCCTTTGCGTGTCTTTATTTTTCGGGCCTCGTCTCATAAAACGGACCCTACCATTGACTTCAGAATGTTCAAAATAGTTAAAATTCACTATTCATATGTTTAATTTGGACTTTATTTGCTCCATTTATGATTCAGGGGTAAAATAGAAATTTTACCTTAATTATAAAATAATTAAATAATTATTTAATTATTTAAATATTTTTCCAGGGGTGTAATTGAACAAAATTCTCAAAAGTTGGGCCACAGTAAAATTTTCCAGAAATTCTGGGTCAATCCGTAAATAGTGAAAGTATGGGTTTATTTAGTTTTTTTTTAATTAAATTTGAAAACCAATGGGTTCGGTCCAAATCCAAGTGAACCGGTCCAGTTCACTTGTAAACCAACCGGTTTAGCCGGTTTGCCACGTGATGCTGACGTCATGATGACGTCAGCCCTAATGGTTAAAATTTAAAATGTTTAACCTCTAAACTTCACCGTTTAAATAAACCCATAATCTAATTTGACCTGGACCCGTAACCGACCCGTTGTCCGACCTAACCCGAACAGTGTCGTCTTCCCCATTGAAGCCGACACTATTCACTTGGAACCCTAATTATTTTCAGTCCTATTTCTTCAATTTCGTGGACTTTTGTTCACTGTTTTTTTTCTTATTTTCATCTTAAATCGTTCCTAGAACAGAAACAACTAGTTTGGCATTCGTTTGGACGTTCAAAACTGGCTCATTTGTTAGATTTTGGGTTTGATAATTCAAACCAATAATCTGCTCGTTCTTGCTCATTTCTGAGCCAAATTCAATGAGGTTTTGTCTGTTGTGATCCCCTTTCCATGGCGTTTTACATTTGGCCTTTAAAACAAGTTTTGGGGTGCAGTTGAGGTGTTGGGTTTAAAATCCGAAACCTGCAACTCACCATGGGAGGTCCATTTCTTATGATTTTTGATCGTGGGTATAGGTTTTTAAGTTGCTCTTAGTGTCTAGTTTAGGTTTTGATAAACCAAAACCAGTTTGGTGAACATTGGACTAGACCTGCTTCAAGCAAGGTCATCAATGGCCATAGCTTCTGGGTTCCACGTTTTTAAGTGTTTTAAAGCTAAAATTCCATTCTTAAACTGATCTAAACATGTTTTTCATGTCATATGTACAATATAAAAGCTTAAAAACAGATTATACATAGAGAAATTTTAGAGAGAGAATTTTATGCAAATTTGAATTTTTCTTACCTTTTTGTCACTGTTTTTCTCTTTCTTCTTGCTCTGAATTTTCTCCTTAGCTTCATGCTCTTCCTTTTGGTTTCTTTTGTAAGAAACTAGCATGCTTTTAAAACAAACCCCACCAACCCATCTCTCTCTCTCTCTCTCTCTCTCTCTCTCTCTCTCTCTCTCTCCTTATCGCTCTCTTTTTGATTTCGTAGCCCTCCTCATCTCTCTCTCTCTGATTTCGTAGCCCTACACTAGCCTTCACATCTCATCAATTTTGTTCTTCCCAATTTTTGCTTTACCTTAAGTTTTGGCTTTTTGTTTGATATTTTGTATATAACATATATATATATAATACAAAACACATATGCATACCCATGGAGACACACACCTACTCACACTTGAGATATGGAAACATAAACACACACACTGCACTGTTCACACCTTTATGCATATATATATATATATATATATATTTACATGTATATATATATACACACTCTTACTTGTATACACACACAATACACCATAAATGTGTGTATATGCATGTTATCAACATTTAAGTTTTAATAATTAAATGTATTCTTGTAGTTTAAATTAACTAATTATTTAATTAATTAATTCTTTTCTCTTAAGTGTAAATATCTTTACACAATTGTTCATTGCCTCGTAATACGTGTCATATGACCTGGTATCCCGGGTTGGGATATTACACTTCAGCCCGTGGGCTGACGGCGGACTGCACATGAGCAACGGCGTCAAACGACGGAGTGGTACGGCCAAGATTGGCAATTACGGAAACGTGAAAAAAACTTTTTCTTTTACAACTCGCACGTCCGCCCGGTACAGTCACTTCTTCTTCTTCTTCTTCAGAGCAGTAAACAAGCATTATACATTCGGAGCATACTAAAAATTTTAAAGTTTTACACATTACATATCCAATTGCCCCTCGGGGCTTAAGTACATATTTATCCAAAATTACTGTAACAAAATTTGACCAACTATGGGTCCTAATATTTCAAAAAGTCCTTGATCATAATGGAGATGCTAATCATCAATCCTCAAATTGGGCAAGGCTCTCATTCATCATTACCTGAAAAATGTTAGGATAATGGGGTGAGCTTCAACAAGCCTAGTGAGTAATTTCAGTACCTTGTCATGGGTTTTCAACTGGTAGGGGGTTGGTTTAAGAAAAAATTCATATAAACATACACTACCAATTGTACATATACTTCAGATATAGAATACAGAATTCTTCAAAATCAGATAGCGTGAAGCATACAAGGCATTCAAGCTAGGCACTTATTTCAATAATCGCAGGATACAAAATCTTCAAATCACGAACCATGATGCATTTTAAAGCATTCAATAAAACACTTAATATGTAGTAGAATTTATAAACATGTGCAAGATAGCCATTTGAAAGCCAATGAAATAATTGAAATCCTTTCCATGAAATAGGAGGATGCAAATTTCTTCTTCTTCAAAACTTTAAAACAAAGGGTTATATAAAAACTCGATTCAGGTAAATGGGGGTTTAAAAACCTGCTACCATTTCTGAAAACATTTTATCTTTTCACTTTGATTAGGGAAAAATCCATTTCAAACCAGATTCTAGTCTTATTTCTGAGAGATATCATGCTTGGGGGATCAGATCCTACTACTGGGCATTCTTCTAAATTGAGAGCCCGAAGGGAGCTCAATAATTTGCTATGCATATGCATCATTATCTTGCAAAACTTTTCAATTCTTCACTGATGCTTTTCAAAGAGCATTGAAAACATGGTTTCTTCAAATATGTGCTTTTCACGAGCATTAAAACTATGACTTTTCAAGAAAAGCTTTTATGAGCATCTAAAACACGGCTTCTTCAAGAAATTATTTTGATGAACATTTAAAAACATGGCTTCAATAAAAAGAATGAATTTTCATGAGTATTTAAAACATAGACAATTTAACTGAGTTTTTAAATACTTGGAGGACAATACTTGAAACATTAATCACATAAGCTTCAGGGATTTAAATCATGATGTACAAGAATTTATTAAAGCATAGATAGAATAAAAGCATATATTTCAGGAGGCATTTAATAAAATTGACATTTACATAGACATGCAGAAAATAAACGTATTATCTGTCAGAAATATCAAGTAGTAAATTTCGCATGCCATGTTAGAATTTATAAATAATGATAGCACATTGAGATATAAAATACAAGAATTTAAAATTAGAAATACCGCAGATATTTTAACATGAAAATATTTCAGAATATTTGAACTTCAAATTACTTCGGAATCCATGGAGATTAAAAACCTCCACTTCAAAGTACAGGATTACTCACCTTGTTCCCCCGGGTTAGTGTTACTGGTGGGTTTTCCCTTTTCCTTTGTAGCTCCTAAAAAAAATTATAAAGAACTCATCAACTTCACATTTACTTTAAATTTTCACCTATTGATGCTCTTCATTTAATTTTAGACCCGTCGTATCCTAACTTCCTAGGACTAGTCTTACCGGTCTACTCATGGTAATTTAATAAATTTTATTTTTCACGTGACTTATTTTTTTATACTTATTTTGGTATTATGGACCTCACTGTTGGATCCGGAACGTCGAAGAAGGTCAATTTAGACATTCTCGGCTTTTTATTTGGCTTTGGGCACATTATGGGCAATTTGGTAATTTACACTTTAACGTGTCTTAATTTTTTAAAGTTTTGTCTCGCAAAACGAACCCCGTCATTGGGTCCAGAATGCCCAAAATAGTCAAAATATACTATTTATTTATTTAATTTAGACATCAAATTATTTTAGTGTTATTAAATTAATTAAATAATTTAATTTAATTAATTATAAGGTTATATATTATATATTATTTATGTTGAAATTATTGAACAGGAGCAGGGGTGGCTCAGTGGCTGCCTCTTATTTTTGTCTAGCACAAAAACTTATGATAAATGGCTCCCTACATATCATATATATAGGACTTAACCTAATTAGGGCAAGAGAAGAGATCTAGTAGGTCCCACTAAGTTAGTTTCCAATTAGTCAATTAAATCTTAATTATCTCATAACTAATTTTAATTGAATAATTAATTTCAATTAACTCCACTATATAATTGCAATTGCATTCTAACTTAGTAGAATAGAGTAAACCCATATACACTATACTTCCGTAGTTGACCCCTCTACATGGATACTAATAATCAGGATTCCATATTATACTATCAATTTAATTCTCTAATTATTTTAAGAACCTAATTCAATAACTATTAATCACTTGTAATTGGTCATCATTTCAATAAACAATTTACTGAAAAGACTGGATTCAAATTTCAGTGATTAATCCATTGAATTAGGACAAAAGTGATATCCATCTCTCTAATATATAGAGAGTAGATTCCATCTTGAGAATATGTGTTCCCACAGTCTAAATAATGACTTCCCAAGATACCGAGGTGTTGATCTAAAAGACCTCACTCATTGGTAACTCAAAGTCATCACTATTCAAAACTTGACTTCATTATCCTCCCAAGATTAAGAGTTTACTGCGAATAGTGAATAAGAAACTTATTAAAGGTGACAGTTTCAAATGATGCGTTTCTTATAGTGATCCAATTCAGTGTATTCTCAATACACCAATACAGTAACCTAGAGTCCACTACTCTGATGGTTGAGATAAACCACCTTATCACATAAAGGTTAACTGTATTACAGCTTTACAAATAAGATGTCCAGTCTTATCAATAGCCACGAACAATTCTAGAATTGCCTATATAAGCAATTCATATCTCCTGTATATAAATCTCATTTATACACATGAACCGCTCCTAATGACAATTCAAGGACTAATCATCTCATGATATAAAGCAATATCCAAACATATGGTAATATGAAACTCAATAATAAATCAAATATACTAAATAATAATAAAATGTCTTGGATATGATGGCACACATCCTAACAAACTCCCATTTGCACTCACATCCATTCCCCATAACATCTAACATCTAACATCCATCCTATCCACATGAAGCTCGAAACTTTTAAAAGGTAGAGCCTTAGTGAAAGGATCTGCAAGATTGTCCGTAGATGCAACCTTGGTGACGATAATGTCTCCGCGTTGAACGATCTCTCTAATGAGGTGATACTTACGCTCTATGTGCTTTCCACCCTTGTGGTTTCTTGGCTCCTTGGATTGAGCTACAGCTCCACTATTGTCACAATAAAGGACCATAGGCAACTGAGACTATGGTACCACTCCTAGTTCCGAAAGAAACTTCTTGAGCCAAACTGCTTCCTTAGTTGCTTTAGAGGCAGCTACATATTCCACTTCAGTGGTTGAGTCAGCAATACACTGTTACTTGACACTCTTTTTGATAAGAGAATCTGAATAGACTAAGTATAGCAACTGGTAAAAAAGTTTCCTCATAATCGATACCCTCTTTTTGAGTAAACCTTTTCTCCACCAATCTAGCTTTAAAAGTCTCAACTAATCCATCGGGCCCTCTCTTTCTCTTGTAGATCAACTTACAACCAATTGGTTTAATATTGGCAGGTGGTTCCACAAGTTCCCAGACCTGATTAGAATACATAGATTTAATCTCAGCTTTCATAGCATTTTGCCAAAGTCCTGAATCTTTATCAGAGATTGCCTTATCGTAGCTACTAAGATCTAAAACATCTTCATCTAAGACAAACTGTCCTAAGAACATGTACCTATTAGGTGGCCTGATAGTCCTCCCACTACGATGTGGCTCTGGTGTAATAGAAGATGTTGGAATAGAGGCATCTACTCCATGATTATCATTTGCCTAAGGAATAGAAGAAGCATATGATGTTTCTTCTAAAGTGATCTTATTCTTGGGCTCTAACCCATAATATAATCATCCTCCAGAAAAACAGCATTCGTGCTAACGAATACCTTCTGCTCACTGGGATTATAAAAGAGCCAGCCTTTTGTACCCTTAGGATAGCCAATGAAATAGCTCAATTCTGATCTTGGTTCCAACTTGCTAGTCTTTCCTTTCTAGATCCGGTAGTGGTTTAAACTTGGCTTGCACCTAGTCCAAAGCTCTACTAAAGTCTTAGGAGCAGACTTAGTTGGAACTAAGTTTAGAATATATACCGTTGTCTCCAACGCATACTCCCAAATGAATATAGGCAAATCAAAATAACTCATCATTGACCTTGCCATATCTAAAAGTGACATGTTTCTCCTCCCTGCTACATCGTTCTGTTGAGGCATGCCAAGTGCAGACAACTGGGATAAAATCTCATTATCCAACAAATTCTCACTGAAGTCACTAGAGAGGTATTCCCCACCTCAATCAGATCGAAGTGATTTTATGCTCCTATCTAATTGTTTTTCCACTTTTATTCGAAACTCTTTGAACTTTTCAAAGGCTTATGACTTGTGGTGCAATAGATAGACATAATCATATCTAAAGTAATCATCAGTAAAAGTGATGAAATACTCATAGCCCCCTCTAGCCCTAATATTTAAGGGTCCACACACATCAGTATAGATTAACTCCAATACTTCTTTGTCCCTGTTTCCTTTTGAAGCAAAGGGTCTTCTGGTCATCTTTCCCTTCAAACAGGATATACAGACTAGTAGTGGTTCAACAACCAAGGAAGACAAAGTACCTTCCTTTACCAGTCTATTAATCCTATCTAGATTAATATAACCTAGCCTCAAGTGCCAAAGATAAGTTGAATTAGTAGAAGAAACTTTTCTATTAAGTGGTAAAGTTTGTGATGGTTCATTCTTTTTGGTGTCATGTATCTCATGCATTTTAGGAGTAATCAAGTAAAGACCATTAACTGTTATGCCAAAACATATAAAAGAACCACTATGTTTAATAACAACATTTGAATTAAAATAAACTGAATAACCTTGTTTTATTAAACTTGAAACTGATAATAGGTTCCTTCTAATGCCAGGCACATATAAGCAATCATAAAGTACTAGTGTCTTATTTGAAGAAAAACATAAACTAACTACTCATATTGACACCGCAGCAACATTTGCTTCTGTTCCCAAGTGCAAGATAATCTCTACATGACTTAGTCACCTGGTCTCCCGAAACCTCTGCAATGAATTACAGATGTGATTACTTACACCGGAGTCTACACACCAGGAATCTGAAGTACCCGTTATATAGCTTAATTCAAGTGATTTGATTATACTTGTGTTCTTTTTCTTGGCTAGATAATCTAGACAATTTCTATTCCAATGCCCCATGACCCCGTAGTGGAAACACTTTCCTTTGGGCTTAGTGGTTGCCCCTATGGTTACCCCTTTCTTCCCTTTTCCAACATCGCCTTTAGGACCCATATTCCCTTGGAGTTTTTGGGGTTTTGTTTCTTCTTCCACTTGCCCTTTCCTTTGGGCTTGGGCTTAAAAGAAGAACCCTCAGCCACATGAGCACTAGGATGGCTTTTGATAATACCCTTTGCTACTTATAAAGAGCTCAGAAGCTCAGCCAAAGTCAAATTCATTTTGTTCATGTTATAATTGAGCTTAAATTGATTAAAAGAGTCAGGCAACGACTCAAGGATAATATCAACCTAGGACTCACCATCAATGTCAGCCCCTAGAACTTCCAGCACATTTAAAAGGTCAATCATTTTTAAACCATGGTCTCTTACTAGAGTTCATTCTGCCATCTTAGTGTTCATGAGTGCTATCATGGCAGTCTGCCTAGCAGGACGCCCCTGATCCCCAAACATCTCATTTAAGTTAAGGATCATATCCCTAGCTGTTGGGAAACTCTAATGTTAATGTTGTAAAACACTTAACATCGAAGCTAAGATATAGCAACGTGTCATCTCATCAGCCTTAGCCCACTTAGAATAAAGGTCAATGTCCTCGTGGGGAGCATCATCCCTTGGAAGGTCTGTGTTATCCACAGTAATCACATATTTGTACCCCTCTATAGTAAGGACAATGTCCAAATTTCGTTTCCAGTCCACATAGTTAGGTCCAGTCAACTTATTTTGTTTCAGGATAATAGCAAGTGGGTTAAATGAAGACATCTGAGAATCATATATATAAGCACATACATTAGCATGAATGTAAATAAACAGTAAAATAACTTTTGCTCTCATGAATGAATAGTGGAATCCTCAAGCCACTATCAATGAATGCATTGGAACCTAACCTTATAAATAACATGCTCCGTGGGGATGACAATGTCATTCATATGATTAGGAGGACCATCATATCCTATATGATTGCACTATCTAGACATCTCATGTCAAATGAAACATATTTTTCAATGTCCTTTGGTCTTCAAAAGACAATGATAGACTCCATGGAAAAAATATCATTCCCTTTTGATCAAGTTTATACCATCATCTCAAATAAAAAGACAATCATTACAAGTAGTGTCCCCGTGGGGAGATCACCATCACCCTGTCTCTTTCTATTCTATCCTAAGAGGTCCATACTTGTAACCAACTAGATAGTCACCTTCCGTAGGGAGGCCACTCGAAGATGGCTCAGGGCACCTATTTTTGTCTTACTATGGGCTGATGATGGAAAACCGTGGGAGCTTTCTTAAAGTATCCCTCCCACTTGTTTTTATAAATATAGGATCTTTATTATACAACACATGCATAATTATATTAACCTATTTATGGATCAAAATTAATTATATGATTTTATGAAAATAAACATGCAAGCATAAAATTAAAATTATCTCTCATGGCCAACTAAAATTCTTGATAGCAGGCTTTGTACTTCCATTGGTCTTCTTGAAGACTCACATCCTTTAGCTCTTTTTTCAAAAATAAAATAATACATGAAGAACCCATTCCCGCATACGTGAGCTTACATTTAATCTAAAATTAAAAATTAATAGGCTAGGGAAACCAATGGAGCTTGCCCATTCACGAGAAACATTTTCAAGTCCATTGCCCTTTACAATTGCCTCAAAACCAATTAAATTAAATACATCACCTAATGGCCAACCATGAGAAATACAATGTCTTCCATCACATGCATGAATCATTCAAATATGATGAATAAAATTTAATAAGCATATTACACAAGTTGAGTAATCATATACATCATCCATGTATATCCTAAGAATACTAAGATTTAATCATTGTATCCAAAAACTCTTGTAGGTCAAGTCTAACTTAACCCATAATTTATATAATTTTAAATCCAACGTATTTGAGTGTCAAATACCCATGGGTATCACATACCTATAATATAAAAGTATGGATAATAAAAAAAAAAAAATTAAGCCCATAAAATATTTAAGTATCACATACCCAAAAAGTTACTCTTTTTTATAATCCGATTATATAATATATATATATACATACATATATATATATATATATGCGCCACATAGGAAGCATTCAAGCTCCAAGCGCCATTGGATATAGTTGGGTAACCAAGAAAAAAAAACTAATTCTTTTTTTAAGACACCAACGTTGCACCCTTTTGAATTCTAAGAAACTATTTCTTGAATAGCAATGGGAGCCAAGATTAATGGGTATCATATACCTATTAATAAATCTAATAGAAACCAAACTATGTTATACGTATATTAATATAGGTAATAATTATCCACAATTTAAATTTCATATATATAACAACTTGTAACTCAGATTATTTCATGCGTTGCATTCAAGGTTGCCGCATCTCATACGGCTTCATTATTAAACAACATTTGCAGCCCCTGTACCATATGCGGCACCTGGGTATCCAATACCCTATCCTCATTCGCGTTTCATGCGGTTTCAGCTCTTAACAAAAATTATATTTGTAATCCTAGGTATCTCATACCCATTAGAGTTCAAGAATAATTTTGAATCTCAAACAACAATTAAATCTTTGTATCAATAGATTGTACCACAAAATCACATTTTAATATACTCAAAACAACCTTTTCTTTAATTTGGGATCCATGAATAGGTTTAGAACAAAATAATATGACCTTCAAAATTGATGAATTCATATAAAGTTTCTCTAATACCAATTATTGGTAGGAAAAATACAGCGGAAAAGATTTTAAATTTTTTACTTTGATCAGATTACTACATAAATCACATAATCTTGATAAAGGAGGGTTAGAGATACCTTGTTCTTGAAGTAGGACGCAACCATTCTTTTCCTCTAGGTTTTCTCCTTTTTTCCTTAGGCAAACTGTATCGCAAGGAGAGTGGCTTCCTCTTATTTTTGTCTTGCACAAAAACTTATGATAAACGGTTCCTTACATATCATATATATACATATCATATATATAGGGCTTAACCTAATTAGGGCAAGAGAAGGGATATAGTGGATCCCACTAAGTTAGCTTCCAATTAGTCAATTAAATCTTAATTATCTCATAATTAATTTAATTAACTCCACTATATAATTCAAATTGCACTCCAACTTAGTAGAATAGAGTAAACACATATACATTATACTTCTACAGTTGGCCCCTCTACATGGATACTAATAAGCAGGGTTCCATATTATACTGTCAAATTAATTCTCTAATTATTTTAAGAACCTAATTCAATAATTATTAATCACTTGCAATTGGTCATCATTTTAATAAACAATTTACTGAAAAAGACCGAATTCAGATTTCAGTGATTAACCCATTGAATGACTTCCCAAGATACCGAGTGTAATACCCCGACCTAAAATGTGACTGAGCAACTACTATAAACCCTAGCTGTTAGGGTCATTTTTTGATATTACATAAAATTGCCCGGTTTTGGAATACGAACAGTCCCAAATGCCCGGATAATGCCCGAGCAAAGCCATGAGTATGTATCGATGTGCATGTACGTATATATATGTATATATGCATATATGGGTATGTATATATATATATATATGTGTGTGTGTGTATGTTAGTATACATGAATATAGGTGTGTATTATATGAATAAATGTGTGTATATGTAAGTGTATATTATATATGTATATATATATAAGTGATGTGTGTGTATCATATGTATATATAAATATAATTTTAAGTGCAGCAGAAAGGAAGTGTGTGTGTGTGTGTGTGTGTTTGGTATGTGTGTGTGTGTGTACCGATATACCAACACACATGTATATTTTATATGTATATATATATTATATAATAATACAAGTATCAATGAAGATTTAGATAAGGAAAAATATCAGAATGGAGAGGAAAGAGAGAGAGAGAAAATGAGAGAATGAGAGGTGGTGGAGAACTGCCTATATATACACATGCATGTGTTGCATGCAATAGGAAGAAAGAAAAACAAGAAAGGAAAAGAAAAGAAAGAAGAAGGAAGGAAGAAGAAAAGCAAGCAAGTGCTGCAAGCTGCAAGAAGAAGAGGTAAGAGTTAAGTTCTGAATTTTTTTAAATTATGGGTTTTGTAAAACTTGTAAAAGAATGTAGGGTTATAATCTATGATGGAAATGGAAAACTTAGGAAGAAACAGAAAGTAAAATAGTGAATAAATGATAGAGAAAAACCTAGTTGCAGGTTTAATGGTGTTTCAGGTAATGAGAAATTTAGGTGGTTTCAAGCCACTTGAGGAATGGGAAATTGTTCCCTTCAACCTCATAAACATGTAGGAAGAAAAATGAGATAAAAAGAGGGCTAGAAAGCCACGGAATAGAAAATGAAGGGGTGGCCGAAAAACCGTGGCTCGTCGGAGCAGCCACTGGTTTCCCCTATTTTAGCCATTTTCGATGACTAAACCCCAAAACCAATTTTAGAAATGAAACCCTTGGAAGATTTGGGTTCGAACCACGTTGGGCCGACACTGGAACTCCATCGAAAAAGTTGGCTGATGCCGGAGAAGGCACTAGAAACAGGTTAGAGAAGATAAACAGTAGATAGGGGAAACTGCGTCGTGTTGACTTTATTTTACATGAAACTGCGTCATTTTAAAGTTATTGCTTTTAAAATTAAAAGGTAGACTTCCACTATTTGGCTACAAAGAGAGGGTTTCAACTTGATAACCCTACATAGAATAGGGATATCTTATCCCCAATTGAACCCTTATACGCTGTTTGGTTTAGGAATTCATTGAAAAATAAAAGGGGGCTGCTGCCCCTAGAAATTGAACCACAGACCTCCAAAAGAGTGGGAACTTATGCCCCACACGCAAACCATTGTGCCACTAAGGCACGTGTGTCCTTATTTTACCGAAATTAATTTAAAATATTAATTTAAATAAATAAATTAAGTTAATTATTGTATTTATTCCCAAGACTCAAATAAATCAAATAACTAGTGTATTCTTAATGTCTTAAACATTCTAAAGTCAATGGAAGGGTCCGTTTCACGAGACGGGGTCCCAAAAAATTAAAACACGTAAAAGTGCCAAATTACCATATTGCCCCTAGTGATGCCCAAAGCCAAATTAAGATCCGTAAAAGACTAAAATTATTTTCTTTGATGTTCCGGACTCAACGTTAGAGTCTATTTTCCCAAATAAGATACCTATAATTATGATGTGTATGGAATTGACTAATTTTAGGGCATTAGACCATACATAGTATTAAGCTTAGATGTGTCTACTAATTAAAAGGAACTTCAAAAGGAAAGGAACAAATGACTAAATACTGAGGTAGAACAGATTGTTAAAAGGTAAGTAAAACTCAATCTCTTACATGTGGTATTCTCAGCCATGGTTATTTCTATTATTGTCAAAGTTGTACTTTTATACGTACCCGATGCTTATTGTTTCCACAATGTGATACTTGTTCTATCTTGTGGACATTGTTTGATTGTTGTATTTTGATCTTAAATGTTGTACACTTTGCACCATGCCTTGAAAAGCCAACTGTTATATTCTTACTGATTGACATTCCACTTGTGTACACTTCTCATGGAATTATGAATAATCATGATATATTATGAATGTCAGAGTTGTGCTCAGTCACAACATCCATCCGATGCTTTTCTAAGTTGACAGGACCTACGAGGTCGAAAAGAGTCCATAAATGGACATATGGCAAAGATGGCGTATTATACGCAATGAGTATTTTGACTAGGGGGTATGCTGGGCCCCAAAAGACAGAGGGTGTGCCAAGCCCTGAACAAAATATGCATCACTTATGTTTGATATCTTATCTTTTATTGGATTCATAGGACGATCATACTATTCCCTATGAATAATCATATGTTGAAAGTTTGTCTATTGATTTATGATTAATTGGTTATCCATTTATTGTGGCAGTATATCTATTGTTTTGGTAGACCTTCATTGATGATCCCGTGTTCATTTTATCATTGGTTATCCATTACTCATGACTGGTTATTGTGATCTCTACTATCTTGATTGGCCATTATGGCATACTATGTTCTATTGGCTATTGTAGTACTTTGTTCTATGACTAGCTATCATATTTCACATCCTTATTTATCTTGGATTATGTTCTTTCTGTATTGACCCTAACCCATAGTAGAGAGGAGAATTTACTTACTGAGCTTTGTTAACTCATTCAGACTTACTTATTGTTTCAGGAAGGGAAGCTGCGAGACAGCAGTAGGAGCTTAAGATCATATAAGAGCATTTTGAAAAATGTACTAGAGATGATGTAGTTCTCCCATGTATTCACCACCTAAGGGTGATGTAATGTTGGTTCCCATTTTGATATATGTAGAACCTTATTATGACTATTTAAGACTTCCGTTGTATAACTGTTTAAGTTTTTATATATTACACATTGTTATTACTGATACAAGGAAAGAAAAGTAGGGACGGCCACAAGGTCGGCCCCGCGATCCCCAATCCACATAGGATGGGTTTCGGGTCGTGACACCGAGGTGTTGATCTAAAAGACCTCACTCATTAGTAACTCAAATTCATCACTATTCAAAACTCGAGTTCACTATCCTCTCAAGATTAAGAGTTTACTGTGAATAGTGAATAAGAAACTTATTAAAGGTGATAGTTCCAAATGATGCATTTCTTATAGTGATCCATTCAGTGTATTTCCAATACACCAATATAATAACCTAGCGTCCACTACTTTGATGGTTGAGATAAACCACTTTATCACATAAAGGTTAACTGTATTACAACTTTACAAATAAGATGTACAGTCTTATCAATAGTCGCAAACAATTCTAGAATTGCCTATATAAGCAATTCATATCTTCTGTGTATAAATCTCATTTATACACATGAACCCCTCCTAATGACAATTCAATGACTAATCATCTCATGATATAAAGCAACATCCAAACATATGGTAATATGAAACCCAATAATAAATCAAATCTATTAAATAATAATAAAATGTCTTGGATATGAGGGCACACATCCTAACAAAGGTATTCGAGAAGTTCTGTAAAGACCTATACATCAGTCATCACTTCTCCTCTCTAGGGCATCCTCAAGCTAATGGGTAAGTCGAGGTCACCAACCGTACTATCCTCGAAACAATAAAAAAGAGGTTGGATAAAGCAAAGAGAAGATAGGTCGAAAAGCTTTCCAAAGTGCTCTGGGCATACCAAACTACTAAAAGAACCCCAACTACGGAAACACCATTTTCACTCACCTATAACACCGAGGAAATCATTCTTGTTGAAATTGGCATGCCAACCCTTAAAACTGACTACTTTAACGAAAAGGCCAATAGCCAACAACTTGTACAAAATCTGAACCTACTGAAAGAAAGATGTAAGCAAGCTTGGATTAGGACTGAAGCCTACCAATAGAGAATGACTAAATATTTCAACTAGAGGTTAAAACCCATTAATTTATAGCTCGGAGATCTCATCTTAAGAAGGGTGTTTCCAAAAACTAAAGATCCTACCATGCGAAAGCTCTCCCCTAACTAGGAAGGACCTTATAAAGTAACCAAGATAGTCAGACCCATGACTTATTGGTTGGAAGATTCAACTGGAAAGCCACTTTTGATTCACTTTAGAGTTTGTTATCAATGCACAGACCCCTAAAAGCCTTGTATCCGTTACAAGTGCTACAGGTCTGGTCTATTTCACTCAATGCACAGACCCCTGATAGCCTTGTAACCATTACAAGTGCTATAAGTCTGATCCATTTCACTCAATGCACAGGCCCCTAAAAGCCTTATAACCATTACAAGTGCTACAGGTCTAGTCTATTTCACTCAATATACAAACCCGTAAAAAACCTTATATCCATCACAAGTGTCACAGGTCTGGTCCATTAAATCAATGTACAGATCCCTAAAGGTCTTGTGTTCAATACAAGTTCTATGGTCTGGTCCATTTTATCAATGTAAAAACCCCTCAAAACTTTGTATTCATTACTAGTGTTATGGGTCTAGTCTATTTTTCTCACTGTACAGATTTCTAGAAAAGCCTTATTTTATTTACAAGTGTTATAGGTCTATATATCATGAATTATCAATATGCAGACGCTAGAGAAACCTTATTTACTTATCAGTGTCTTGGTTCTGTATATCCTGTTATTTAGACCTCTGAAATGCCTTATGAATGCTTTAGAGTCTTTAAGGGAGCTTATATTTTCTACTAGCCTGGATATTGAAGAAATTATCTCAAAGTCAGACACACCACAAAGGTATCAAGCCACACATGAGTTTTGGAATCACTGGAATTTCTTACACTTTTGAACCGTTGTGACAGTTAGAGCAATAATGGCCTTGTAATTCCAACCGGTAGCTGATTCAATAAATGTCACATCAATGGCTATCTCCTTGAAATACAAAGCGGCGCATTTATGACTACTACGCGTGTAACGTCTCAAAAACCCTAACCTCAGCTCTGAGCATGCCCCAGAATAGAGGTTTGGGGAGGGGGGAGTAACTGATATATCATAAAGTGACAAACATATTCGAAGCATGACATGTGTCTATACAGAACTCTTCAGGGTATAGATAAAAAAATCTTATTTTATCTAGGTCAACTAAGCATAGAGGGTTCAAAGGTATATGATCCAGGGTTTAACACCGCCTTTCATATCCTACCAACCTCAGGATAAGGAAGTAGAGTTCAATATGACTACCATTTTCAAAATATCTTTAAATCCCTATCTTTACGACTCTTAATCCTACTCAACTTGAAAGATCTATAGTTTATAAATAAGACCATAAGGTATCTTTTAATTTATTTTTAATTCTTTTTTTTAATTATTTTATTTCTTTACTAATTTTATTATTGGAGCGGCTATTACCGAAACCTTCTCAGTGACCCTCTAACCTCATATTCTTGAGAGATAGCGAAGGATAGAAGACCCTTCAAACTAAAAAAGAGCAACATCACTAACCGTTCTTGGACATATACAGATTAAAGATTTGATTCTTACCAAGGGCTTAGTGAGATGAAGACCCAACCTAATTGTTAAACCATGGGCCAGTTTACTGTTGGTTCTGGGCTCACAGTCTATTTTGGCCCACTCTATTTCTACATTGCTTCCTTCTCCTGAACTCGCTTACAGGAAGGTAGTCCCTTTCAAATTTGTGATTAATTGATTGAGGTTGAAGCGAGTCCGCACTATGAATATTAGATCGATCTTAACCAACACACAGATTCATATATATATATATATATATATATCGAGAGCGGGAGAGAGAGAGAGAGAGAGAGAGAGAGAGAGAGACTGTAATAGTTATAATAATTGTGCCTGTGGGTGCCTGTGAGGGAAGATGGAGAAGGTGAACCAAGCATTTGAGAAGGTGAAGATGCTGGTGGGGATGGAGGTGGAAGATGAAGCAGCGGCTGAAGAAGAGAGCTCTTTTGCGTTCATCGACGACTTCAATCGCAACTGCACATTGTCCACCAAGCAGGTCCTCTTTCTCTCTCTCGTTCTCAGTTTCTTCTAAATCTCGTCGTTCTTGTCTTATACTGTCATTCACTCACCCAACTCACGAGATTTTCTGTGGAATCGTCTATTTTCTGACACTTCGTTTCATAATTTGGGCTTTGTTTTCAAACCACTGAGTATTCCACTATCATCATCATTATTTCCAACCCAACCCATAGGGTTTCTAATGAAGTTCGAATTGGACTTCTCTCTATCTCACGTAATATGTGATTGTCTTTTAACTTTTAGCTGGGATTCACGTTAAGAATTGTTATGGATTTTTTAGTCTTCGTGTAACATTAGCTACATACCACTTCAGTTGACTGTTTCCAGCTAGATCTCTACCCTGTTGAATGGTTGCTGCAATCAAAGGCCTTGGATAAGATCTATAGTTCCTCTTTCAGTGTTTTGCATTAACCATCACAAGTCCCACAACATCAGTCCACAAAAGCTCTTAGGTAGATGTGCAAAGCTAGAAAGTGTGAAACCCAGCAACAAATTTGTGTAAATGGCTGATGAGAAAGGGCTCTGACACGATGGATGGTTTGTGGATTCTCTGTTCAACTTCAGTGGCAGATCCAGAAATTAATGACGGGAAGCGAAAATTATATATATTAGAAGTTTGGGATAATGCCTTATGAAAATACACAAAATTTTGGCGGAACCAATTTCCAATTTTAAAGAATTTTAGCAAAATAACAAGAGAAAATGTAGATTTTCCAAAGCTTGGGGGCCCCAAATCCATCAATGAACTTGTATGGCACACACCAGTTAGCAATTTTACTAGTTCTTTGATATCAAATGATCCATTATTATGTACTGTTTGGTCAAGAAGCTAGAAGGACTACTTATCATGCTTTTGAGTGAAAAAACCAAAGCCGTTTTTGCTCTCAAAAGAAAACAAAAACAATTTTAGGTGGGTTGAGTGGTGCATTGGACATATTATTTAATGCTCTGCCAATGATCTATTGCTAAATTATTTGAGATGCAACATTTAGTACAAAAATTTGGAACATGTAGCATTACTCCAAAAATAATATATATATTTATCCACGCACACATTTGTTCACTCTCCCACTTTCTTTTGAAAGTTTTTCCTTCTTTTACACACTTCTTTTAGGATTCTAAAATTTTCAGGGCAAAATGATTTAAGTTTGTTTCCTTAAATGTTTTAAGTCCACTTTTTTTTTCTACTTCTATATTTTTTTATTCCACCACCTTAAATAAATAAATATAAGGGTTTATTAGTGATTAGCCCCCTTAAAAAGATCAAATCTTGGTCTTTTTTTAGTGTAGATTCTAGTTGGTTTTTTTTGTTTTTTGAGATGGGTCCTTTTTGATGATGTGGCATTTATATAATTTTCTAAATGACAATAATGCCCTTAATATCATTTAAACTTACATGAACTTTCTCAGCCAACTCAGTCACTCTCTCTCTAGTCTCCATGGACCTTTGATTGAGAAATTGTACGGCCCAAGCTTGACCTTTGTTTTCCCGTCTTTTTGTTGTTGTTGGAGTAAAAGGAAGAGAGTAATAGAGAGATTGAAGAAAAGAAGAAGAGAGGAGAAGAAAAACCCTGGGGGTTTGATACTATGTTAAGATTACTAGGATTTGAGAGAAATGAGTAAGAAAGAAGTATAGAAGAACAAAAAATGCACACCATCAGGGTAGGCTACTCCATATATTTATATTACATAGGTTACAAAAATACTAAAATAGCCTTAGCCTCCATAGGTATCGATCGACAACCTTGGGTTGTCGATCGACCCTCAACTATGCAAGAAACGTATTCAATCTACCAACACTTTTAACACTTGCGACTCTGTTCCACTTATCAGTATGTTTCTTAACTCCATAACATGTATTCTCTATGAAAGAAAGACACCTCTCCGGGATCTCATAACCTCAACTCCTACAAAGTAATTTAAACTTTCTAAGTCTTTTGTCTCAAACTCCATAGAATTTATTTATTTATGTTAGGATTTTGCTTACTTTCTGGGTCACAATTCTCACATCAACAAGCACAACACAACCAATTTCATCACAAGCAACTTCAACATTTTCATTTCATAGCAAGCAAATCATCTTGGTCATTATACCATATCTATTAAGATATGTACCATACAATTCTCCATACCATATTATATATATATTAGCAAGTCTTTCATAAATTTCTCATGCTCATGCAATTTGTCAAACACTCAGTGTGCTTATACATTTAGGGCTTCCTCAACAAGTTAAGATTTCTTTCATTCACACACACCAAAACACATTTCCATCAACATGGTGTACACAAGAACATTTACTCACCAAGAATCATATCATATAAGCATACATTCATGACCATTTTTAATGCTATGTAGAGATTCAACACTCTAGGTGCACCAAACATGATTTTCATGATATCAAGCATGATAAATGCACGAGAACATATTGAAATTAACACCTATAGTGAAAATACCTACCTCTTAGTACAAGAGAATGAAACCCTAGCTTGATTTCTTCCACAAAACATGAAATCTCTGAAACTTATTTGTATTAGCAGTAGTTGATACCTTGAGGTTGAGCAGAGTTCTTGTCACAACCTTAACCCGGAAGGTTTGACAAGAGGGTCATCTGGACCCGAAAGGAAAGGTGAATGGACTAATCAACCCAGTCAAGTGTATTAAAAACAGGCCAATTTTTTTTTTTTTGAAAGGATTTGTTTTTGAAATCATTTTACTTTAGTTTATTCATCTCGTCCTCTTGTTGCACTTGTTCAAATCCCGTAAAGGGATAAAATGAAATTGATTACTATCAGATGCAACTGTATAAAAACTAGACATCAACAATGTATCACAAGGTAACTGTTTAAGTGCTGATTCTACTAGTCCAACATATACTGACATATACAATATGATCAAGGAAGGGTACATGCATCCTTTTATAAATACAAATCAAAATAAAATACATAATTCATGATGCACTTTCATTTCCTGCACAAGACAATGTCAACAACAATATATATCTACAAGTACAATACACAACATTATCAGAATCAATAAGCTGTAATCACGGCACAACCATCAAGAACAATATAAATATAAATCATCCATCAGTGTACTTAATGCAATATACACATTCAACAAATGCTCACTTTCATGAATGCGTTAATGATATACTTTGGAATGAAAATATACAAGGGTCCGGCTCTGCTCTGATATCAGTCCCTCCTGCACGAGTTTACGGCACACAGCTGAAGGGAGACACAATCCTAATCTCAATACAACTCGGGTCACAATCTGTATCAATGATGTAGGATCGGCCCCACTCCGATGTCAAACCCACATCGCAAGACTACAACACATAAGTTATCATGCATAAGTCCACATGCATCATCAATATCTAACTATAATATCTCGCAGTTCAAGTCTATCCCTATTCATAGTAAAGAGTGTATAACCCCCAGTCCATGGGAATTCAACATCAAATGTAGAACACAATCATCCCAATGTAGTTCTAAATCCTAGCCAACACCCTGGCTATGAGCAGACACTACTTGTGTCTTACATAACATGCATTAGACGCCTTATAAATTTATACTTTAGTCTCTGGGGCCATCTGACCCTCAATACTAAGGTTCCACATTCATTCCTTAAGTCCTTTAAGGTTGATAAAACATCTACCTATATACCAAGTGCCCGTTTGCCCCAACGGATGTTAGAATTGTGTTCTTGAGCCTCAAAAACCCAAGGAAGCCTTATTGCGAGGTTTCTTTATCATTTGAAAGTCTTTTAAGCCCATAATGGTAATTCCCCACGCAAGTCTTATGCCTACCGACACACAGTCTCGTGAAACGGACCTTGAAATCGGATCTAGAAGGTCCAAAGACCCTAAGGTTACTCTTCTAGTACTTTGCTTACTCCTTTAAATGTTTATTCCTTGCCTAAGGGCTTTATTGCCATTTCCACTAAATCGGTTTCACGTCTATCGAGACCTCGTCTCGTCAAACAAACCTTGGAATCGGATCTAGAATGTCCAAAAACCCTATAAATGCTCTTTTTGTATTTTATTAAGTCTCTTAGATGTATGTTCTATGCCTAGGGCATTATTGTAATTTTACACATTCATGTGGGACCAACATCGTGTCCCGATTTGGTCAATCTGATATCGTAATTGGGTTCCGAGCATCTAAAAATCTTAGAAATGCTTCTTCTGGAATTTAATTTGGTTTCCAATTGTCCAGTCTAGCTCTAGGGACATAATCGTCATTTATCATTTTAAGTGGACCATCACCGGTTCCCAATTTGTCTAATTCTGACACTGTATTTGAATCTATGGCGTTCAAAACCTTAGACTGGCCCCTTCTAGATTTTAATTAGCCTTTAGATTATTTAAATTATCATTAGGGACATTTTCATAATTTTACATATTCATGTGGGATCACCCCGGGTTCCTGAATATCTAAACCGACCTCGGCATTGAGTCCGTAACGTCCAAAAACCTTAAGAATGCTCATCGCATTTTAATTGGCTTTATTCTAAATTTTATAAATGAGTGGGTTTTTTAGTAATTGTTTCAAAATTGGTCACTGATTTGGAATTATTCAAGTGGGTTCAACCCTTTTATAATTTCAATGATTTCAATTTCTAATCCTTGTTGTCAATCACGCCCAATTCAATTTTGATTTCAATTTATGGAATAGGGCTGTCCTTATTACAGTTTTCAAGTCCCAAACAGGGAATAATACAGTAGTTATGTCCAAACTCTCCAATTCGAATTCCAGTAACCAAACAACCCTCAACCCAGCAGCCCAGTCAAACAACCCGAATACCTGTTGACCAGACCCAACCCGGCTTGACCAGGCCCGATTGGAGTTCCCTAGGTGTTTCCTTCTCAGTTTTCAACCCTTTTTCGATTCTAAATCTTTCTAAACAATATTTTGCACATTTAGGTCAAGTTTTGTGGATTAAAAAGGGGCAAGAATACGGGTTTCCCGTTGGTGTCTGTTTTCCCGATAAGGTTTGCAACCTCTGGTTTCCCCCACTTCCATCCATTATTCTTCCTTCCTTGTCCTCTCACTTGGTTTCTGGAACTCTAACAAGTCTAACTCACTGTCTCTAATCCATTGAAAATCCCCAAGCTATCGATTTTTGAAGGTACAGTCATGCCTGCTCGTCAATACAGTTTGGTCATCCGCCCAACACCTCCTGTCATCCGGAGACCAAGACCGGTCGTCTGGTTGTAACATCCGGTCTGAGATAGCCTCTGTTATGGTATGTTCCTCTTCCTCACTGATCCAAAAACACACACACACACATATATATATATATACATATAAATAGAGATATGTATATATATACTTACATACATTCACACAGTGATGAGCACCCCAAT
The DNA here is from genome assembly GCA_008638375.1 of Nyssa sinensis. Lineage (NCBI taxonomy): Eukaryota > Viridiplantae > Streptophyta > Magnoliopsida > Cornales > Nyssaceae > Nyssa > Nyssa sinensis. The sequence continues at coordinate 35,636,674 of CM018043.1, read as the reverse complement.
ATATTTATGCACACACACCAGTTGGAATTTTAAGATATGAACTAAATGATAGGTTCAGGAATCCCTACCTCTCATCCGAGCTCATCCATGGCTAGAGAATGGTCCAAGTTAGAGAGAGAAAGCTTCATGTTGGCCATCCATGGCTGCCGAAGGCATGTCCAGACGTTGTACAACTCCTCCTTTTCCTTTTCCTTTTCTCCTCCTCCTTCTCCTTCTTTCTTCTTTTCCTTCTTCTTCCTTCCTCCTCTAGTTCTTCTTTGTTTGGTTCACAGTGTGTTCCACACACACATACTCACACACGTAGATACACAATCACGGTGTTTCTCACCCACTGTTTGCTTCCCTCTCTCACATACACACAACACACACACACTCTGTATACACACACCATTTACAGACATGGTGGGAGAGAGAGAGAGAGAGAGATTTGCGTGAAGGAGAGGGAGTGAGGGGTCTGATGGAATGGGAGGGAAAAAGAAGGAGAGTGATATTGGTGACTTGTCCCATCAAGGTCTCTTATGTTCTTCTAGCATGCACCTTCACACACACTAGTACTTTTCCTTCCATCACCCTGCTATTGACACATGTCCCTCTTCATAAAATATCTAACAAGCTTCTCTTGGAAGCTTTGCACAACTTCCGAGATGCCACGTGGCTGGTTGGCCAAACGTGCGCATGTGTAATTCAACTGTCTCAGAATCGTATCAAAATTGACGTGCTAGCTAATTTCGACACTCTGATTCCAAATATGCAGTCCGTTTCTCTAAATTCCCTCATTTGAATTTTCATATTTATCCTGGGGTGGTTTTGTTTCAGTAGTGGGGATATGACTGTGTTGTTCCATGACTCACACTAGTCTTGCATAAATTGCTAAAACTCCAGCTTAGCCTCACTGCATCACATTGATGACTTATTAGATAATTTCATAGTTTCCTGACACCTCTTTCATAAATTAATCACATCAGTCCACTTTCTTCTCCTTCCTTCGGGTGGTCATGTTGCTTAGGTTCAGCTGGTGCTGTGACTGGTGCTGTGGCTCTTCTCCTAACATCCCCCCGCAAAGTGAGGGTGGCCTTGGACACCAACAGTTTGTCCCGAAAGAAGAGGAATTGTGCAGAGGTTACCCCCTTTGTAAAAATATCAGTTAGTTGGGAGTCAGTAGGGATATGGAGAACTTGCCGGGTGACTCTCGCACAAAGTGATAGTCAACTTCCAAATGTTTTGTGCGAGCATGGAAAATAGGATTGGAGGCCATTGCTATGGCAGATAGATTATCACACCAGATGGTTGGGATAGAGGGATAGAGAATAAAGGGAGCTGGAGATCACATAGAATGATTCTAAGCCATGAGAGCTCTGCAGCAGTGGAGGCCAAGGCCTTGTACTCAGCCTTTGTGGAGGATCTGGCCACTGTTGGCTGCTTCTTGGCTGCCCATGAGATAGGGTTGTGGCCTAGGAAGACCAAGGAGCCAGAGGTGGATCTCCTATCAGTGGGATCACCTGCCCAGTCTGCATCTGTATAGGCTGAAAGATTGAAGTGTCCTGGGGTATAGTGAAGGCCTTGGTTGGGGGTGCCCTTGAGGTATCTTAAGATCCTTTTTACTGCAGCATAGTGGACTTCAGTAGGGGTTGTCATGAATTGGCAGACATGGTTTACAGCAAAGGATATGTCTGGTCTTGTGAAAGTTAGATATTGGAGGGCACCAACAATGCTTCTGTAAAGTGTTGGATTGGAGAGTGGAGTACCATCTAACTTGTGGAGTTTAGTGTGAGCCACACAGGGGGTCTTGGCAGCCTTGCAGTCTTGCATGTTGGCCTTGGCCAGTAGGTCAAGAGTATACTTTTGTTGTGTGATATGAAGACCATCGGTTGTTTGGTTAACCTCTAATCCTAGAAAATAGGAGAGAGGTCCTAGATTTTTCATAGCAAAGATAGAGCCAAGTTGTGAGATGAGGGATTGAATGTATATGTTACCTGTGAGTATTATGTCATCAACAGGAGTAATGTAGTGAGAGAGGTGGGGGTGCTTCTAACAAACAAACTGTGATCAGAGGTAGACTGAAGGAATTGAAACTTCAGAATTTGAGATGTGAATGCTTCAAACCAGACCCTAGGGGCCTGTTTAAGGTCATAGATGGCTTTGTTCACTTTGCATACTAGGTGAGGGTCTGTTGGACTGATGAACCCAGGTGGATAGGCCATGTAAACCTCTTCTTGTAAAGTGCCATGAAGGAAGGCATTCTTTACATCCAACTGTCTCAGTGGCCAATTATGATGTGCTGCAATGGCAAGGACAAGTTTCACAGTTGTCTGTTTTACCACTGGACTAAAGGTTTCATCATAGTCCAATCCAGCTAATTGATGGAACCCCTTTGCCACTAATCTAGCTTTATCATTTATGTCTAGATATTGTTCTGTAAGGGTTGTGCTTTAGTTTATAGACGCACCTACAACCCACTGGGTTCTGTTAGGAGGAAGGTTGACTAGAGTCCAAGTGCCCTGTTGGTGCAGAGCATCCATTTCCTCTGTCATAGCAGCTCTCCATTCAGGGTTTTTGTTTGCAACAGTGAATGTTTGGGGTTCAACAGGTGTCTTGGTGGAGAGGAATGCCTTCTTTTTGGTGACGCCTGACTTAGATCTAGTTTGCATTGGGTGAGAGGAAGGAGCAAACTTGGTGATGCTAGTTTGGGGAATATTGGTTTCTGCTGTTGTGTTGTGTGTCGAAGATGTGGATGGAACAGAAGGGGAATGGATTGAGAGCTGAGAGGTAGAGATTTGGTCATTGATAAGGTGTCCGTATCTGTGGTGGAAGCAGGAGAAACAGTTTTGAAGAGCCAAGGATTAGTGTCATAGGACTCTGAAGATTGAGGAACTGCAGTGAGAGCAGGATAGACTGTTTCATCAAATACAACATGTCTTGATATGTAGAACTTGTTGGTTTCAGGGCTAACCAGCTAAGGCAAAGGTAACCCTTGTAGTTCATGGGATAGCCAAGGAAGATGCACTGTTTGGTTTTAGGTTCTAATTTGTTTTTGTTGTAAGGTTTTAGTAGGGGATAACATGCACAGCCAAAGATTTTAAGGTCTGTGTAGTTAGGAGGACCACCAAAATGGCATTGATAAGGAGAGACAAAGTTCAGAACTGAACTTGGCAGTCTGTTTATGAGGAATGCAGAGGTGGCAAAGGCATGGTACCAATGCTTGAGTGGTCGAGCTGCCTTGGAGAGCAGAGTTAGTCCTGTCTCTAGTATGTTCCTGTGCTTCCTTTCAGCCACCCCATTTTGTTGGGGTGTATGGGGACAGGATTTCTGATGAACTATTCCATGTCTGAGCAGTAGTTCCTGAAATTCTGATTTGTTATATTCCCCACCACCATCAGTCCTTAGAAGTTTGCTCCCAGTAAATAAATTCTTTCAAAACTTAGATGGAGACAAAAATCACAGAACAATTTATCCTAACATTAGATGGAGAATCCACAGTCGTACCAATTTCATGGCTCTTCTAAGCCCCTTGATTATCTCGCTGTGGAGCTGTACCGAGGGCATATTTCTTCTGGATAGCAGGGTTCATCGTTACACTATCTTTAACTCTCCTCACTTTGAAAATATGCTTACACTGCCAAGAGATAGGGAAGTGGATCCTTGCCAAGAATCTAAACACGAACTTGATCATAGTCGGAATTAAAACCAATCGAAAATTCAAAGATACACTCAGCTCAACAAGATAGTGAACCCTTGAAGCATATAGGGGACAGGCAGCATGGAAATTTGGGTTGTGATCCAGCTCCTGCTGGAGAGCTCAAAAAATGTTAAAAGCAAGCATCTTGAGACATATCACCCTGTGTAGTATTGCGAAACTGGTGCCTAGAGTCCTAAATCTGAGCTATGTTCCTCTTTTCTGGGTAAGTCTGCTACTATCCCAAATCTCCTTTGTGTTTTTTTTTAATAAATAATTAGCCATTTCTAATATTAGGTGTCATCTAATGTAATAGCCAGGACGTGACTGGAATTTTCAGCATACCACTGCTCAAACACAGGATCATCCTCCGGTGGTTGTCTAATTTTACCATTCAAATAGTCCATCCTTCCTCTACTCTTAATAAAACGCAATCCCAACTGGGACCAAGTTGGGTGGTTATGCCCATCCAATTTCATAGTTGTAATTTGAAGCGTAGGGTTATCACTCAGGGTTCTAACATGACCCACTATCCCTTTTTGTTTGTTTTGGGTGATCTAATTTGTCTCTGACATCTCGGGACACTCTCAAACACACTGAAATCGGGGATATTACTCCAAGCGCGTGTGGCTGTTCACAATTAATGTATCTCAGAGCAAAAGAGGAAGAGAAAGGTTGGAAAAATGCATCACAGTATGATCAGAAGTAGAACAGAGAAATTCTACTGCTGAGTGCACGGCTGGGCCACTTTTTTTGGCTTACAACACAAATGGCCATGGGTCATCTCAAACAACTCTCCTTAGGCCAAATCGCACCCCTTAGATGTTTTTTGAAGCATCAATAAACTACATCAAAACATGTAAACAAAAAAGACCTAAATTCCCTCTTGGACATAATTAAGACATATAACTATTTAAAGACATTCCAACACTAACTGCATCAAATTGGGTTAAGGGCTTCAACGACCTTGAACTGCATTTTGTTTTACATTATTTGTGGACATTCTTATAAATGTTTTGGTATGTGTCAGATCAAAAGTTTCATATAGATTCCATAATGTTTTCTTTATTATGTATGGGCATATTTTCCTCTTAATTCCTTGCTAAATTTCTTGATGACTATAATTTTAATTCCCTGCCAAATAGAGTTCATTGCTCTCTCTCTCTCTCTCTCTCTCTCTCTCTCTCTCTCTCATTCGTTAAACAGAGGCTTTACGGTTTCGTCACATGCTTTGTTGCTGGTTTGACTTGTACACTCTTGGTAAGTTGAAGCAGTGAATACTTTATGTCAGGCTTTTATTTTAATGTAGTTCTTACTATTTTTTCTTGGCAATTTTCTATGTTCTCTGCCTGCAATGCTGAGTAGAAGTCACTTTGCGTCATCGGATTGGACACTGATTCTCTCTTTAGTGACTTAAAAACTTCTATATGTGCTAAACTGAACCCCTAATTCTAGTAGCTGTTTCATTTAAATGTATTTCCTTTTTAAGTTTCAGTAAGATTATTAATCAGTTGTAATCAGTGAAAGAATTTACTTTATTTCCTTTTTAAGTATCAGTAAGATTATTAATCAGTTGTAATCAGTGAAAGAATTTACTTAATTAACTAGTACCAGTCACTACTACCCAAAAAATAAAAAAAAAAACTACTATCAGTCACCAAGACTACTTGTCAAAGAAAAAACAGATGTTAAGAATGCCCCCTTAATTGAGACATAAAACCTTCTAATGTTTGTCTAAATAACCAATTATTATAACATGCTTAAAACAGCAGCAACAACTGCTTAAATATCTAATGGTAATTATAAAAATAACAGAATAGCAGTTGATAAGGTACAATACATATCTTTGGCTTATCCATGATATTTTAAATGCTATTTATGTACTTTGTTAATCTCATTATAGCATTTCCCACCGTTTTGCCTGCGCTAGCTTATCTTTTGTCCTTTCTATTTATTTGGAAACATTTCTGAATTGTTTCTTTAATCGACAAAACCAGTAGAAGGATGTCTAATCTTTCTTCAAAATTAGTAAAAAGATAGCCAAGTGCGGTGGTTAAAGCTTGGCTATCTAGTGTGAGAAATCAAATTTGAGTACAAGGGCAATCACTTTATGCAAATATAGCCAAAGGTTAGGTTTGTACTCAATTCATACCTCCTAGTTCCCTTGATTTACATGTATCCCACTGAGTGATGGTCTTTATATTAATAATTATTCTCTACCTACTTCTTATGCTTATTTTATGTAACTTAACTACGAAGTATGAGTAAGAGTGGATACCGGCATCCTTTAAATGCCTTAGGATTTAGACCACCTTTGAAGCAGCTATATAGGTACGTCCACAATGAGGTGCACCTAGTTTTATGTACGTGTATCTCAATGCATAATGAGAAAAAAATTATTTTACTCTTAACTCTCTAATGTGGTGCTAAATGTTTTATTGCTGGTTTTGATGAATTGATGCTTCTTATCCCTGATTGTGCAAACATGGATTAATTGGAAGATCTGATTGGAGATCACAGCACATTAGCCAGTCATCAAAGGTACTATGGAGACCTATTGACCACAACTGAGTCATCATCATCTGCTTTTTAATTGAATGAAACTATTAGAAGATGCTTGAGATCATGGATTTTGTAAAGAAACAAAAAAAAAAATTATATCTTTATTATCCAATTTCATGGACATTGCATAGGTCAGGTAAAAACAGAGGACATTAAGAGAAACTATATCTAAGAAAAGTTGAAACATGGAATCATAGAAACTCTGATGCCATGTTACTAAGTAAACAGAAAAAAGAAAGGTAAAGACGGGAAAATAAGAGGGAAAACTCCTAGAGATAACCTTCAGAGGGATCTCTACTAGCATTGTCCTCTCAGTGCTCTCACCCTATGTTGTTCCATTAATATAAGGTGACGACCTGCTTCACTAATCCATCTGAAATGCTTGTTCACTATAAGTGCCTGTTGAGATAGAAATTTAATCAGAAGTCAAATTTTCAGATCTTCTACAGCACTGGATTTGGGCTTGCATGAACTTACTTAAATTAAGTCAGTAAGGAGGGACTGAAGTCTAACTAGAGGCAAAAGTTCAAAACTTTAGATAACATATTAGATTTATTATCTTCCCTTGTTGTATGTAGTTCATGTAATCATACACTGATTAACATTTGATATGAGGGATTTAGAACATTTCAGAAAGGGTCCATTGACAACATCTTTTATTTAGGTATTTTGCATGAAACTGTATTCATTAAATTTCAATTCTCTGCATCTTACTTATCAACAGAAAAAAAAAAAATCATTCTGTCTTGCATTTTGACTTGTACAGTTTCATGGTAGAGATAAAGGGAAACCAGGTTATGTTATTGGATGCTCTTATAATCTTATTTGATTTGGAAAGATATAGTTGGCTTTCAGTGGAACTAATTTGCATTTCTTTTCCCTCATATTTGCCAGTCGATGCTTGTTTTCTTCAATCCAATCAAGTTCGGAATAACATTCACCTTCGGCAATTTGCTTTCAATTGGAAGGTTTGTGATCAGATATGTTGTGCTTCACATCATTCTTAATTGACTTAATTATAATAATTATATCATTGCCCTTGGAAATATTTTTCTTTGAGATAGATCTCGTCCATTTAATGTTGATTTATATTAAAACATTGGATTTCTTAGGGAAGTTTGTATGTTTCAGTCCTTGTGTGTTCATAGTTTCACACTACTCAAAAGTAACCATCGTATCCTCTCTAGCTACTAAGAAAAAAGAAGAAGAAATCGTGTTCTTTCTCCACAGCCTTGACTCATGGTCCTTTTAGCCTTTCTCATCTTGATACCTTCTAGTTCCTTTAATTTGAGCTAAAGCACTCATCCTTACCAGTTTAGCAGTTGATTTTATTATTAGTAACCAAAACCATCATAAACTAAAGACATCTATTTTGCCAGCCTTCATTTTTTGTCCTTTTGGTGGATCAGGATTATTTATAAATCAGTGCACAAACAGTAGCTAGAGATGTAAAATACAGAGAACCACCCAAAGGGCATTATCAAGAAAGACCAAAGCTAGATTGACTTATTCTTACCTACTTGATAACCCAATTTAAACAAAATATGACCTAACCAAGTTAATAGTAAGACAGAGTATTATAATATAGACTCTAGTGATAGTTACAGTTATGCCCAATCCATCACTGAAATTTGGTTGGCAGCCACCTCTTTCTTCTTAATCATAGCAGCTACTCTATATTACTTATAAAAAAAAATTCATAGCAGCTACTATTTATCTGGTCCACGCAACAATCTCATGAACAATGGAGATTGCCTTTATATTCATTATGAGATGTTGGATTCCCTCTCTTTCTTTAGGAAAAGGCTAGTTAAGGATGACAATGGTTTGACCCTCAAATTTTTAGCATATCGCCATGAAAAAATATGCCTACAAGTCATGGAAAAATATGCCTACAAGTCAGCGACTAGCCAGAGAATGAGTTGCTTTTGAAAATTGTTCTACCCAACCAAATGGTGCCAATCAATAGTTCTAGGACTGCCCAGCAGGGCAGTCTTGGTGGCAAAGACTTATGGCGTCCATCAGTGGATAAAATCCAAAATTCTCATTTTGAACATTAAGATTCTAATGGTCAACTGTTTGGGAATTTGGTCAATTCTAAAAATGCTGCTTACTTCGGCTTCTATAGGGGGTCAACTATCAAATCACTCAAGCACTGAACGCCTCTGTACACCTAGTGGATGCCAGTTGATGGGGATCGTGATAGGCCTGGTGTAGAGTACCGCACCTACTACAGACAAGCATAAAAAGACATGGATTTAATTAATTACAAATTTATTTTATTTTGCATAATTTTGGGATTTGGTGTATTCAGTTGGATTTTTTTTACTTTCCTTGTATGTTTGGGGACACACTATAAATATTGGGTGATATTTCTTTTTGCAGCAGTTTTTGACATTGATTAATTTCAGAATTATTGAGTATACTTTGAAAAATTGATTTTTTGACATGAGAACAAACATAACTAACCTTCAATAATCTGTAGACCAAACTTGTGAGGACATAGCACAACAATATTCCCAAATCCTCGAGCAACTAGGAAAGCATCCCGTGGATGAAAATAAGGGTGATTCTAGTTTTCCTTCACCTAAGTATTAACACGTGGGTACTTATCAAAAAAAAAGTATTAACACGTGGGTAGTGTCAATTGTCACTATAGGCGTGGTCTTCATACGCCTATAACATATAGAAATACACATGCGAGGGATGAAACCCTTAGGGAAAATAGAGGAGGAATAGAGGAGGAAGGGATCCCCACTTGGAAACCTTTTGAGTCACACTTACCATAGGAGAATTCATGAGGATTTTGGAGACCTCTAGGAGGAAGATTTCCTCCCAGAGGAAATTGGTGATTATCATAGGCATCCATGCCCACTGGATAGGTACCAGGGTGGGTATCCTGGGAATCGTAGACATGTTTTTTAATGAGGCTGATGATGTGACATGAAAAGTTCATATTGAAGCACCCAGTTCTGATGTCTTGTCGACACAAATTTTGCACAAGGTTTGTAGATCCTGCGAGATTTGTCACCAAAAAATTATTGAAATTTTAAAGTGGAGTTGTGGATTCTTACCTCCAATCTGACAGTTTGTAAGTTGTTAATTACATTCGAAAGGGAAAATCTCCAATTCTCAAAGAAAGGATAAAAGAATAATAAAAGAACAGTAGCTATAGAAAAGAATAAATTTTATTTACAGGTGAGATTTCGACCCTTTTTTACAATATGATTTCAGATGGAAGAAGGGCTTCGAATCCTTTACTTCAACAATTCCATTTTCTTAAGAAAAGTGGTAGTAGAAATCAAAAGGAAGCAATGATGTAGAAAGGGACTTCGGAGTCGCCTAGTTCTCTTTGTTCTTCAAACTTCGCAGCTTTAGGCCTTTTGGATTCTATTGCCTCGAAAGAAAATAACTTCTCAAGCTTTCTGATGCCAACTCTGGTCTCTCTTTCTAAGCTTTTCTTAAAAGTGTTCTCTCTTGGAGAACGTTTTCCCAGACCCTTGCCAAGAAGGCCTTTTTATAGACATCGATAATAGGGTTTGTTACAATTCAAATTCAAGTTTAAATTTCTTTTTAGAGATAGAGGCTTATCCTTATCTAAATTTCAAACTTTGATTTGAATTTTGATTTAATGTTTTACATTGTTTGAATGGTTCAGGGTTAGCTAATGGGCTTATGTACAATCCCATATATGGCTTACTAGATCCCCCTTTTTTGTTTTGTAACCCAAAGTCGAATGGACTACTGGACTTCATGAAGTCCATTGAATTTTGGGTGCCAATAAATACCCCTCGTGATCCTTACAATAATATTTGATTTTGCAGATCGCGACAACTTGGCATGTTTCTTTTTTTTTGCGCCTTTTTTTTTTTATATTTGAAAAATACTTTTTTTCCCTCTTGTGTCGGGTCTTATATTTTGCCTTGGTCTTGTAACGACAACTCTTTTTCTCCCCCCCCCCCCCCCCCTGTTTTTTTTTTGCAGCGCTAGAGATAAATTAATACTTTTTTTTTTTAAGTCAAACATTTTCCTTTTCTTTTGTTGTTTTGGGCTTTAAATGTTTGAAGGTCAAACCTTTTTTTGGGGACCTTAAGATGTTTGAAGGCCAAACAATTTTTTTTTTGGTTGAGTTTTGGGACATATTTTATTAAGGCCAATTTTGTGGGCCTTGAGATATTTTAAGACCAAATATTTTTTTTCGCTTTTACTTTTTTTTTTGTTGTTCTCAATGGTTTGTTTTTTTGTTAGGATTTTCTCCTTTCACGTTTTTTTCTTGTGTGGATATACATACATACATACATACATACATACATACATATATATATATATATATTTAACATTCACTGTTCACGCAAACAGTAACTATTTACTTTATATTTTTTTTACAGCATTTGTTTTATGGTGGGGTCTTTGAATCGCACTTGCCTTAAACTTGCAGAAGTTTATCTTTTAGGAGTTCTTGTTCCACATGGATTTTGCCACTTCAATGAAGGAAATTTTATCCCATAAGAATTACATTGACTTTGGGCTTCTAATCCACCATTAAAAAAAAAAAACAAGTTTTCTCTCAAGAATTCCTATCCATCTTCGAGCAACCAGCCGGGAAATACATTTTTTCTTTCTTTTATTTTTTGGTTCCCTCTTTTTTTTTTTTTTAATAAACAGCTCTCTTTTCTTTTGACGAGATCAGAGATTCTTGGCAGGTTTTTTCTTGTTTCAGCTGCTGTGCCGTATTTATTTGTTCACTATTATATTTTCTAGTGCTCAGCTTTTCTTTTTACTGCTGCTTTCAACTTCAACACTGTTCACGCATACTGTACATTTGCCACCATTTATCATCTTCTTTTTTTTTCCACTCTGTTCCAATTTTCTCCAAGTATGTGATGAAGTTTTTTTGTTTTGTTTGGTTTTGTTTTGTGTCTTTTTTTTTTTTTTTTTTTTTTTTTTTTTTTCTGGTTTTTGATTTGTTTTGCTTCTTCAATTGCAACAACCATTTCGTTTGCTCTTCTTTTCTTTTCTTCTTTTTTTCTTTAACTGCTGCAACCTTGTTAACCATTCTTCAGTATGGTTCGCACACTTTTTGTTCTATCAAACCCATCTTTTCTGTTTTTTTTTTTTTTTTTAAAACGGGATCAGTAGAGAGTTTCACAATATTTGTTCTTAAACTGGACACTTTTCCTTTTTTTTTTTTAGGGCAGTGCCCTCCCTTTTTATTACTACTGCTGTATTTTATTTTATTTTATTTACATTGCCTCCAATATTTTGTTTTCCTTTTCTTTCAATAAGATCAGAAATTTTTATGTTCCAATCCGCAACAACAAGTCTCTTCTTTTTACTGCTGCAACTATGATTCTCCAGCATGCTTTACATACTATTTTTTAGCAAACCCAACTCATCCAATTTTGGAAAAGCACTTGCAAGGCATGGAGAATTTTTTTTTTTTTTGATAGCCTGGGATACTCTTAAAACTTTTGAAATATATATTTTTTATATTACTGTCTACCACCCTTCTTTGTTTGAATAACAAAGAAGTTGCTAGTAGACTTATGGATCCTTTTTTTAGTATCAAACTGGATACTCGTATTTTTATTATTATTTTATTTTGAATTTTCTTACAATTGTATTCTTCTTCTTTTTTTTTTTTTTGGGGGGGGGGGGGGGGGGGGGGGAGGGGGACAACTTTTAGAACCAGTTTTGGAATCTACACCAACTTTATGAATTTCAGATTAACAATTCAAAAATCGCTTTCAGGTGTTTTACGACTCCTTTTCTCTCTCTCTCTCTCTCTCTCTCTCTCTCTCTCTCTCTTATAATAGATTTAACACATCATTATTTTTTGAACTAGCTGAACATGAATATCCAGTGGTTTGAATCCAAGGATAGCAACATGTTTTTCCTAAACATTATGGGGCAACATGAAGGACACCAGATTGCTTGGAGATTTAGGACACCTGCTGTTCTTTTGGCTGTACAGCAACATGGATTCTTTCAGTTTTTTTTTTTCTTAGTCTTGAAAGCTCTCAAAGCATTCTCTCTATTTCCTAGTTCAGGAATTTGAAAGCTAAAGATTCAAACAAAACCAGTTTTTTTTTTTTTTTTTTGGCCGTGTTTTATTTTCCTAACACATCTTTGCCTTGCTAGCCAATTTCATGTTTTTAACAATTTGTTAGCTGATTTGTGGCCTCTATCATGTATTATCCAAACTTCTAATGTACATTCACCTTCCTGATATAGAGGCATGTCAAAGCAGCACTCTTTTGGCAGTATTTTTATTAAATTTTTTCTATTATTATTATTTATTTTTTTGGGGTTTATTAGTAGGACCATTGTTCAAATAAAGATCCAATCCATGAATCCAATTCTTCTTTTTATTGTTATTATTTTTTATTTTGCTAATGGGTTCACTTCCTTTTTTTTTCCAGCTTTTCTTCAAATTTTGCAAACGCTTACCGAAGGTCCTGTAAGCTTTTCCTTTTCATGAAGACTCTACCCTTGGGTTTCCCCTTTCTCTCGAAAGGAGACCCCACCCTTGGGATACCTGCCTCTTGAAAGAGGCTTGTATTTGTAGTTGGATGTCTGTCTTCTAGAAGGAGGCTCATATTTGCAGGTGTGTATCTCTCTCTCGAATGAAGCTCGTATTTGCAGTTGGTTATCCGTCTCTCGAAGGAGGCTCACATTTGCAGTTGGGTATCTGTCTCTTGAAGGAGGCTCGCATTTGCAGTTGGATGCCTATCTCTCGAAAGAGGCTCGTATTTGCAGTCGGATGCCTGTCTCTTGAAAGGAGACTTGTATTTGCAGTCGGATCCGTGTCTCTTGAAAAAGAGGCTCATATCTGCAGTCGAATGCTTGTCTCTCGACCGGGGGCTTGTATCCACAATCGAATGTCTCTCTCTTGATGGGTGGCTCGTATCCACCATTGAATGCCTATCTCTCGACGAGAGGCTCATATCCTTCGAAATGCTAGCACTGGTCTTCGAATGAAGATCTTTGTTAGCTATGAGATGGCTTGGCTCATGCCTTCAATTGGAGGCTTTTATCAAGTGAATCGGAGGACTCTTTTTACATATATTTTGGACTAAGACAATATATCTATGTCTTACTCTCCTTTTTTTTCTCTCTCCAAGTTTTGTCATGGGTACCTCAAAGAATATTGAGCCCCTTCGCCATAACAAGGATGACGTTCTGGACAGATGTGGACCCGAAGTGACGAGGCGTTCTTCCATCTGTGACGTGCTGAAACCTCAAGAATTAAGTCCTTACATCCCCCACCCTAGCGACTCAAGTTTGGTATTTGAAAGGTTAAGGAAGTGTCCAAGCTTCACGTGGATGGTGGGCCTTCAATGAAGTGAAGGCCATCCTTGATGGATAAAAATTCATAGGATATTTTTTTTCTGTTATTTCAAACTTTATTCATATGGACCATATTATTAGAGAACTTTCTTTTTTGGTTTGGCTTTATTCATATGGACTATATTATTAGGGAACTTGGATTTTTTGGTTTTGTTTAGCCATACATAGTTTATACTCTTACGGGGCATGAGTATCCTTAGTTTTACCACCTTGGATTTCGGTGGGGTGTTTTAGCAGTTTAACCACATACTACACCATTGGTGGCCTTGAATTTTGATTTTGTTTGGGCGGTACTCAGTTTATACTCTTGCGGGCTAGGAGTATCCTTAGTTTTACCACCTTAGATTTCGGTGGAGTGTTTCAACAGTGGACCACATACTACACTATTAGTGGACTTGGGATTTTGATTTGTTTGGGTTGTACATAGTCTATACTCTTGCAGGCCAGGAGTATCCTTAGTTTTACTACCTTGGATTTTGGTAGGATGTTTTAGCAGTTTAACCACATATTGCACCGTTGGTGGGCTCGAGATTTTTATTTTGTTTAGGTCGTCCAAAGTTTATACTCTTGCAGGCCTAGGAGTATCCTTAGATTTACCACTTTCGACTTCGGTGGAGTGTTTCAGCAGTTTAACCACTTGCTACACCATTGGTGGACTTCGGATTTTTGATTTGATTGGGCCGTACATAGTTTATACTCTTGCGGGCCAAGAGTATCTTTAGTTTTACCACCTTGGATTTCGATAGAGTGTTTTAGCAGTTTAACCACATACTGCATCATTGGTGGGCTCAGAATTTTTTATTTGGTTTGGGATTCGGAGTTTTTATTTTTATTTTATGGATAGTACTTCTTCAGGAATCTAGCATTTGTGGGAGAAATAATACTTTTAAGGTCCTTCCCATTTTTGGCTCTAACTTTCCTTTGGTTTTTCATGTCGTATTGGTGTTCGAACTATGTGAACCAAGTCACCTTTCTTGAAAGAGCAAAGTCTGACTCTTCTATTGAAAGCATTAGCCATCATTTGTTGATAGATTTCCAAGTTTTGTTGGCCATATATCCTCCTTTCATCTAAGGATTCCAATTCTGCCAATCTAACTTTCGCACTTTCTTCCTCTGTTAGGAATTCTTGAATAGCCACCCTTAAGGAGGGTATCTGAATTCCAAGTGGCAAGACTGCTTTCCCTCCAAACACACGAGAATAAGGGGTTGCTTATGTGGGAGTTCTGTATTAGGTTCGGTAGGCCCACAAAGCCTCTTGTAACTTTTCATGCCAATTCCTTCTATTCTTATCCACCATTTTTTTTTGGTTGAGAATTTTGCACAAGGTTTTATTAAATGCTTCTGCCAAGCCATTGGCTGCTTCGTTATACCTTCTTGAGTGATTAGACCCCAAACCGGTAAATGATATTTGTTTTGATGAACTCTGAAACTGCAGTGTTTTTGTTGTCTTTCAAAGCTACAACCTCAGCCCTACTTAGAGAAGTTATCTGTGGTAGCTAAGATGTATTGGTGCCCAGATGATGAAGGGGGTGTAAAAGGTCCTAACTATATCCATGCCCCATGCTCAGTGTAAAGTCGAAAGGTGCCCTTTAGGCGCTAAGGTCTCACGTTGCTCGAAAAGCGAGGCGACAAAAAAACGCTAGCCTGAGTAAAGAAAGTCGCTAACTAATAAAATAATAAAAAATATATATATCACACATTCTAAGTTATATAATCTCTTATCACTAAAATAAATTTGATGTAACACAAAAAAATTCAAGGGTAAATTACACTGACCACCCTTTAGGTTTGGTGAAAATATAGACAGCACCCCTGAGGTTTGAAAAATTACATTGACCTCCCCCCTGCTTCTGTTGTCGGTTCAGATTCTCTCCTGCCTGTTATAACACTGTTATATGTGTGATGGAACTTACTTTTTGACTTTTTTGAACACCCAAACTATCCTTAGTGAGCTAAAATGACTAACATGCCCCTTTTTGATTGCATAAAATGACATTTATACCCAAATAATTATATTGTAGTTG
Organism: Nyssa sinensis; assembly: GCA_008638375.1. Lineage (NCBI taxonomy): Eukaryota > Viridiplantae > Streptophyta > Magnoliopsida > Cornales > Nyssaceae > Nyssa > Nyssa sinensis. Next base: position 35,621,065 of record CM018043.1, on the reverse strand, counting down.
GATAAATTTACCCTTTTCATACAACACAAACGAATCCCACTATCCCATATCCTCGTCCCTCTCTCAGCAGTGTTGCCACAACAATGTCATAGGTCTGAAAATTGTTAGAAGTTTTTTTATTCTTAGTTTATTTATATTAATTCAATTAATTTAAATAAGCAATAGGTGTTATATAATTTGCATACAAAAAAACTGCTTTACAAATATTTCTCCAAAGATTACATTAAAACTAAGTTATACAACAAAAAGGAGAGAATACAAAAAATTGGAAATTGACATTAGCTGAAAATTAGGATATCTTTGATGTTAAAGTCAATTGCAAAACTTGGCTCTATATCCATCTACATTAAAGCAATAACAAGTAATTTCGAATTAGGAGCATTCTGCACTGCTAACATGGATTTTGAAGATCTCGGGTCGAATAACCTATCCAAAGCTATTGCCATGTACGTCGACTTCTCTTTGCATCAGTAAAAAACCAAACTTACTAAGGGGATAAAAGAACATCTAATATTTATCATAAATTCATAATTAGTGCAAACACAACACAATAATATGTATAATCAATGTGAAAAACAAAATCAAAAATCAAAAAAATCAATATTGAATTTTCATTATTTGGGTCTCTGAAGCAAAAAATCCTACAAAATGGGATAAATTTTAAAAACCAAAATTCAATTTCCTTTTCTTTTCCTCAGTTCTCGTATGAAACACAAAAATCCCCACTCAATTAATCAAAAAATAAATTACATTCATTTTCTGTCTCAATTTTCCAATCAACAAAAGGATTGGGGAGTTTACCTTAACCAAATCAAATCTCAATAGTCAATGAAACCCTAAGAATCCAAACAAAAAATGAACACAAAAGCATTCAACATTAAACGATTCTACATAAAACTACATGAAATCCAATCTAAGATACTTACACACATAAATAGTTTACCTTAGTATGAGAAAGAAAGAAGATGGATTTGGAAAGTCAAATGAATTAAACAATCTAAATCGAATCATAATGTGCACAAGGTCAATACTTGGTTAGAGAGGATTCCAAAGACTGATGTTCCCATCAACAGGTTGCTGACAATTAGCCCAAGAAAGAACTCCTTGGAACTCTATGCCACAACCATTGAAACTGATTGAATTGCTCATAACTCGGTACCATGCCAACCATGGGAGCACATGATTTTCAAACTAGAAATCAAGCTTGAAAATGTCGAGATTTACAAACGAACTGAAAGACGAATCCACCGCCTTGGCCGCCAAGTACGCGTGAACGCCATCGATAGAGAGCTCCAATCTATTTACCCATCGATGCAAGCCATAACTACAAAGTGCTATATATAGATGAAAAATTTTGAGATCTGGAGAATGAGTGAGAAGTTTCTAGGGTTACGGACCTAGGGTTGTGATCTTATTGTGAATTGAAGGACTGAACGGAGTCATCTTTTCCGAATGCAAGCAAATTCATGGTCGGCTTTGTCTGTTGTTTTCACTGGTGGGAGGAATGGGTATGACCCAATTGCAAAGCTTAAAAATATCTTTAGAGTTTCGTATTGAAAGAGAGAGACAGAGGATAATTGTGTAATGTTGCTTTTTGCTAGCTCTCTTACGTCAGCTATCAGACATTGGTAATTAAAAATAGTTATAAATATGATGGGTATAATAGACATTTCAATGTTTTCATGAATAACGTCACTCGACAAGTACTGACAGGGGTGGTCAGTGTAATTTTTCAAACCTAAGGGGTCTAGCTTGTATTTTCATTAAATCTCAGGAGTGGTCAATATAATTTATCCAAAATTCAATCTAAAAGTTTCATATGACATACTTAAATGATATAACTATTTTAAGCTTTAGTGTTTTTTTCTAAATTAATATTCATAGTTGTGTTATCCAAGTCTTGTATAGAAAATGCTCGGGTTTAGACAAAGCATAAATCAAGGATCTTATGAGGTCTGGAGACATTTTCAAAACATCATAAACACTTAAAAATGTTGGGATTTTCTTGAGATGCACAAGGATGTCGTATTTAACTTGTTCCTTTTCTTGTAGAGATTCATCCTCCGTAGTTTCTTGTACCAAGTATAAAAGCATTAGGTCCAATTTCAAGAATTGATGAAAATATGCCAATGGATTTAGATGTAAAATTTGTGGAGGAATGTAGTACAGATTTAGACTTCGGCACAATAGTTTGATGCAGGAACAGAAACAATCAAACTATCGTCGATAGACGGATGGGTGGATAACTGTGCCATTAAAGGTGTGACAACTTAGGTTCAGATGAATCATTATAAATTCTTTTATTCTCCATACATGTCATTAAGCTAAGATTCATTTCCTCAGTCATGGGATCAAATGTCCTCTCTATATGCTCACACTCGGTTTGATTTAAGATAGAAAATGTTTGTTCATCTGGAGTATGAGGAATTGGCCTAAGAACTTTACATTTAGATTCAAAGTTACAAGAAACATGAAGAGAAGGCTTAGGTTGTTCTTTCTTTTCATTCTTTTTGGGTTTAAATGGCTTTAACAAGATGTCCTTACCCTTATACCTAAATCTACGAGTTTTGTCTTCTAGATTGTGAGTCACTCTTAGATCATCCATCCAAGGTTGATCAAGAATCACATGACCAACATTCATAGGAGCTACATCACACCAAGTTTCCCCATAATAACAATTACGAAAAGGAACTGAAACCAAACACCTTTTTGTAATTGTTACAAATTTTTTATTGCTTATCTTACCATTAATGGTTGAGGATGAGGTTCAAGTTGTAGTTGCTTTCAAGAAAGAGCAGATGGTGATACCATGTTAATGTGATTACGACTATCAATGATGAACACCGTTTTCCCATAAATAACGCCAGTGCAATAGTATTTCATATGTGACCAAGCATCATTTTCTTGAGGATTAGGTAAATTACACCACATATCATGAGTTTGAGAATAGAAATTAGAGGATTATGTAGAATACCTTTGATATCGATCCTGGGACCTATCTTGTGGAAGTGGCCCATATAAGATTCCTCTTTTTTTGACATGTTAGTTACCTTAGATGGTGGGGCAACTACCTCTTCATATGGACAACTAGAAACTTCCTTCACTACTAAATCATTCACTTGACTAGTATCACTCTTTTCTTTCTTGGATTTAGTTGGGGACAAATTGAGGTTTTACTTACTTGGCACTTGAAGGGGATTTGGGTGTCGATTCTCTAACTTTTTTCTTTAGGTTTTGCAAGATCTAACAAAATAGATTTACCATGGCACCAAATAATATTTATGGGTAAGACATCACACCAAACATCTTCAGAATATAACTTACCCATTTTGATTGGCACTAGACACCTCTCTAAGACTATCAAAGGAGGATTCTTTTCCCAATTTACCACATATCATTGTGGATGTGTTTCGATCTCTAGTTTTGTTCTGTCAACTCTAGATTTAGAAATCACATTCTTAGGGAAACTTTCATCAATCACAATCTTGCAAACCTTTTCCCCACAAGGAGCAAACGTGTAAAAATTGCTGGATAACTTTGTTGAGAGTTTGATATACATTGTTGGCCCATTCTCTAGTAGCTTAAGCTTTTGGAGCAATTGGTGATCTAACATGGTATCAGAGCCTTGGTTATGAGAGATCTTGGGTTCAAGTCTCTCTATTTGCATCTATTTCCCGTTTGTATTTGCAATCTCTTCTCCTTTGCATTTGTCTATGGTTTCTTTGTCTCTTCAGATGTAAGTCCGAAGTTGCAGGTGAAGGGGAGTGTTGAGAACTTGATGTACATTGTTGGCCCATTCTCTAACAACTTAAGCTTTTGGAGTAATTGGTGATCTAACACTTTGTTAGGGATAATAATTGGACTAGGACTCGTTTCAGAATCTTGAATTTCACTTTCTCTAAGTGTTAGAGAAACAAATGTGTCACTCCTCCTATTCTTAATAGTCCAAGTGATGGAAAGACTCGTTTGGGTTTGATTGAAAATCATCTAATTCATCATGGAGGTATCTGAAGTCACTTATTTCGTCATGGAAATACCTAGGTGAATCATAGTGGCATCTTTGTGGCAGAACGCCTAAAGTACCTTTCTTGATACCTATCTTGTGTATGAAGTGGTCTAAAAGTGTTCTCTCTATTATCCTCATAGAACCTCGGATACCTATCACGATAATGTTCCCGTTGTTCGGTTGACCTAGGGTAGTCCCTTGTATCCCTTTCAATAGCTCTATATCTTGGTCCTTTGGAATTAGAATTTTTTTTCCATAGAGAAGAAGACTTTGAAAAATTAAAAAGAATTGGAAAGATAAACTAAACAAAAAATAAAACTACATTATGAGAATTAGAGGCAAAGGTGAGAATGAAGGTGTTGAAAGTGCAATTAAAGGTAAGAACAATGTGGCATGAAGCAAACTCAAATAAGGACCTTTATGCAAAATTCACTAACCAACCAAGTTAGATTTAATATTAAGCACAATTTCCATGAGAGTATGCGTACCTTATTCAAGGTCCAAGAGTCTTTATCACAATTTTTTGAAAGTTTAAAGGGTGTTTTTGAAGATTTTATATATATATATATATATATATATATTTAAATTTGGGTCTGTTTAGAATTTTTTGAAGATTCTAGGGTCAATTTGGGAATTCTAGGAATTTTGGGATTTTTTTGAAAATACGAGAAGTGCTGGGGTGGTTCTAAAAATTTCAAAAAATGTGTGAGTTCTGGATTTTTTGGGTTGGCTTGGCTCGGTGGCTTGGTTTAGGCTTGATTGTTGTGCCTAGGGCATCACCAAGTATATGGGCTTTGAGTTTATGAATCAGACTAGGTAGAGTTGGAAAAAAGCATGGGCTGATTAAGTTTATAAAAGGGGTTGAAAGGGTCTCGGGTCAATTTACATTCTCCCCACCTCAAGTCCTGCGATAGGGTTTCAAGCCTTCACTGTCTGCGATTTCTGAGCAGTGATTGTGGATGGAGCTTTAGTAGCAATGATGGATGATGATGGCGCCGAGGACAGTGACAAATAGATTCGACGATGGAGATCGACTATCAATGACGAGTGATAGTGGAGTAACAACGATGGTGGAGGCTTTGTTTGTGCTCCTGATTAGATTGATGGAGATTGCAATGAACGAGGGCTATTTTCGTCGACATGATGCTTTGATGATGACAAAGGTGATGACGGTGGACGGTTGGTGTATCTATGAAGGTGACACGAAGACTGTGATGCTAATTCCCTATGTTTTGCATTTGCCAACGACGACGATGGTTGACAATTGTTGATCAACCTGGTCGTGGGTTGTGCTGAAGGATTGGAGTAAGTCGATGGTAGTGATGAGTCTTGATGACAGCGTGGTGATGGGTCTTGATGATAGTGTGGTTCAACAATTGTTGTCGATGATTACGAGCAATAACAACTTGGTTGGATTCTTTTTTAAGGCAATCAACAGTAAACAGTGGTGGAGTATTTGTCGTGGAGGATTGATTTGGTGGTGGCAATAGTAACGAGCAGTGATTATGGCCTTGTGACGATGAACAGTAGATTGCACGGAGGGTGAAGATGCTTTTGGTACTGTAGATCTTCGATTGATGGTGAGATTCAGTGATAGACAATGATAGTTGCAGTGGTTGGCAATGATAATAGAGATTGGTGATGAGTATCGGTGGTGATAATATAGTGATGATGAGATTGAGTTCGGGCTCTGATACCAAATGGTGTAGAAACAATAGCCGAAGGGAAGAGAGATAAGAGAAGAAGTAGAGAGAGAGAGAAGAAACCAAGAGAGAAGTCCTCACCAGAGAATTTTAGTAAGTCAATATCAATATTCAATTCAATAATCAAACTCTACTTGTCTCGTAACATCAATTCCTATAAATAGGCAAACCCTAATTAAAATGACCAAAATTTCTAATATAACCCTAAAAATGAGAATATAAAATAACCATAAATAAATCTTAAACTCTAATTTCCATGCCAAATTAGTCATCCAATGCCTTTGTGTTCCCCATCACTCACCTCCCTCCCCCCCCCTCCCCTCTTAAAAAAAAAGGAAAAATTAATGATTAGCCCCCTTGATGGACTTATTTGGAGCGTGAATCCACTCTCAATCTCTTTTACATTAGGGTATTTGTCACATCCTAAACCCCACCTTATGCGGATTAGGGGCTGCGACCGGCTAGTTAGTTACATCGCCCGTATCCACCTTGTGCAGTCTACGAGAAATACAACTAACTGACGGCCATTCTAACTTGTTCCAACTTTTGCATTCTTAAACATAGGTTTGGCAGTGATTTTTTTTTTTATTGGTACTTGTTAACTATGTTGGGCGAATGCATTTATACTTGGTAGAGCATCTATTACAAAAGGTTTCACTAGATACTGGCAGATTACATAAGAGTTTAATACAGACAAAAGTAATGAGGGCGAATCGAAAAATTCGTATCTAGAATACAAAGGTGTGTGTTGAAGCAGCCCAATAGGCTTCTAAGCTCCAAGGGGTTCTCCCAAAAAGAAAAATGTTAAGATGTTCTTCAATGACCTTCACTAGAGCATTCACTTGAAATGTGGGGTAAAAATTCAGAGCTTTGTGAAAAACTCGTGAGTAACACTAGTGCCCTATCATGAGTTTAGGAAAATCAGAAGTACTTTCCATTGATAGCGTATAAAAGCATTTAAATAAACTATTGGCATTCATGAAGCATACTTGTAAACTTGAGTTCATGCAAAGACTTAATAAATCATGTAGGGTTCATGCTAGCAAATCTTGTAAACAGAACATATTTCATGGCTTCTTGAATAATCATGTATAAAACGATTTCATGCTTTCATGTACTTGTGAGCTTAGGTGGTCTAATGATAAAACTTGTCACATGAAGTGATGTTCTTGATTTTCGAGATCTCTAGGCTTGCTTGGAAGCCATCTAGCTAGAAACCCCTGGAAAGGTCCTTGAGGCAACTTGCTCAAAGCCTACAGGCTCGAAACCCCCGATAAGGTTCTTGGTTTTATCATGTGTTATGGAAACGTGTCATAGCAATAAAACTTGTTACAAACAAATACTTAAGCTATCCAAGCTTGAAGAACATTTATGGTGCAATTAAAGCATACCAAGTTTAAATCAAGGTTTATGTATCATCATTATAACATATTTGCATTTGAGTAAGAAAGTAGTTACAAAAATGTGCTTGACAATAGTTCAAGGTATAGGGTTATTCACCTGTGGTCCAGTTCTTAACAAAAACACTTCCTTATAGCTTTACTTTAATCTTTGGATCCTATAACAGTGATTAGACACACATTAATTACTAATTTAAGGTGCAATTGCCTAGATTACTACCTTAGAGGCCTTATTAACTTAAGCGGACTCTACTATCGAGTCTAGAATGCCCAAAAACCTTAAGAATGCTTATTTCTTATTCTTCTATACTCTTTTGATTGCTTCATTAAGTTTTAGGGACGTATTTATCATTTTACAATTTGTTTCGAATTCTAGTTTTCCCAAACAAATATCACTGTTGGGTCCCAAATGTCAAAGATACTAAACATAGTGTTTTCTGGGTCTTAATTAGCCTTCGTGTGGCTTATCTTATGCTTAGGAGTATTTTCGTAATTTTGCACTTCTATGTGGTACCATCTTCAGGTTCTCGGATGCTCAATTTGACTTCACCTTTAGGTTTAGAGTCTCTAACAATGTTGGGTATGCTCCTTCCTATTCTTTCCCAATCTGGTAGTCCATATATCATTAAAGGCAGTCTAGGAATTACCCATTTATATGTATTTGTAGTTTTGGTACCTCGTTTGACGAAACGGACTCCGCCATTGAATCTGAAACGTCAAAAAACGTTAGGGTATATACCGTTGCGGTCATTGGGGTTCGTTTAATAGCTTAATTAACTCTTTAGGGCTTATTTGAAATTATTCTAGTTTGTCTGTTCATATATTTTAGGATCCAATTTCCCAAATCGGACTCCTCCATTGAATCCAGAATGCCCAAAAATGTTAAAAACGCCTCTTCTTGTATTTAAATTGGATACACTACTTTTAGGCTCAGGGTTAAAATAGTAATTTTAACTAATTATTAGGGGCATTAAAAAAATTTTAATTAATTTTCTAGGGTCATCCGTAATTTTCATAAAATGTTGGGGTTAGAATACAAATTCTATAAGTTCTAGTTTTAATCAATTTGGCCCAAAACGCACTGGTTTGGGCTATGTTTCAATGAACCCTTTGTATTTCCCTGAAAACCGACTGATTCAACAGTGCATTAACTGAATCAGCTCATTAACGTTAAGAACCAACTAGTTCGAGCCGCTCTGCCATGTCAGCATTGCAATTACCAAAACGACATAGTTCAACTTAAACAAGGGTCTATTTTACGCCTAACAGCCTGATCTGATTACTCGGTCACTATTCATCATTGTCCCTGTCTAGCTTGTTACTGTAGTAGCAAGACCCTAGGATTTATAGAGGCCATTTCGTATATTTTTGGGGTTCTTCTCAAGCAGTTTTTGATGCATTTCTTCTTTTGGGACCATGCCAAATATTTTGGCATTGATTTGGGAGTTTAAATCAAGCCACATTGCTCGGGTTGGACTCCATAGGCCGTGATTGTGTCTAGGCTAGTTCAAGGCCGTTTCTCAACCATTTTAGGTGAGGTTTGTTGCATTGAATTCCTTAAGATGTGTACTTTCATTCTATGTTTGCAAAATCCTATTTAAGTCTCATTTTCTGAGGTTTGCCATTAATGGCCAAACCTGTAAGTAGGTTTTTCATAGCTCGTTGTTGGGCTTTTTGATTGCAATTAAGTGTTTTCTTGGTTCATTTTGTGTGTAGATCAAGTCCCATTAGATAAAATAGAGTTTTGTAAGAATTCGATTCTGGGCAAGCTTTTCAAGCTTCAACATTAGCGGTCCAGGCGTGGACCAGCCATTTTAGAGCCATGCAGACTCTAAAAAGGGTCCTATCTACCTTAAAAAACATACAAAAATTGAAAAAAGTGAGGAAAAGGGACTGTAACCTCTTTGTAGCTTGAATTCTTGCAATTTCTTGATTTTCTCTCTCTAGTATGTCTCAGTGTCTCCACGAAATTTCCCTCCCCTCTCTGTCTCTATGGAGTTAGTTTTTGACAAAAAAGCTGAGCTTCTTTGTTGAAAGTCTCTTATATAGACAATTCAAGATAGGTTTGTTTGGACACTTGTCCAAGAGAATCCTTCCATGGCCTCTTATCTTTGAGATAAGGTATGGGGGTGGTTATGGTTGCTGTCCAGCCCTGTTAGTGTAGGGTTACAGCTCGATCCCACTCCATTGTATGGTATATGTATATACTAGTATGTATTTTTTTATGTATTGTACACACTCCAACATTATACCCCTTTTGTATTCTACTTCTTATATTAAGGCATTTTATTGGTAGTCATTTGTCTTGATTAAGGTACTAATTCTTCTCTTTGTGAGTCTAAACATCTCATATATTAGCTTACTAGTTAATGATATCTTGAGTTTGTTTCCTTGTAGTAATTCTTATTATTATGCCTCATTTTTAGGGACTCTGATTATAGTTTTATTAATAGTGATTGTTGTCTAAAACCCATTAATCAATCTTAGTCACCTAGTAATTAGGTTGGGGATGTTACAGTATTTTAGTCACATAAATATTGAGTGACTTCTGGAGTTAAAAGGAATGGACTTGGACCGCATCCTAATTAACATATTTGTGGACCTTTGACTGAATCTTAAAGAAAAAAATAGATACATAAATAAGTCAATAAATAAAGGGCACTGACCCTCCAATTTATTTTTATAGGCAGCCTCGTTCACTTGTATATAGTTTGTCCTATATCATTATGTAGTTGGGATTGTTGGTCTTGGTTGAGCTGAGTAGAGTTCATCATTTATTTCCTACAAGGTTTTAAATATGGGTTTATCTGTCATAGTTCTGCTTTATTTATTTGTCATGGTAGATCTTTTGTAGAACCTACAGTTATGTGCTCAGGTTTTTATTTTGAGACTTTGTGAAAGGTTTCCAATTTTTTTCTCCACTTTGCATGCTGACATTTATTTATAGTTTCTTTAAATTAGTCATTGGAGTGGCTGTATTTGATTTTTTTTTTCTTTTGGATCCCCTTTAATTTCCTCATTCAGTCACTCTTGTGTATTTCAGATGCTAAGTTGGAGTCTTTTGTATCGCAGCACAGCATTTCTCATAGGCCCCAAACGGCAAGTGACAATGATGCTCGACCCTGTTCGTATTTATGCAACTGCCGTGTATCTCGCAAGCATGATAATTGCTCTGTTTTGTGCTCTCTATGTAAGTATTTTATGCCTTCTTTCTGCTTTCAAATGCCTTTGTTCAGCTACAAACTGAGCGAGACACAGTTTTTAATGATCTCTTTTGTCGATTGCTTGGATCAGGTTCATAACAAGCTATTGACGCTATTGGCAATTCTGTTGGAGTTTGGTGCACTTATTTGGTATGTCAAATTACTCACTAGCTCCTCATTGTGCATGTGTTTTACTTATTGGTTTTATTATGGGGGAATAGCACATCTTGCAAAATTGCTCCTTACTAAAAAGAAAGGATAAATTTTCTAATGTGGTTGGATTCTGTGACCAGCACAGAAATCACCAAAATATTTTGCTGGAACACAAGTTATTATTCTTTTCTTTTTTCTTTTTTCGTCCAGGTTAAGGGGAGACTCTCCCTCGGGAATCCCAAGTCCAGCCCAAAGGTTGGAAACTACCCAATACTCCACCCCACCTCATCCCACATCCACATGACATGCCCCTCTTGGGGCTTGAACCCCTGGCCTCCCACTGGGGATGACCACACTAAGTTGGAGCTCATTGAAAATCAGATCGAGATTAAATAATTTTGATTTGTGCTATATGGCATTTGAATGCACAAGCTCATTATGAAAAGTAAATGAATCACCAACAGTCTTAGTCCCAAAAAGAAAAAAAAAAAGGAAAAAAGGAAAATTAGTTATGGACAATTTTGAACTGCTGAGGAGAGGAAGACTACAAATTTTTATGTAGAGAGCTTAAAAAGCTAATGGAAAGATTTTGAGATGAGAGGCTTCTTGTCTGAAATACATTGTAAATTATGATGTAATCTGGGCTCTAACGGTTATTCTGTTAAAAAAACAATTTCATTTTCATAAATTCCAGGAAACCGAAAGAGAAAAGAACGAAGACAATGAAAATTTTAAGAAGGGCTTGTTTCTGGGTTGCTTTCATTTCCTCAGGAATAAAATTCTTTGAAACACAGAAAACTGATTTCAAAAGTTTCTTAAAACTGCAACCTTGGGGTTGGATGAGCTGGGAAGAGGGTTTGGGTAATATCCCCAAAACCCCAGGTTAAACTCCCGCCCTAGGGCCACTTTCTTGTAAAAAAAAGAAAGAAAAGAGTTTCCTGGAAATGGATCATCTTCAACATTTTTTTAAAAAACAAAGTTTTTAGGAACAGCGGTAAAAAAAAAAAAAATTGCATTGCTAAAAGTATTGTCCATTTCATTTTTGTTTGCTTCAAGAATAGAAAATAGATTTTAGGAAACTACCAAACAGCCCATAGTTTTAACTTGTGTATGATTATTATGTCAAATCAAACCGTATAAATATTGTGTTGAGTAAGATTGAATTCTTTGCTCTTGCAGTTCCCTTCATTCTCTTTTCCTCTTCTCCTTGTTCCTCGAAAGCCAAACAATTACAAATTTAATCTACTCTTACAACTGGCCCAGTATTCCTATGCCTTGATGCTCATGTGATGAGAGATGTTCCTTTGTACAAACAATTATATGGCTGTCATACCTGCATGTTTCTTCTTTTTGCTTTTTAAAAAAAAAATAGTTACTTACCCTTTTCCATTTGATTAACAGGTATAGCTTAAGCTACATCCCTTTCGCAAGATCCATGGTTTCGAAGGTCATGCTAGCTTGCTTTGACACCGAATTTTAAGCTGATATACACAGGGAAGAGGATTATGAATGCAAGTTATAAATTGAAGAAAACTATATGATTAGGTGGATACTGATGTGATTGAGTGCATGATGAGGGAGTTGAGTGCAAATTGTATGCGCGTGTGAATAACCTTTTTGAGATTCTTGTTCTTCTTATATATATATATATATATATATATGTATCCCTATTACCTTCTAACCATTTTGTTTATGGGTTAAGATGACAAAGTTGCAGAAGACAGCTTTTGGAACTGACCAGCAATTTTTGAAGTGGGAGTTTGAACTTGAAATTAAACCAGCACATGTTCTCTTATGAACTGCATAAATGACCTTACTGGTTGAAATAATATAATGTCATAACAAAATAGAACATGTTCAAGTTTTTGGGTTGGCTGGATAGTTTCTCTATACTCTTTTTTAGTGAGTGAATTATGTGTATAGAGTTGTAATGGTTTACTGTTAGCCCCTTGAGGGCTTGACTAGGCCAAGGCGTGGTAAGCCTCAACCAATGCCAAGGCCAAGGTGGGGTGGCCTATCATGGGCTCCCTTGCTTGAGATTTGGTTGTCTTGATGGATGCTTCAAACTTGGTGAAACTTGTGTGAATGCCTTAGGCAGCAAAGGCCAAAGGCAGTGCACTTCGACAACACTTGACACGCACAGACAACCTTTGGCAAGATGTATGCGCATAGTGGGAGCAACTCGAATCGGCAAGCAATTGTGTCTACTATTGTTAGCTAGGTGAATTGTCCTAAGACATATATAGGGGGGAAGTAGCTCCCTGAGGCGCCCATGGGCGAGTAAGCCATGCGGTCACAGACCTTGGCACTTTCGGGGCAAGGTATATTGCTATTATTGTAAGTGGGTTCTAACATGGTGGTCCGACCTCCATCACCAACGATGGCGGCATATGGTGGCAACATTTGACACACAAGACCAAGCCATGAGTAGGCATGGTTTGGGAATGAGGGTTGACAATAAAGCTTGGTGGGATCATGTGGTTTATTGACTAAAGGCTGAGTGCTCATAGCCTTGTCCTTTAGTGAGGGCTTGGTGTGACTTTAGTTCAGACAGAGCAAGTGAAGGCGGTTGCTGGTCTAGCACAAGACAAAGCTGTCTAAAAGCAGACAAGGGTAACTACCATGCTGTGTTAGCGCTTGATCCTATGGCTAGCAATCTATGCAGCAACGAGATGAACTGCTTGATTATATGTGGCACACATCAGTGGCTTCAAATAGCCCTAGCAGTTGGGGGTGTCAACTGCAGCAACAGGTGATTATTTGTGATTTGTTTAGACAAAACTCTAGTAGTTGGGGTGTAACTGCAACCCACGTGTGTGTCACAGACACACACATGGGCGGTTGTATGTCTTGTCTATATATACACAATATAGTAGAGGGGTGTAGGCAGAGAGGAGAGTGAGAGGGCTTCTTGTCACGCAACCCTAAAGGCTGTATTCTTATAATGTTGAGAGAAGTAAAGTTGAGAAGATTTTCTTGTAAATTGTGTCTTTTGTGTTGCTATCTTCTTTAAGCCTCTTATGCGTGTATGTGTGTGTGTTTATTGGCTGACTAAGGGAGTGTCTTAGTACCATCACAAGGCAAAAAATTCAGGTTTGAATTTTGACCTTGTGACAGTTGGTATCAGAGGGCATTTTGATAACCATGGTTAACGGTACTACGAATAAGGCCTTACAGGATCGAGTTGCCTGCTTGAAAAATTTTGTGGGTGTCCCTGATGGTGATGGTGCTGTTGAACTGTCTGTTCAAACAGAGTAACACGCCATTGAGTTGGTGGATTTGAGGAAGATACTTTGATGATTTCATGATAAAAACGAGTGCCAGAATCACCGACATCATGGAGGATGTGGTGTCCCTAACAAACGTCGTGAAGATCAATCTCAAGTGCTTGGAAGGATGATGTAGCCTTTGTTAAGAAGTCTTTCCTTCCCAATCCGATGCCACCGGAGAAGTGTCCTCCAAGACCGAAGTTCCTAAACCGAAACCATTTTCTGGCGCCAGAAATTCAAAGGAGTTGGAGAATTTCTTATGGGACATGGAGTAGTATTTTAAGGCTACCCGTGTCCCAGATGCAGAAAAGGTAACCATAACCAGTGTGTATCTTTCAGGTGATGCTAAACTTTGGTGGCAAACACGGGTGCAGGATGACCTGCATGCTGGATGCCCTTGGATCGAGATATGGGAGATCCTGAAGAAAGAACTGAAGGATCAATGCCTCCCTTGCAACACTGCGTGGATTGCTCGAGACAACTTAAAAAAGTTAAAACATACTGGCACTATGAGGGATTATGTGAAAGAGTTCACTTCCTTGATGCTGGACATCCTGAACATGTTAGAAAAGGACAAACTGTTCAACTTCATGTTCGGACTCTAAGCATGGGCGTATGCCGAATTGCGAAGGCAAGGAGTAAGAGACCTTCCTTTTGTAATTGCTGCGGCAAAGGGGCTAGTTGACTTTAAAGTTGTTGGATCAACATCCTTAACTGAAAAGAAGAAGAACAATGGTGGGAAGAAGGCCAAAGATGTTCAATCCAAAGATGCCAAGAAGAGGTATAATGGAAAGAAAAAGAAAGGAAGCAGTAGCGGCACTTCCAAGTCCAAAGGAGAAACAAGCCAGAACAAGGGCAAGTCCATGAATGGTTGTTTTCTCTGCAATGGTCCCCATCGTTTAAGAGACTACCCCAAACGTGAGAAGCTGAGTGCCTTGGTGGTTGATAACAAGGATTCAAATAGTGACTCTAACATTCCAACTAGAGTCAATCCACTCCAATTGTTGAATGCCATCACGGTGTAGAAATCGCAGACTCAACGTGGTTTGATGTATGTGCATGTGAAGGTGAATGGCATAGATGTTCGGGCAATGGTGGATATTGGAGCCACTCACAACTTTATGGCTCAGCGAGAGGTTACTACTTTTGGCTTGAAATTGGATCAGAACATAAGCAAGTTGAAGGCAGTAAACTTGGAGGCCAAACCTGCCCAAGATACAGCACAAGCAACCCTCAACATTGGTGTTTGGGAAGGGTTGTGCAATCTGATGGCAGTACCCTTGGACGACTTTGATTTGATCCTTGGTAACGAATTCTTTGTGAAGGCCAAAGTGATGGTTATAGATGAGAAAGCCACATGCTTTGTCCCTGTTGTTTACAACAATCAAAGCAAGAATGAAGGAAAAAGGAAGATTGGGATGCTCTCCTGCAATGCAGTTAAAGACGGGACTGCGAAAGGGTGAAGAAACTTACCTTGCAGCCCTAGTGAAGATCAAGCCCGATGTCACTGAAGAAGTTCCTGATGAAGTTGTTGACTTGTTGAAGGAGTTTGCAGATGTCATGCCTCCAGAACTTCCTAAGTCCCTTTCGCCTCGACGAGCAACTGATTATAAGATCGAGTTGGAGCCTAGTGCAAGGCCTCCTGCATAGGCCCCTTACAGAATGTCACTTCCCCAATTGGCTGAATTGAGGAGACAGTTGAAGGAACTCCTTGACTCAGGAGTCATTCAACCTTTAAAAGCCCCTTTTGGAGCCCTAGTATTGTTCTAGCGAAAGCAAGATAGATCAATGAGGATGTGTATTGACTATTGAGCCTTGAACAAAGTTACTATTAAGAACAAGTATCCAGTCCCGAATGTTCATGACCTCTTTGACGGATTGAGCAAAGCTTCCTACTTCACAAAACTGGACCTGTGTTCGGGTTATTGGCAAATGCAGATTGCTGAGGGAGATGAGGCCAAGACAGCCTGCGTCACTCGATATGGATCATATGAGTTCCTAGTGATGCCTTTTGGCCTCACTAATGCACCTACTACATTCTGTAATTTGATGAATGTTGTTCTTTATCAGTTCATTGATAAGTTTGTTGTAGTGTATCTCGATGACATTGTGGTTTATAGTGAAATCATAGGAGATCACTTAACTCACTTAAGAAAGGTTTTCAATAGTTGGAGAGAAAACCAACTCTATGTTAAGAAAGAAAAATGTGAATTCTACCAACGAGAAGTGATGTTTCTTGGCCATTGGGTTAGCAATGGCAGGGTTTGGATGGACAGGGTGAAAAGTGAAGGCCATTCTTGATTGGCTTGCACCAACAAAAGTGTCAGAATTATGATATTTTCATTGGTCTTGCAAACTATTATCGCAGGTTCATCAAGGGTTATTCTAAAAAGGTAACTCCATTGACTGACTTGCTGAAGAAGGACAACTGGTGGGACTAGAACGAAGAATGCCAGACTGCCTTTGAGAAGTTGAAGCATGCAGTGGCTTCGAAGCCAATGCTGCGCCTATCAGATTTTGAGTTGCCTTTCGAAGTCCATACAGATGCCTCTGACATAGCCTTGAGAGGGGTTCTGGTCCAAGAAAAGCATCTTGTTGCCTTCGAGAGTCGGAAGCTGAATGATGCTAAATAAAGATATTCTGCCCACGAGAAGGAGATGACTACTGTCATACATTGTTTGGATACTTGAAAGCATTATCTTATGGGGACTCAATTTATAGTGGTGACGGACAACGTAGGCCAACACCTACTTCAAAACCCAGAAGAAACTGAACACCCAAACAAGCCTGCTGGCAGGAATTCTTGGCAGAATTTGACTTTACATAGGTGCAGGACTATGTTGCTGCCTTGTCTACTCTGCAGACTGATCTGTTGCAGCGTGTGAAGGACTTGTCTCAATCAGACAAGTGCTTATGAGAAGATGAGACAACAAGTCAGAGATTTGTACATGTCCGAAAGTATTGGCTGGACAATGAGATTTTGTATGCTAAAGGCGGCAGGCTTTATGTTCTTAGTGGTGGGGGACTAAGGTGAGAACTCCTGAGGGAAAGTCATGATCTATAGTGGGAAGGGCATCCTGGCATTGAGAGGATGCTTGCCTTACTGTCTCGTTCGTATTACTGGTCGAAGATGGAAGAAGACATAGAAGCATATGTCAAGACTTGTCTAGTGTGTCAATAAGACAAGTTGGAGAAGAAGAAAGAGGCAGGGTTGCTGCAACCCTTGCCTATTCTTGAAAGACCATGGCAATCCATCTCCATGGATTTCATTTCAAGATTACCCAGGGTGGATGGATATAGATCAATTTTTGTAATTTTTGATCGGTTCTCGAAGTATGGGGTCTTTATCCCAGCACCACATGCATGCTCGACAGATATGGCTGCAAAACTATTTTTCTAGAATTTGGTGAAGTACTTCGGGCTGCTAGAGGATTTTTATCACGACTCGTAACCTGGTCTATGCGAATTAGGAGCCTGCGACTGAGGGCAGTGGCTCGTAAGCCATTTACCCTACTATAGGGTCATAAACACTGAATAATTTAAACATTAAATTGCATGTTATGTCATAATATAAAATTCCATCATTAGAGGGTAACTGTACATGGTAAGATAATATAAGTGATTTAATACAGATCCTCAAAATATATAACATACCCAAGACCTGGACACATGGAAGAACTAAGACTATGCTATGCTAGGCTATTACATTAAGAGCAAAAAGCTCTCATCGTACTTGCAAGAGGACAATTTGTAGCAAGTGAAGCGTCTACTTAATATATATGCCTGACTATCCTTCTATAATTTGTTGTCCTGAAAAGAATAACATAACTGAAATGAGCCAACTTAGCTCAGTAAGTAAACTCCCTTACTCTGTCATGGGTCAAGGTTAGTTCAAAAGAAAGGTATGAACAATATCAACAAGGATATGATATCACAATAGAGATCAAGGTATATAATGTCAAAATAGCCAGTCACCAAAAATGTGCATCATTAGAAATGACCCTTAGATCCAAAAGACACATCCTAAGATAAAGAAATCAAATCGACAATAGGGATTTGCCTAAACAATAATACGCTGCCACAAATCACAAGATAGGTACACAAGCATGTCATTAGTTAGATAATGTAACAACAGATAATCTAAGGATAGGTTCACAACACGTATCAGAATCCAAGGAATACATCATCAAACATATGCATAGACAGGCTTGCAAAACATATCGATAATCAAGAGTGCGTCATCAGAATATCAATAAATGATATAAGATACTATCAGAATAGATGTTGTCACTGTACAGGGCCCGACATAGCCTTAAAAGTGCTCAAAAGAACTACAGCTCTCCATAACATATCGTGTCCTCCATGGACTAAATTGTGCGTTGTGCTCATCACAAACAAGGGTAGGACGAGCATTATGACTAGCATAACCCCGTGTATATCATCCGTAGCATCTGATGAACATTGTGACAGATCATAATTCTAGGCACTCAATAATATCATGTCATTATAAATTCACAAGCAATGTACATATTTGTGGAATAACAAATTCTCAACAGTGAGAAACATAGTAATTTTCCAATATTCAAGCAAGGTATAGAAATGTGCAAATAATCATATAAGGATATTGGTAATCGAATTCTTAACTATCTACAAGAT
Organism: Nyssa sinensis; assembly: GCA_008638375.1. Taxonomy (NCBI): domain Eukaryota; kingdom Viridiplantae; phylum Streptophyta; class Magnoliopsida; order Cornales; family Nyssaceae; genus Nyssa; species Nyssa sinensis. The sequence continues at coordinate 35,602,675 of CM018043.1, read as the reverse complement.
AAAACAAATATCAAATTATGGATTCAAAACATATCAGGCATGTATAAGAGTACAAATTTGGCAGCATCAAGAAATAACATTGTGACATTACTAGGAACAATCACATGTAAGAGTTCAGGTTTTACTTACCTTTAAACTGTTCTTTTTCTTTCTATAGGCAATTAGATCGCCTTTCTTTTTCCTTTTGAAGTCCCTATTAATCAGTAAACATTTCTCAGTTCAATGTTATGTATAGCCTAACTTTTTAGAAATAATCAACTTCATACATCAATATTTTAAGTATCTTATTTAGTAAAATGGACTCCACCATTGAGTCTGAAATGTCGAAGAAAATTGACTTAGGCTTTTACGAACTTTAATTTGGCTTCGGGTGCTACTAAGGGCAAAATGGTAATTTTGTATTTTTATGTCTTAATTTTTTGAAACCCTGTCTCGTAAAACGGATCCCGTCATTGGATTTCGAATGCCCAAAATAATAAGAATACACTATCCTTTTAATCTATTTGATTAACAAGACTAATTACAATAATTAGATTAATTTATTCAATTTAATTACTTAATATAATATTATATATTATATTAAGTAAAATGTTAACACATGTGTCTTAGATGGCACAGTGGTTCGTGTGTGAGGCTTAAGTCTCACACACGTGCGGGTCTTGGGTTCAATCCTCAGGGGCAGCAGCCCCACTTATTTTTCTGAATTTCTTAAAACCAAACAGCAAGGGGCTAAACCAAGGATAGTCTATCCCTGTTCCAAACAGGTTATCGATTAAGGATTAAACGCGTAACCAAACAGTTCTAATTCAGTTTTAATTTAAAATCAAAACGGCGCAGTTTCGTTTAAATAAAACCTAAACAAGCCCAAAACGACGTCATCTTTCTCCACCGTTCATCATCTTCCTCCCCTGACCTCCCTTTGTTGCCCTAATTGCAGGTCTCCTTCTTTTTCTATTTTGTGGAGTTTGAGAACTCCATTTTCCCTGCTTCTTTTTCCTATGAATTCCTGAATCTCTTAGGAGTGTTTGGGCGTTGGTTAGGGAGTTCGAATTGAGCTCAATTAGAGCTTTGGACACTCCCTACGGTTTCTAGGTTCATATATGGTCATTTATTCACCAAAATGGATGGGGTTTGGCTTGTTGTTCTTGTTTCTTCATAGAGGTTCTAACCTCGATCACCAAATGAAGTTTGGTATTCATCTATGGTGTTTGGGTTTGTTGCACCATGGCTGCAACTTAAGAATTGGAGGCCTTCCTTTAGGTTTTTAGGTCGCGGCCTAGGGTTTTTAGAACCCTTGTAAGACCTAGTTTAAGTCCTAAGCAATGGAATTGTGTTTTATGGTGGTTGTTTCAGACTTGAATTTTTGAAGTTTATCAATGGCGGTTTCCAGTTTTTCTTGGTTTTCTTGGATCCTTCAGACCCCATTTTCCTTCCTCAAAGTATATCTATTAACTATAAAACATACACATGCATTTTAGGCTATTTAGAATTTAAACTAAAACTCTGAAAATCCTAAAGAGACTCACCTTTCTCTGGATTTCAGTTGCAGCAAGTTCTTGCCTCTTTCTTCATTTTTTCCTTCCTTTCCTTCTTCTTTTTTCTATCTTTTCTTTCTTCCTAAAGCATGCATGTATATATAGGCAGTACACACACACACACACACACTTACACCTAAATATCAATTACACCCCCTCTCCTCTCTCTCTCTCCCATGGCGGTTCTCTCTCTCTCTCCTTTATTTCTGATCTTTTTCTTTTCATTTCTTTTTCCTTTTCTTTTCTTTTCTTTTTTTTTTTTTGCTTGATATTTCTGTATTTTATATATATATATATATATATATATATATTATACATATACAGTGCCGACACACACAACACACACTGCCGACGTATATATATATATATATATATATATATATATATATACTTTACACATTTTATACTTACACATATATATATATATTGCGCACACACACACACATCATATATATATTGCACACACTCGCACATGCTGCACATACTTATATATATATATATATTAAATATATACTTATATACATATAATTTATTATATATATTGTCATATATATATATATATATACTTATCATAATACGTACATATCTGCTATCATATATATATATATATACATGTATATATCCATCATTTCGTACATGTATTATTCGAACTCTCGATTTTACGAAACTTAAACCGAACTATATTTCATTCATCGTAAAATGAACCTTATCGTTTCGGTATTTCAACACTTTGCTCAGGTTATATTTGGGTTGGGGTATTACAATTTTATTAGTGATAGAGACTCACGATTCACAGGCAGGTTTTGGACTGTTCTATTTAGGCTGATGGGCTCAGAACTAAAGTTCTCTACAGTAAATCATCCTCAGACCGATGGCTTGACGGAAGGGATGAATGCGATATTGGAAGAGTACTTACGGCACTATGTGACAGCAAGCCAAAAGAATTGGGTGCAACTTCTGAATACTGCCCAATTCATCTATAACCTACATAAATCCTCTGCAACAAGGCTTAGTCCCTTTGAGTTGGCCATTGGCCAACAGCCCATCACTTCCTATAAGGTGGCCAAATAGCGGACTGGGGGCCAATGTCCAACCGCTTATCGTTTTACGAGGGATAAACAAGAGTTGTTAGATGAAGCCACTGACAACCCTAGCAAAGCACAACGAAAAAATGAAGAAATATGTTGATAGACATAGAAGACCCCTAGAATTTCAATTGGGATATCAAGTGCTGTTGAAGTTGACTCCCCAAATTTGGAAGAAGATTAGCAGTAAACCAGTCTATAGAGGATTGATCCCAAAATATGATGGACCCTTCGAAGTCATAAAGAGAGTGGGGAATGTGGCATATCGGCTGAGACTTTCGGATAAATTGAAGATACACCTAATGTTCCATGTTAGCTTCTTAAAGCCACTCCATCAAGATGTTTTTGATGCTTTAAGGAAGCAAGCAAAGAAGGCATCGCCAGTGATAAGGAAACAGTTTGAGAAAGATGTCGAGAAAATTCTTTCTCACAGGATGCAAGGTCAGAGTAAGAAGAACCGGGGGACTGATTATCTGGTTTAATGGAAAGGCGACAACGAGGCTAATGCTAGTTGGGAGAGAGATGTGACTTTGTGGCAATTTGAGCGACATATTTGAGACTGCTAGAACAATTAGACGATGGCATCAGATTCCTCTGGTGGGGGTGGTTTGTTAGCCCCTTGAGGTCTTGACAAGGCCAAGGTATGGCTGAGCCTCAACCAATGCCAAGGCTAAGGTGGGGGTGGCCTGTCATGGGCTCCCTTACTTAAGAATTGGTTGTCTTGGTAGATACTTCAGACTTGGTGCAACTTGTGTGCATGCTTTAGGTAGCGAAGGCCAAAGGCAGTGCACTTTGACAATAGTTGGTGGGCACAAACAGCCTTTGGCAAGATGTACGCGCACAGAGGAAGCAGCTCTACTCTGCATGTCATATCCCAAAATTCACCCTATGTGAATTAAGGATATGCGACCGGCTAGTTAGGCACCCATCGAATTTTTACTTATCAAAATTTCAATAGTAATCCTAACCTTAAGCCATTCACTTGTAACTTCTAAGTAAGATGCATTCATTAAACAAGAGTTAAGCAACAAAAATTACATAAGAGAATGCATGCTAACTTGGCAGAGCAACTAAATAAAATCATAGTTGGTTTATACAAGTCTAACTAAAAAAGTTACATCATCGTTCGTATGGTTATACAAAATATCCAAAAATGAGGTAGGTTACAAAAATGAAATGGCTTCATAAAGTTTTTCTACAAAATTCTGAGGATCCTAACCCTTTAGTCCTTGCCACTAGAATCTTCACCTGAAAAATGTTAGAATAATAGAGTGAGCTTTAACAAGCCCAGTGAGTAACATAGGTTCTCTGCCATGGGTTTTAAAGCCAGTTATTGTTTATAAGGCACATGGATTGTTTAATCATTTTAAAAATAACAATTCCAAATAAAATGCATGATTAAATTGCAGTTCAAGTAGAACTAAAACATATCATAACAGATTAGAACATAACAAAATTGAGCAGAACAAAATAGAACATAACTGAATGCCAATATATCAATCAGGCATATCATCAAGTATGTTTGAGCCTTTCCCAGCTGCCTATAAGCGAACACTCGTGCGGCCTGTACCCTCTGGGTTTGCTTATGGCCTACTCATGCTACATTGCTCAATTTCTTTATAGGGCCCATAAATCAAAATATAACAGAACAAAATTAGAATAGAACACAAAAGCAGAACAGAACGAAATCATGCCAAGTGTAATGAAGTGCAAAGTGCAGGCATTTAAGTAGTACAATATATGAAAATGCTATGATAGTTAAAATATCACTAAGTCAGAAGCTTCTAAGTTACCCACAGTTCGTTGGGAATAGCTCAAGATGTCCATTTGTGGCTTAGATTAACTCTGGGAGTCATGTAGTAGTGATTAGATATACATCAGTTATCAAATAATGATGTATTTTGCCTATTTCACTAGCCTAGGGGTCAAATTTGAGAAAACCGATTCCACTGTTGGATCTGGAACGTCGAAAAACTCTGAAGTGCATATTTTCATAATTCTGGGGGTCGTTTGGTATCATTATTTGGCCTTCAGGACAGTTTTGGGATTAATCCATGTTATAACATGAAATTTTTTTATTTTTTTTATTTTTTATTATTATTTATTCTTTGTAAAAAAAAATTTATTATTATTATTATTATTATTATGATGGATGTATGTATATATGTATATATTATTTAAATTAAATTGTTGGTGTATATATGAGTGTACATATGAGTATGTGTATGTGTATTTAAATGTGTAAATATATATGTGTATATATATATATATATATGTGTATAGAACAGTGTATATGTGTGTGTGTGCCGTGTGGGTGCATGTGTGGAGTGTTATACACTCAAAGGGAGGTGGTGTATGGCAGTGGGTGTGTAAGGGGGGTTAGGTGAGTGCATGAGTGGGGTTTTGTAGGTATACATGAGTGAAGAGAGTGGGAAGGGGCAGATCTGTCGTGAGGGTTAGAGAGAGAGAGAGATATAGAGAGAGAAAGTGAAGAGAAAAAGAGAGTTAGTCTCGGTTGGAGAAGAAAAGAGAAGGAAGGAAAGACTGAGAGCAAGGGAGAGAGAGTCCTGAGGAAACAGAAGTGACCAAGAGGAGCATAAGGAGAAGGGAAGCAAACCAAAAGGGGAAACAACCGAAATCTTTGGTAAGTGGGCTGCTTCTGTTTCAATTTTTTTTAAAGCATTTTAATTGATTCAAGTGGTAGGATCTTAGAGAGCATAATGTAGGGGTCATTTGGCAAAAAGAATGAGAAGAAATGGGTGAGAAACTAGGGAAAGATCTTAGGTTGCAGGTCACGGCCATAGTATGTGGGTGTTAACATTTTATGTGCAAAAACTTGTTTGGTTGTTGGGAAATTAGTCCCCTTGAGTGCAGAAATGCATTAGGATGAGAATGGGAGAAAAACCGTGACCAAATGGTGACAAAAATGGAAGGGGAAGGTTCGGCCGGAGAGTTGACCGAGGGTTTGACCCTTCTATTTCGTGGAGATGGGGAAGGTTTGGAGGGAAACGGAGGTTGGATATGGAGCCTACTTGAAAAACTCTAGAAAATGACATTTTGAAAAGTTGAAAAACTCGCCGGAGATCGGTCGCCGGCGCCGGAGAAGGCGCCGGAAACCTACTGTTGCCCTACCGAAAAATCGGGGAAGAAGATGGGGTGACCGGGTCGGGTTCCGGGTCGGATCTGGATTCGGGTCGGGCGGGGCTGGTCCGCCCCTGCCACGTGTCGGCCTACAGTTTTAAATTAAAAACCTAATTTGGCCCGTTTGGTTGCGAGGATAAGAAATTAAGAATTGAAATTAAATTGAAATAGGGATATCCTATCCCTGTTCTCTGATTAGCCCCTGTTTGGTTAACCTGATTGAGAATAGCAAATTAAACTAATTTCAATTTGAACCTTGAACCTTTTGGAATTTGAACCTTAACCCTGAACTTTCGAAAATTACAAATTGACCCCCCAACTGTTAGAAATTTCACTTTTACCCACCTGATTAAATTATTAATAAAATATTAATTAATTAAATATTCAAAAATATCCCGGAGTCCAAATGGGACAAGTCATTAGTGTATTTTGACTATCTCGACCCTTCTGAGACCAATGGTGAGGTCCGTTTTACGAGACGGGGTCCCAAAAATTAAAAGACCCGTAGTAACCTTTAAAATTACCAAAATGCCCCTGAATTGAAACACAGTCAAACGAACTCCGAATTAGGTAAACAAATAGTGAAACTTTATTATCTCGAACATTCCGGATTCAACCGTGGAGTCCAATTTGTGAAAAGAGGTCACGAAATGTAAGGACACGTGTAAAGTGCAAAATGACTGTTTTGCCCTTTTGAACCCCGGTGTCCGAATTGAGTTCTACGAGAACCTAAACTTATTTTCTTCAACATCCTAGAACCAATGGTAGAGCTTAATTTAGCAGAATAGAAACTTATGAATCAAAGACATAAAATTTGATGAATAGCATAAATTCAAATAACAATAGATTGAGTTGTAATTTCTACTTTTAGGGACACTGACAGGACAGGAGGGGACGATCTGATCTCCTGCATTTTCATCCGCCGGTTCAGTTACATATAATGCACGATCTTCTTAGGGTTGTGACTGACCCTTCAGGTATGGTGTTTTGCTAGTGTTAGAAATGAAGTTAAGTTAGGAATATTTGTGAATGACTGGAATGCTGTATGTGTTTATCTGTAATGTGTTTACCTGTTTATTTGGAATTGGTTGTTCACATGCTATGTGCTACTTGCAAGTTTAATAAAGTGAAGAACATGAATTATGATGTATGAACACATGAGATATGCATGTATGTGAAACTGACTGGAGATTTATTTATTATTGTCAGAGCATGTTATATTATTGAGATCCACATTCATTGAGATTGCATTGGCATATTGGCATATGATGAATTCCTTGAGAACATGGCGTGGGTAAGCACATGGTGCTTTGCATTATGAGGGTGTAGATCCTGTGGTGAAAAACCCAAAATTGGCCATTGCATTGGTACTTCGAGCCATCGGGGAGTACCCGTAAACGAGACATGGGTGTGGCATAGAGTTGTGCATGGGTGTGTCACGCATACTATTCATATATATTACTGCAATGCTTGAATGTCATTTAGAAATAAATGTACACTTTGCACATGCCACGCCTTAGCTTTATTTCTGGCATTAGCATTTCATCATACCAGCAGTTGTGCTGACCCATTCGTGGGCAACATTTTCAGATGAGGATCCTCCAGCCACGTGAGACTCGGTGATGCCCTGATAGGGTGAAGCACGTGATACGTTTGTGATCCATGAGACTTGTATTTTGTTATGTAAGGGCTTAAGCCCGAATGACTGATGAACAATGTATTCGATGTTATTTTATGTATGGATGATGATGGACGCATGTTTAGTGAATTTAATTACTTTTGTCCTTTTATTTATTTTACTTTCTGTCTCGTCAGTCGCGCCTCGGGTTCGGTCAGAATTCGGGGCGTGACAACGTGGTATCAGAGCATAGGTTCGAATACCTAGAGACTGTGGGGTGTTATTTAACACCATGAGACCCTAGAGAAGAGAATGAGACTTAGTGTGAACTGTTAGCAGCATGTGATAGGATCTTATGTGCTACGTGATTATGTGTCTTAATGCATGCCTTATTGTGATTACGTGAAAAAGTGATATTGAATTTTTCTCTTGGACTTGTAGATATGCCTCCTAGACGAGCTCCTACGAGAGGCAGACCACCCAGAGGGGTAGGGGTTGGGGTGCGCCTCGAGGTGCCGCCCAGCCTCGCCGTGGCAGATCCAGAGCTGCTGCCCCTATTCCTGATGTGGTTGAGGAGGTAGTTGCCCCAGCTGACGTTCCTGAGCATAGTATAGCTGAGGAGGATATTGCTCCAGCCCCTGTGGAGGAGGTGGGGCAGACTATTGGCGCCAGAGATTTGGCGACCATTATACAGGAGTGCTTCCGTGCTATGCAGGAGGCCAGGACCACTGATGCTGAGGCCAGGGCTGCTGATGCCGAGGCCAGGGTTGCCGGTGCTGCGGCCAGTGCGGCCGGTGGGGAGACCAGAGACACCTTCGTCATGAAGGCGTTTCAGCGGATGAGGCCACCGTCATTTGCAGGACAGCCTGATCCTTTGGTGGCCGAGGAGTGGCTGGATCAGATTGTGAGGATCCTGGACTCACTAGGGATTGTTGAGCCACACCTGAGGATCCGATGTGCCGCCTTCCAGTTTACAGGGCTAGCGAGCCAGTGGTGGAAGGTATCTGCCGGCAGGATTAGCAGGTTCGGAGAGGGGTGGGATGCATTTGTGGCCATGTTCAATGACCACTACTTTCCAGCGACTGCTAGGGTCGGGTTCAGGAGAGAGTTTGAGACCTTACTACAGAGGGACATGATCGTGACACAGTATGAGTCCCAGTTTACCGCATTGGGCAGGTTTGCCCCGCACATTATTGGGGTGGAGGAGCTGAGAGTTTATCATTTCCAAGAGGGGCTGAAGACCTCTATCAGGGATAGACTGGCGGGTCACATCATTGACACTTACGAGGAGGCTGTGATTAGGGCCACGAGGATAGAGAGGGAGTTGGCAGCTCTCAGAGGGATCAGGGAGTCCCGGACTCAGACCAGGCCAGCCACAGCACTAGCACTTACACCAGCTCAGCCTACTGTGACCGTCCCAGCTCATTCTAGTAGGAGGCCGCCGAAGAGGTTCCGAGGCAGTACCTCTTCTCCATCTACATCCCAGAGGCCTATGCAGCTTTTAGCTCCCCAGCCCACTGTGTCTATTACTCCTCGAGGAGGGGCACCACAGCTGACCATCACATGCTACCAGTGTGGACAGCCTGGCCACAGGATGGCTGATTGCCCACAGAGAGATCCTAGTCAGGGATCAGGGACAGGACCGAGCCAGCTACCACTTCCATCCCAGTCTCAGAGTCAGGCCTGGAGGGCCACACCAGTGTGCTATACTTGTCATCAGCCGGGCCATGTTAAGGCCCACTGTCCTCAAGGGCAGACTTCCCAGAGCGCACCGAGGTCCCACTATCTCCAGCCCACCCAGATGCCTTTACCCTAGACACAGTCAGGCTATAGACCCCCAGCACCTTACTATCAGCCAGCATCTTCAGCATTGAGTGTTAGAGCTCCAGCCCCGAGAGGGGGAGGACAGCAGGGGCAGAGAGAGGGAGGCAGACAGGGTCAGACCGTACAGGGCAGGGTGTACGCAGTTACTACCCCAGAGACTTCTACTGCTGGGCCATCAGTAGTACGAGGTACCTTTCTTATGTTCAGTTCATGGGCTAGCGTGTTGATAGACTCTGGTGCATCGCATTCTTTTATATCCACTGTATTTGCCATGTCTTTGGGGTTGACTATAGACCGGATAGATCCACCACTACGTGTTGATACCCCTGTTGGGGGTAATGTGACATTGACCAGGATTTGTAGGGGTTGTTCACTTGAGATAGCTGACCGTACTCTCTGCTTTGATTTTATTGTGCTTGATATGACTAGCTTCGACGTTATCTTGGGTATGGATTGGCTGTTTACTTTCCGGGCTAGTATCGATTGTTTCAGGGGGAGAGTTACAGTGTGCACCCCTGAAGGGGATTGTTTTTATTTCACGGGAGACCGTGGAGACTTCTTAGTACCACCCTTGTACGACTCTAGGAGTTGGGGAGCCCATAGCTATATGTTGGCTAGTATGATTGCAGGGGATAGTGAGGCTACAGGGGTTGTGTTACCACCAGTGGTAGAGGAGTTTCCTGACGTATTTCCCGACAGCTTGACTAGTTTACCCCCGAGGAGGGAGGTGGAGTTTACCATTGAGCTTATCCCCGGTACTGTACCCATATCTATCCCACCATACCGCATGGCTCCAGCAGAGTTGAGAGAGCTGAGGGAGCAGCTGACTGACCTTCAGGGTAAGGGGTTCATCCGTCCTAGCACTTCTCCTTGGGGTGCCTCAGCACTCTTTGCAAAGAAGAAGGACGGGACGTTGCGGTTATGTGTGGACTACCGGAGGCTGAACCGGGTGACTGTTAAGAACAAGTACCCGTTACCCAGGATCGATGACTTGTTTGATCAGTTGAGGGGTTCGAGATGCTTCTCGAAGATTGATCTTCGATCTGGGTATCACCAGTTGAGAGTGCGAGAGGAGGACATAGCGAAGACAGCCTTCCGCACTCGCTATGGTCACTTTGAGTTCGTGGTGATGCCATTTGGTGTGACGAATGCCCCAGCGGGATTCATGGATTTGATGCACCGTGTCTTTGGCCAGTACATAGATCAGTTCGTGGTAGTGTTTGTGGACGATATTTTGATTTACTCACCTTCTGAGGATGAGCATGCTTTCCACCTACGGACTGTGTTACAGGTCTTGAGAGAGCATAGACTATTTGCCAAGCTCTCCAAGTGCGAGTTCTGGCTCCAGGAGGTGCAGTTCTTGGGCCACGTGGTATCTGGGAGTGGAGTATCTGTTGACCCTTCTAAGGTCGACTCTGTTATGAGCTGGGAGAGGCCGAGGAACGTATTTGAGATACGGAGTTTCTTGGGGTTAGCAGGGTACTACCACCGTTTTGTAGAGGGATTTTCCCGCCTTGCCGCACCGATGACCCGGCTGACGTGCAAGGGCGTTAGATTTCAGTGGACCGACGACTGTGAGCAGTCATTTCAGGAGCTGAAGAGGAGATTGACTTCAGCTCCAGTCCTGATTATCCCCGAAGGAGGCCTAGGTTACACAGTGTACTGTGATGCTTCCCGAGAGGGACTGGGTCGTGTATTGATGCAGGAAGGCCGGGTAGTAGCTTATGGTTCTCGCCAGCTGAAGAGCCATGAGAAGAACTACCCCACCCACGATTTAGAGTTGGCTGCCGTCATCTTTGCTCTTAAGAGCTGGCGACACTATTTATATGGGGTGAGATTTGAGGTGTTCTCGGACCACAAGAGCCTCAGGTATATCTTTACACAGAAGGATCTGAACCTTCGACAGAGGAGATGGATGGAGTACCTAGAGGACTACGACTTTGACCTTCAGTACCATCCTGGGAAGGCCAACGTCGTAGCTGATGCACTCAGTCGGAGACCGAGCAGCACCTTAGCCAGCCTAGCCATCAGAGAGTGGGAGATGATGGGAGTTATTGGGGAGTTTGACTTAGAGCTTACCGAGTCTGAGGGACACGCCACTTTATTCAGCTTGTGTGTACAGCCTACCCTTCTGACTAGAGTTATAGAGGCACAGTTGCTGGATACTGAGGCCGAGCAGATTAGGGCACGGATTGCTAGCCCTGAGGGATTTGAGGGATGGACAGTCCATTCTGACCTGGGTTTGAGATACAGGGGTAGAGTCTTCGTTCCTGAGTCTCTTAGGACTGATGTCCTTAGGGATTTCCACCATTCACGCTTAGCGGTGCACCCAGGGGGCACCAAGATGTATCATGATCTGCGCCGTCAGTATTGGTGGACTGGGATGAAGGCAGATGTAGCACAGTTTGTGGCTAGGTGTCTCACGTGCCAGCAGGTGAAGGCTGAGCACCAGAGGCCTGGAGGTTTGTTACAGCCATTACCGGTAGCCGAGTGGAAGTGGGAACATGTTACCATGGATTTCATGATGGGTCTTCCGAAGTCACCTAGGGGCCATGATGCGATTTGGGTTATTGTGGACAGGCTGACGAAGTCCGCCCATTTCTTACCGATCAGAGTGACTGACTCATCAGACGCCCTCAGCAGGTTGTACATTCGAGAGATAGTACGACTACATGGGGTCCCGGTATCCATAGTTTCTGACAGAGACCCACGTTTCACTGCACGGTTCTGGCAGAGTTTCCAGACAGCCTTAGGGACCCAGCTGCAGTTTAGTACTGCCTTCCACCCACAGACGGACGGCCAGTCAGAGCGCACTATTCAGATCTTGGAGGATATGCTCAGGGCCTGTGTCATGGACTTTAGAGGTAGCTGGGAGGATCACCTTGCCTTGGTCGAGTTTGCCTACAACAACAGCTACCAGTCCAGCATTGAGATGGCACCATTTGAGGCATTATATGGTAGGCCGTGCCGTTCCCTAATATGTTGGACTGAGGTGGGAGAGACAGCTGCCTTAGGACCTGATATTGTTCGTGAGACCACGGACAAGATACAGGTGATCAGACAGCGGTTGTTGACAGCTCAGAGCCGCCAGAGGAGTTATGCAGATAGGAGGCGGCGGCCCTTGGCATTTGAGGTGGGGGACCATGTGTTCCTCAAGGTATCTCCCAGACGAGGTTTGAGGAGATTTGGGCGCGGTGGGAAGCTATCGCCACGATTTATAGGCCCCTTTGAGATTCTTGGGAGGGTTGGTGAGGTGGCTTATAAGCTAGCCTTACCACCGCAGCTATCTGGAGTTCATGACGTCTTTCATGTATCTATGCTGATGAAGTACCATCTCGACCCCTCACATGTACTTGACTGGGTAGATCTTCAGTTAGAGGGGGACGCTTCCTATGACCAGAGACCCGTAGAGATATTGGACACGAGGGACCAGGTTTTGCGAGGCAGGACCATCCCTTTGGTCAAGGTTCGTTGGAACCACCATGGGGTTGAGGAGGCTACTTGGGAGCGTGAGGCCGAGGTTCGAGTTAGGTACCCTGAGTTGTTTGATCAGTGATGTATTTTCTTTTGTTTTATGTTATTTTAAATTTCGGGACGAAATTTTTGTAAGGAGGGAAGGATGTTATAACATGAAATTTTTATTTTTTATTTTTTATTATTATTTATTCTTTGTAAAAAAAAAATTTATTATTATTATTATTATGATAGATGTATGTATATATGTATATATTATTTAAATTAAATTGTTGGTGTATATATGAGTGTACATATGAGTATGTGTATTTAAATGTGTAAATATATATGTGTATATATATATATATATATATATATATGTGTATAGAACAGTGTGTATGTGTGTGTGTGCCGTGTGGGTGCATGTGTGGAGTGTTATACACTCAAAGGGAGGTGGTGTATGGCAGTGGGTGTGTAAGGGGGGTTAGGTGAGTGCATGAGTGGGGTTTTGTAGGTATACATGAGTGAAGAGAGTGGGGAGGGGCAGATCTGTCGTGAGGGTTAGAGAGAGAGAGAGATATAGAGAGAGAAAGTGAAGAGAAAAAGAGAGTTAGTCTCGGTTGGAGAAGAAAAGAGAAGGAAGGAAAGACTGAGAGCAAGGGAGAGAGAGTCCTGAGGAAACAGAAGTGACCAAGAGGAACAGAAGGAGAAGGGAAGCAAACCAAAAGGGGAAACAACCGAAATCTTTGGTAAGTGGGCTGCTTCTGTTTCAATTTTTTTTAAAGCATTTTAATTGATTCAAGTGGTAGGATCTTAGAGAGCATAATGTAGGGGTCATTTGGCAAAAAGAATGAGAAGAAATGGGTGAGAAACTAGGGAAAGATCTTAGGTTGCAGGTCACGGCCATAGTATGTGGGTGTTAACATTTTATGTGCAAAAACTTGTTTAGGTTGTTGGGAAATTAGTCCCCTTGAGTGCAGAAATGCATTAGGATGAGAATGGGAGAAAAACCGTGACCAAATGGTGACAAAAATGGAAGGGGAAGGTTCGGCCAGAGAGTTGACCGAGGGTTTGACCCTCTATTTCGTGGAGATGGGGAAGGTTTGGAGGGAAACGGAGGTTGGATATGGAGCCTACTTGAAAAACTCTAGAAAATGACATTTTGAAAAGTTGAAAAACTCGCCGGAGATCGGTCGCCGGCGCCGGAGAAGGCCCCGGAAACCTACTGTTGCCCTACCGAAAAATCGGGGAAGAAGATGGGGTGACCGGGTCGGGTTCCGGGTCGGATCTGGATTCGGGTCGGGCGGGGCTGGTCCGCCCCTGCCACGTGTCGGCCTACAGTTTTAAATTAAAAACCTAATTTGGCCCGTTTGGTTGCGAGGATAAGAAATTAAGAATTGAAATTAAATTGAAATAGGGATATCCTATCCCTGTTCTCTGATTAGCCCCTGTTTGGTTAACCTGATTGAGAATAGCAAATTAAACTAATTTCAATTTGAACCTTGAACCTTTTGGAATTTGAACCTTAACCCTGAACTTTCAGAAATTACAAATTGACCCCCCAACTGTTAGAAATTTCACTTTTACCCACCTGATTAAATTATTAATAAAATATTAATTAAATTAATTAATTAATTAATTAATTTAATTAATTAAATATTCAAAAATATCCCGGAGTCCAAATGGGACAAGTCATTAGTGTATTTTGACTATCTCGACCCTTCTGAGACCAATGGTGAGGTCCGTTTTACTAGACGGAGTCTCAAAAATTAAAAGACCCGTAGTAACCTTTAAAATTACCAAAATGCCCCTGAATTGAAACACAGTCAAACGAACTCCGAATTAGGTAAACAAATAGTGAGACTTTATTATCTCGAACATTCCGAATTCAACCGTGGAGTCCGATTTGTGAAAAGAGGTCACGAAATGTAAGGACACGTGTAAAGTGCAAAATGACTGTTTTGCCCTTTTGAACCCCGGTGTCCGAATTGAGTTCTACGAGAACCTAAACTTATTTTCTTCAACGTCCTAGAACCAATGGTAGAGCTTAATTTAGCAGAATAGAAACTTATGAATCAAAGACATAAAATTTGATGAATAGCATAAATTCAAATAACAATAGACTGAGTTGTAATTTCTACTTTTAGGGACACTGACAGGACAGGAGGGGACGATCTGATCTCCTGCATTTTCATCCGCCGGTTCAGTTACATATAGTGCACGATCTTCTTAGGGTTGTGACTGACCCTTTAGGTATGGTGTTTTGCTAGTGTTAGAAATGAAGTTAAGTTAGGAATATTTGTGAATGACTGGAATGCTGTATGTGTTTATCTGTAATGTGTTTACCTGTTTATTTGGAATTGGTTGTTCACATGCTATGTGCTACTTGCAAGTTTAATAAAGTGAAGAACATGAATTATGATGTATGAACACATGAGATATGCATGTATGTGAAACTGACTGGAGATTTATTTATTATTGTCAGAGCATGTTATATTATTGAGATCCACATTCATTGAGATTGCATTGGCATATTGGCATATGATGAATTCCTTGAGAACATGGCGTGGGTAAGCACATGGTGCTTTGCATTATGAGGGTGTAGATCCTGTGGTGAAAAACCCAAAATTGGCCATTGCATTGGTACTTCGAGCCATCGGGGAGTACCCGTAAACGAGACATAGGTGTGGCATAGAGTTGTGCGTGGGTGTGTCACGCATACTATTCATATATATTACTGCAATGCTTGAATGTCATTTAGAAATAAATGTATACTTTGCACATGCCACGCCTTAGCTTTATTTCTGGCATTAGCATTTCATCATACCAGCAGTTGTGCTGACCCATTCGTGGGCAACATTTTCAGATGAGGATCCTCCAGCCACGTGAGACTCGGTGATGCCCTGATAGGGTGAAGCACGTGATACGTTTGTGATCCATGAGACTTGTATTTTGTTATGTAAGGGCTTAAGCCCGAATGACTGATGAACAATGTATTCGATGTTATTTTATGTATGGATGATGATGGACGCATGTTTAGTGAATTTAATTACTTTTGTCCTTTTATTTATTTTACTTTCTGTCTCGTCAGTCGCGCCTCGGGTTCGGTCAGAATTCGGGGCGTGACAATCCAGTTCATCCGTTCGCATTTTTTGGGTTTTAATTTCATAATTTGGACTCTGCCATTAGGTCCAAAATAGTTAAAATACACTATTCTTTTATTTTATTTGAGTAACGAAAATTTTTGTTAATTAAATTAATTAAATTTATTTAATCCCTTTATTGTATATATATATATATATATATATATTCAAGTCATATTTTAACCAAGTGCCTCAGTGGCACAATGGTTAACTTGGGTTTAAGCTCACACATGCACGCCAAGCAGGGTTCGAATCTTGGAGCTGCTCTACTCTGCCTATTTTTTTTTTCTTCTGAATTTCCCTATACCAAACAGTGGACAAGGATCTAATTCATGGATAGGATATTCCCTCTTTGGAATAGGGTTAATTAATTAATTTACCATTTATGTAATGAAAAACCCCAGTTACATTTTAAATTCAAACCCAATACTGCACCGTTTCAGTTAAAAACCCAAACCCGTTTTATTTCAATCGGGGCTTGACCCAACTCTGACCCATAACCAACCCAAACAGTCTTCTTCTTCGGCCAACTTCCAGCGTCTTCTCCAGCGCCAATGACTCATCGCCGATGAAATTTCAAGCTAATTCCAACGAGGTTCGATTCCATATTTCTCAAGGATTCCTTCTATGGTTTCCATATTGAATTTTGACGTTCGGAAGTAAGTGAGATAGGGCTTCACAGTTGGGCTCTAGTGAGAGCCCGACTTTTCAGCGACACCTATTTCTTCTATTTTGTGGTGTTTTAGATAGTATTTTTCCCTTTTTTTTTCTTCCTATACATTTCTAGGATTGAGGGGAACATTTCTCCGATCCTTAAATCACTCAAATCCACCAAAATTCACTTCACTTGAAATATTCCTCACACCTGCAACTCCCATTTTCTCCCTCATTTCTCCACCAAATCACTCCATGTTTCTTCCTATATTCACCATATTTTATATACTTTTTGGCCCTATGATTAGTTAAAGGTTTTTTTTCAAGTTTTTATAAACCTAATTTAAACTCTCAATTCAAAAATACAGAAACTCAATAAATCTTATGGTTGGAATCCTTGCTTGCCTTAGCTTCTTTTATTGTTCTTCTTCTTTCTCCTTCAGCCACAGCTTTACTTTTCTCTCTGGTACACTTTCTGTCGCAGCCTTGTTTCTTTCTCTTTCTTCCTTACTTTCTCTCTACACAACTGACCTCTCTGTCAATTCTATCTATATCCCATAGCTGTCAATGCATATATATATATATATATATATATATATATATATATATATATACGTGTGTGTGTGTGTAAGAGCATTCCAGAATGTCTCAGGAATGCCCATACTTTCGACTGTTTGCTAGAAGCTTCATGAACTATTTGTATATATATAACCCACCTACTTCACCAACTCCCAACTGCTTCCCATATGGAAGCTTCTCGGCTTCAGTCATGCATATCTATATATATATATATATAATGTATTAGGTATACTTCTGTAGCCGTATCATGTATACAGTACATATATATACATATATATATATATATATCTCATGTCTTGTGTTGCCTTATATATATATATATATGTCTATCTATATGTATCTTACACGTATTTACATTACACATATATACATAATACCGTATACACATATTTATATATATATATATATTAATTCACATGTATATATAAGCGTATTTTCCCAGCATCCCGTACTGTATTTATTTTTCGCATATATATTGGTCAAATTAGATACATCAACAAATTTGGGAAAAATTCAATTGAAATTCTAAATTTGTAGTTGTTCCATTTTGGGTTGTCGTAATTCATGTATACTGAATTATATAAGTCAAAAATATTTGGGCATTTTATTTATCTCGGATTTTTGGGATATTACACTCTTCCCTTCTTCAAAAGAGTTTTGTAATACCCCGACCCGAGATAGGTGGGACCGACCCGAGTTAGTCGGTACCCGACCCGGTAAACCCGGGCCATGGTATAAAAACCCGAACTATAATAAATAAAAAATAAAAATAAAATAATCATAATAATAAAAAAAAATAAAATAATAATAATAATAATAGTTAAAAAATATAAATATATATATATATATATAAATATATATGTATATATGTGTCGGCAGTGTGTGTGTTTTCATGGGAATATGTGTGTTGTATTATATATATGTATATTATATATAAATATCTCTCCCTCACTCAATGCTAAATGAAAAGAGAAAAAGAGAAATTTATGAGATGGGATAGGCAGCCGAAATGGAAGACTGAAATTGGGATGAGTCGTGTAGAGAGAGAGAAAAGTGGGAAGTGACAAGGGCGGTGGAAGTGGTAAAGGTTCTCTGTATGTGTATATAGGGAACGTACATAGAGACAGAGAAGAGAGAATCATTTCGGGAGGAACTAAGCCAAGAAAGAAGGAGAAGAGGAACCTGCACAAGAGAAAATCAGAAATTAAAAGGTAAGTGGGTTTATTCTGTTTTTAAATTTTAGAACATGATAGATTGTTTGAATAATATGGTCTAAATCAGCATGAAATATAGAGTACAATGCAAAAAGAATCACTTGAAATGGTTGAGAAATCAGTAAGAAATGTTGAGTTGCAGGTTAGAGTGATAATACGGGTTTCACGAATTTTGTGCTTAAAACCTTAGTTTTATTTTGGGAAAATGATCTATAATGGTGCAGAAACCATCTAGGATAAAATTTGAATGAAACCTGTGACTTAACAGTCACGAAATTGAGAGGGAAGGTTTGGCCGGAAAGTCGGCCGGAGCCATGGATCCTTATATTCGTGAAGAGGGGGAGGGTCTTGATGAAAACTAAGGTTAGGGTTGAGATCCTTGAGGGAAGAGGAAGAGAACTGCATTGGATTTGATCCAAGATATCACCGGAACTGGGTCACCGTCACCGGAGAAGGTGACGGAACCCTAACATTCTCCTGACCGGAAAAACGAAGAAGACAACACTGTTGTCTTGGGTCAAAATGAAATCGGGCCAGGGTTTGGATCCGGGTTCGGGTCCCGACCCGTTTGAATGGATCCTTGAGTAAGTTGAACAGTGCCGTTTTGATAAAGGGGTTGCTGACATCAGCATGATGTCATGCTGACGCAGTAACCAAACCAAACCCATTGGGTTCTGACTGAAACCGAACCGGCCCAATTGAATTGGGACTGAACCGGACGGTTCATTTAACAATTTTCGGAAATCCTATTTTGACCCCCAAAACTTTCGGTTAATTACATAATTGCCCAGAAAATTAAATAATAATTAATTTAAAATCTTTTTTAAATTTAGGAAATTATTAAAATACCCTTAAACCAAAATTAAGTCAACCGAAGTCCAAATTGAGTAAACCAATAGTGCATTTTGACTATTTTAGGTGTTCTGAACCCAATGGTGGGGTCCGTTTCACGAGACGGAACTCCGAAAAAAATAAGACACGTTAGGAGTATAAATTACCAAATTACCCTTAACGTCTCTAAAACCTAAATGGAAGTCAGAGGGAGTCCAAATTGACTTTCTTCGACGTTCTGGACTCAATGGTGAGGTCCGTATTATGAAATAAGGTACAGAAAAATATGACACGTAAATATGTAAGGTAATAGGATCAAACTTTAAAACTTAAAGAAGCTACCCAACAAATGTAACAAAAATAGGAAAAAGAATTAATGATAATTAAATTAGAGTAATATTATGGAATATGACCGGACTTTGAAATGTGATTATAGGGAGCTTCAAAGGAAGGATTTTTGGAGTTAAGTCTTTGGAATTCAGGTGAGTATTTCATACCATATTGAGGTATACATTTTCAGTATAGATATAAATATTGAACTCTTTTATGATTTGTCGAACTATACTGTATACGTTTGAATGATCTATTGACAACTATATTGTCTTCTTTGACTTCAGACAATGTGTTCGAAAGATACTCAAATGTTTTACGATATTCTTACAAATGTTTGAACTGTTTGAACTAAATGTCAAATAAGGAACCTTGATTTGAAATAATTGAACTGCTATTGATGATTATTGATTTTGGATACGATTTGGATATGAATTTGATGCTTTGAATAGAACACTCTTCTATGATTGGTCACTATCGAATAGATTGTGATTTATCGAACCCTCCCACAGGGTATATTGTGGTGAGCCGGTGTTGATACAGCATATCGAACTAGCTAACCCATCGATCTCAATCAGCGAGGGTTAATTTGCTGACCATAGAAGTGGAATATATCATTTTGAATATGAATATTGAAAATCGAACCATGAATCTGAATTATTGACCTATGAATTTGAGATATTGAACTATTATTTATTGAACTATGAATTTGGGCTATTGAACCATGAATCTGAATTATTGACCTATGAATTTGAGATATTGAACTATTATTTATTGAACTATGAATTTGGGCTATTGAACCATGAATCTGAATTATTGAACTATGAATTTGGGAATTTAACCATGATATTGAACTGTGATTTTGATTTATTGAACTATGTTATTGATTATCGATTTATGACTTTCATTAAATTGAGATTTATTGGAAGAAAATTTTGATACCGTTATCTTGTACTATAAATTAAGATAACATATGATATCTGATCATTGACATTTATATATTGAATTATATGGTAGTTTTGAAACCCCTGGTATGTTATGGAATGCTCACGAGCTGGGATACTCACGAGCTGTTGAGCTCATAGGATATTTTTATCCTATTTTAGGTGATGATATCGGACAAGAAATAGCAGGTTCAGTTAGACTAGTTGGAAGCTTGTAAAACTATGGACCCTTTTTGTAATAGGATTTTGCTAGTCATGATGCAGTTGCTTTTTTTGGAAACTTTGGACTGTATATCGAATGTGACATCAGCAGGCTTTGAAAAAATTACATCATGTACTTTTGTAATTGCTATGGAATATAAAAATAGATGACTTATGTTGACTTGTGTATTGATTAGCGCTTCCGCAATAGAAAAAGAAAATTTATTCCGCTGCATTTGATTAAAGGGAATTATGATCATTGGTAGAAACGCCTCGGTGGCGGATCACGAACCCTCGATCCGCATGGATCGGATTTGGGGTCGTGACAAGTTTTGTCCCCAAAACTCGACCTAACTCTATTTTATGTGAACAACTCGGGGTAAATTGCATGCATTTCTTCTTCGCGTTCCCATGTTGCTTCTTCACATGTGTGATTCCTCCATAAAAATTTTACCAACAAAATTGATTTGTTGCGCAATGTCTTTTCCTTCTGGTCCAGAATTTGCACTGGTTGTTCTTCCTAGGACAAATCTTCCCTTAGCTTGAGTGGCTCATATTCAATGATTTATCCCGGTTCTTGTACACATTTTCTTATCATTGATACGTGGAATACATGGTATACTTTATCCAACTCGGGTGGTAGTGCTAAATGATATGCCACTAGTCCAACTCTTTCTAGGATCTTGAATGGACCAATATAGCGAGGACTTAACTTCCCCATTTTGCCGAACCGGCGTACCCCTTTTAATGGTGATACTTTTAGGAACACGGTGTCGCACACTTCGAATTCAAGATCCTTTCTTCGGTTGTTAGCATAACTCTTGTATCGACTTTGGGCCGTTTGTAACCTATTCCGAATCTTTCAAATTTGTTCAATGGTGTCTTGGACTAAATCTGGTCCAAGAAACTTTTGTTCGCCAACTTCAGCCCAACATAGGGGAGATCGACATCTTCTTCCATACAATGCTTTGTACGGTGTCATTTTAATGCTTGCTTGATAGCTGTTGTTATAGGCGAACTCAACTAACGGTAAATGTTCTGCCCAATTCCCCTTAAAATCCAACGCACACAACCGTAGCATATCTTCCAGCATTTGTATCACTCGTTCAGACTATCCATCTATCTGCAGATGGTATGTTGTACTCAATTTGTGTTCAATACTGAGTGCCCTTTGTAGACTTTTTCAAAATCATGACACGAACTAGGGGTCTTGATCAGACACGATGGATAAGGGCGTGCCGTGTAGTCGTACAATTTCTTAGATATACAATGTGGCTAGCTTTTCCAAGCTATGTGTCATCTTTATCGGTAAGAAATGTGCAAACTTGGTTAACCCATCCACAATTACCCAAATAACATCTCAACCCTTTGGAGATTTGGGCAATCCGGACACAAAATTCATAGTAATGTGGTTCCACTTCCATTCTGGAATAGGAAGTGGTTGTAAAAGTCCATTGGGATGTTGATGTTCAACCTTTACTTATTGGCAACACGTACAATGAGCGATGAAATTTGCTATGTCCTTCTTCAATCCAGGCCACCAATACAATTCCTTGATGTCATGATACATTTTAGTATTCCTAGGGTGTACCATAAATCTCGAAGTATGGGCTTCCTTCAAAATTTCTTTCTTCAATTCTGGTGCATTAGGCACACATAATCTGCCTCGATATCGTAAAATTCCTTCCCAAATTTCAAAGTCAGGTCTTCCAGTTGACTTTACTTCCTCACTAATCTTGATCAGTTCCTCATCTTAGGTTTGACCTTCTTTGATCCGTTCCACCAATGTAGATCTAATCATCAGACTAGCCAAATAAGTCGTGCTACTTGGTGGAACTACTTCGATACCCATCTCATCTAGGCTTTGAATCAATTCCCTCTGCGTAGTAATCATGTAAGCGAGATTCCCAGACCTTTGGCTTAAAGCATCGGCTACCATATTAGCTCTGCCAGGATGGTACTGGACTGTCATGTCGTAGTCTTTGATTAATTCAAGCCAATGACGTTTCCTTATATTCAATTCCTTTTGCTATGAACAAATAATTCAGGCTTTTATGATCAATAAAAATCTCGCACGCCTCCCCATATAAGTAGTGGCACCAGATCTTTAAGGCAAACACCACTGCGGCTAGCTCCAAATCGTGGGTAGGATAATTCTATTCGTGCAGTCGGAGTTGTCGAGAAGCATAGGCAATGACTTTACCATTGTGCATCAAGACGCATAATAAGCCCTTGTATGAGGCATCACTGTAAATGATAAACTTCCCTTCCTTGGAGGGAATAGTTAGAATAGGTGCTAAGGTTAACTTTTCCTTCAGCAGCTGAAAACTCCGTTCTTGTTTGTTTGTCCAAACAAATGGAACATTATGTCTAGTTAATTGAGTGAGTGGCTTTGCTATCTTTGCAAAATCCTTGATGAATCGTCGATAGTAGCCTACCAATCCTAGAAAACTTTGGATTTTCATCACGATAGTTGGTTGGGGCCAATTAAGAATAGCTTCTACCTTCTGTAGGTCAACGGCAATACCCTCTTTAGAAATCACGTGCCCCAAGAAGGTAATGCTGGATAGCCAAAACTCATACTTCTTAAACTTCGCATATAGCTTATGCTCCCGTAATGTCTGCAATGCTATCCTCAAGTTATTCTTGTGCTCCTCCTCATTCCGCGAATATATAAGTATATCATTGATAAAGATAATGATGAAATCATCCACGTATGGTTTGAAAACCCTATTCATCAAATCCATAAATGCGGCAAGGGCATTAGTCACTCCAAAAGGCATGACTAAAAACTCATAGTGGCCGTATCGGGTCCGAAAGGCTCTTTTCGGCACATCAGTGTTCTTGATCTTGAGTTGATATCAGAGCCTAGGTTTGAATACCTAGAGACTGAGGGGTGTTGTTGAACACTATGAGACCCTAGAGGAAAGAGTGAGACTTAGTGTGAACGGCCAATAACATGCGATAGGATCTTATGTGTTATGTGATTATATACACTTGAAGCATGACTTGTTGTGATTACGTGTAAATTAATGCTATGTTAAGATGCATGATTATGTGATTTAATGCAATGAGATGCATGACATGTATAATGTGAGAAAACTTGTTAAGTGTACATTATGACATGCTATACGTACTGCCTGTTAAGTGCAAGTCGCTGATAAGGACATAACAGAGATTTCATTTAAATGCTTATATCCGAATGTGAAAAAGTGATATTGAATTTTCCTCTTTTCCTTGGACTTGTAAATGTGCCACCGAGACAAGCTCCTGCAAGAGCCGGGCCACCAAGACGGGGTAGACCTAGGGCTGTTGCCCAGGCCCGAAATGGCAAACCCAGAGCTACTGCTCCAGTTCATGATACCGTTGAGGAGGTTATAACTCCAGCTGATTCCCCAGTTCGTAGTGCAGCGGAGGAGGCAGTTGCTCCTGCTCTAGTGCCTGCTCCAGTAGAGGTGGTGGAGCAGACTGTCGGCGCTAGAGATATGGCAACCCTACTACAGGAGTGTCTCCATACTATGCTGGAAGACCCAGACCACAGATGGTGAGACCAGGGATACCTTCATGATGAAAGTGTTCCAAAGGATGAGACCCCTTACTTTTGCTGGACAACCCTTGACCCATTGGTTGCAGAGGAGTGGTTGAGGCAGATTACCAGGATTTTAGACTCACAGGGGATTACCGAGCCACACTCGAGGATTAGATGTGCCACTTTTCAGTTCAAAAACCTGGCCAGTCAGTGGTGGGAGGTAGTCGTTGACTGATTACACAGGTATGGTGAGGGATAGGGACGTATTTGTGGCCATGTTCAATGACCACTATTTTCCAGCGACTGCCAAGATTGGATTCAAGGAGGAGTTTGAGACGCTTTTCTAAAGGGACATGACTGTGACCTAGTACGAGTCCCATTTCACTACATTGGGGAGGTTTGCTCCACATATCATTAGACAGGAGGAGTTGAGGGTTTACCATTTTCTCAAAGAACTGAAGACCTCCTATTAGAGACAAGCTGGCAGGCCACATTATAGAGACTTATGAGGAGGCAGTGATCAGGGCCACCAGAGTTGAGAGAGAGTTGGCTGATCTCAGAGGGATTAGAGAGTCCCGGGCCTAGGGCAGGACACCCCAGCGCAGACCCCTATACTTGCCCCGACTTATAGATCACAGAAGAGGTACCGAGCTAGTACTTCTTCTACACAACCACCATCGGGACCCCTCTAGTCAGTAGCTCCCCGACCCGCTCTACCATCCACTTCTAAAGGAGGGGGATCATAGAGATCTTCTTCATGTTACAAGTGTGGACAAGCCCGGCCACAGGAGTGCCGATTGCCCTTTGAGGGGCCCTAGCCTAGTACAGGGGACCGGATCTAGTCAGGGGTCGCTTCCACCAGCGCAGAGTCGGGCCTAGAGAGCTCCACAGATTTGCTGCACTTGCCACCAGCCAGGCTATGTTAGGGCCAACTGTCCTCAGGGACAGACCTCACAGAGCTCACAGAGGCCACAGCCCTACCAGCATACCCAGGTGCCCCTACCGTAGCCACAACTAGGCTATGGACCCCCAATACCATATTACTAGGTTGCACCCTCTGTACTGAGTGTCAGAGCTCCCGCACCTAGGGGAGGAGGTCAGCAGACACAGAGAGGGGGAGGCAGACAAGGTCAGACTACCCAGGGTCGTGTTTACGCAGTAGCCACCCCAGAGGCCTCTACATCTGGACCATTGGTAGTTAGAGGTACATTCCTTATGTTCAGTTCATGGGCCAGTGTATTGATAGACTCAAGTGCATCAAATTTATTCATATTTACTATGTTTGCCATGTCATTGGGTTTGGATATGGATCGGTTGGATCCCCCGTTGCATGTTGATACACCAGTTGGGAGTAGTGTAGTATTGACAAGAATCTGTAGAGATTACTCACTAGAGATAGCTGATCATACCCTTTACTTTGATTTCATTGTGCTTGACATGACTGGCTTTGATGTGATTTTAGGGATGGATTGGTTGTTCACTTACCGGGCGAGCATAGATTGCTGTAGAGGGAGAGTGACAGTATGCACTCCCGTTGGAGACTGTTTTTATTTCACAAGAGATCGTGGGGATTTCTTGGTTTCCCCATTGTATGACTCTAGAAATTGGGGAGGTCACAGTTATATGTTGGCTAGCTTGGTTGCAGGTGACAGTGGGACTACAGAGGTTCTGTTACCACCAGTAGTGGATGAGTTCCCTGATGTCTTTCCGGATGACTTGACTGGTCTACCCCCTAGACGAGAGATAGAGTTTACGATAGAGCTCATCCCCGGCACTGTACCCATTTCTATCCCACCTTACCGCATGGCTCCAGTTGAGTTGAAAGAGCTGAAGGAGCAGTTGACTGACCTACAGAGTAAAGGATTTATCTGTCCTAGTACTTCTCCATGGGGTGCTTCAGCACTATTTACGAAGAAGAAAGATGGGACATTGCTGGTTGTGTGTGGATTATAGGAGGCTGAACCGGGTTACTATTAAGAACAAGTACCCGTTGCCGAGGATCGATAACTTATTTGATCAGTTGAGAGTTTCAAGATGCTTCTTGAAGATTGATTTTCGATCGGGGTATCATCAGTTGAGGGTACGGGAGGAAGACATAGCGAAGACAGCTTTTTGCACTCGCTATGGCCATTATGAGTTTGTGGTGATGCCATTTGGTGTGATGAATGCCCCAGCAGGCATTCATGGACTTGATGCACCGTATTTTTGGCCAGTATATAGATCAATTCGTAGTGGTGTTTGTGGATGATATTTTGATTTACTCACCTTCTAAGGATGAGCATGCCTTTCACCTACGGACTGCGTTGCAGATTTTGAGGGAGCACCGTTTGTTTGCCAAGTTCTCAAAGTGCGAGTTCTGGCTTCAAGAGGTGCAGTTTTTGGGCCATGTTGTGTCAGCGAGTGGAGTATCTGTAGATCCTTCTAAAATTGACTCCGTTATAGGTTGGGAGAGACCGAAGAATGTGTTTGAGATATGGAGTTTCTTGGGGTTAGCAGGATACTACCGCCGGTTTGTGGAGGGATTTTCTCGCCTTGCCGCACCGATGACTCGTCTGACGCACAAGGGCATTAGGTTTGAGTGGACAGACAACTGTGAGCAATCCTTTCAAGAGTTGAAGAAGAGACTGACTTCAGCGCCCGTCTTGATTATCCCTGAGGGAGGTTTGGGTTATACTGTGTATTATGATGCTTCCCGAGAGGGATTGGGCTGTGTACTGATACAGGAGGGCAGGGTAGTGGCCTATGGCTCCCGTCAGTTGAAGAGCCATGAAAAGAACTACCCCACACACGATTTGGAGTTAGCTGCCGTCATCTTTGCACTTAAGAGTTGACGACACTATTTATATAGGGAGAGGTTCGAGGTGTTCTCTGATCACAAGAGCCTCAAGTACATTACGCAGAAGGACCTGAACCTTCGGCAAAGGAGGTGGATGGAGTACATGGAGGACTATGATTTTGACCTTCAGTACCATCCGGGGAAGGCCAACGTCGTAGCAAATGCACTCAATAGGAGGCCGAGGAGCACTATTGCCTGTATTGTTATTAGAGAGTGGGAGATGATGAGGGATATTGGCAAGTTTGATTTGGATCTTGCTGAGTTTGAGGGACACGCCACTTTATTTAGCTTATGTGCACAACCCACACTTTTGACTACAGTCATTGAGGCACAGCTACAAGATACTAAGGCCGAGCAGATTAGAGCACAAGTTGCTAGTCCTGAGCGATTTGAGGGGTGGATAGTTCATCCTAACCTTAGCCTGAGGTACATGGGTAGAGTTTTTGTCCTAGAGTCTCTTAGGACTAATGTCCTTAGGGATTTCCATCACTCACGTCTAGCAGTGCACCTAGGGGGCACTAAGATGTACCATGATCTGCGTCGTCAGTATTGGTGGACAGGGATGAAGAGGGATGTGGCACTAGTTTGTGTCTAGATGTCTCACGTGCCAACAGGTGAAGGCTGAGCACCAGAGGCCTGGAGGTTTGTTACAGCCATTACCAGTAGCCGAGTGGAAGTGGGAGCATGTTACCATGGATTTTGTGATGGGTCTTCCGAAGTCGCCTAGAGGTCACGATGCAGTTTGGGTTATCGTGGACAGGTTGACGAAGTCCGCCCATTTCTTACCGATTAGAGCGATCGAATTCATCGAATGTCCTAAGTAGGTTGTATATTCGAGAAATTGTATGACTACATGGGGTTTCAGTATCCATTATTTCGGACAGAGACCCACATTTCACCGCACAATTTTGGCAGAGCCTCCAAACAGCCTTAGGGACTCAGCTACAGTTTAGTACTACCTTTCACCCTCAGACTGATGGCCAGTCATAGCGTACCATTGAGATCCTAGAGGATATGCTTAGGGCATGTGTCATGGACTTCAGAGGTAGCTGGGAGGATCACCTTTCTTTGGTAGAGTTTGCCTACAACAACAACTATCAGTCCAGTATTGAGATGGCACCATTCGAGGCATTGTATGGTAGGCCGTGCCGTTCATCGGTGTGTTGGACTGAGGTGGGGGAGACAGCTGTTTTAGGGGCCCGACATAGTCCGTGAGACCACGGACAAGATACAGGTGATTAGACAGCGTCTATTGACTGCCCAGAGCCGCCAGAAGAGTTATGTAGATAGGAGGCGGCGACCTTTGTCATTTGAGGTTGGGGGACACGTGTTCCTCAAGGTGGCCCCACGGTGAGGATTGAGGAGATTTGGGCACAGTGGGAAGCTATCGCCGCGATTTATAGGCCCATTTGAGATCCTTGGGAAGGTTGGTGAGGTGGTCTATAAGCTAACATTACCGCCACAACTATCTGAGGTTCACGATGTCTTCCATGTGTCGATGTTGAGGAAGTACGAGCCTGACCCCTCACATGTACTAGACTGGGTAGATCTTCAATTGGAGGGCGACGCTTCTTATGATCAGAGGCCCGTGGAGATATTGGACTCAAGGGCCCAGGTTTTGCGAGGCAGGACCATCCCTTTGGTCAAGGTTCGTTGGAACCATCATGGGGTCGAGGAGGCTACTTGGGAACGGGAGGCTGAGGTATGTGCTAGGTATCCCGAGTTGTTTGTTCATTGATGTATTTTATTTTAAATTTCGGGACAAAATTTCTTTAAGGAGGGAAGGATGTAAGAATTTGACATTTTTTTTTTGAAGCAAAATTATTATTATTATTATTATTATTATTATTATTCATTTAATGAAAATGTGTATTATGTGTGTGAGTATATGTAGTGGAATGGATGTATGTATGTATGTATATATGTATATATATATATATATGTTCATGTATGTTATGTGTAAATATGTGTATATGTATATATATTATACATTTTAAGATATGTATATATATATATATATCACACATGTGTGTGCCCCAGCCGTGTGTGTGTACTGTGTGCAGTGTGCCTGTGTGTGCCGGTTGAGTGTTGATGAGTGCGTAAAAGTGCACTCTAAATACTCTATTATTAGATTAAATTGCTAAAATGTGAGTAGAAATGTTGGGATATAATTGATATTATTTAATTTAACTTCTATTTACAGTGAGGGAAGCATTAAAGGTCAAAGAAGAGCTATGGAGTATATTGTGCAATTTTCAGCTTTTAAGTAGATTCGATCCATGGAGATTCAATTGAGATTTGGATGGCGTTAGAGTTTCAGAATGAGAAAGTAGTCTTCATGAAGTCTTTAGAGCACGTCTTAAGCTTTTCAGAAAGGTGTGGTTTGCAAAAATCTGAGTTTGTTTGGGCCTCCAAACATTGGTTCGAAATCAGGCCTGAGAAGCTGCTCCGAACCTGTCCGGCCAGCCAACTTCAAGAGGCCATAACTTGAGTTTCCAAAGTCCAAATCATGTGGTTTTTAAGCCTAAAATTATCTACTCATCCGGGACTACAACTTTCGTGAAGAGCCCAAGTCAAGATTCAGCTGTTATCTGATAGAAAATGGGGCGTAAAAGTGATGGATGTGGACATGTGCGGCTGGAAAACAAAACAAAAGAAAAGTACAAAAAGGTGGCTTGGCTTGGTCAGGGAAAGAAATACAAAAAATAAAAAATAAAAAATAAAAGACAAGAAATTGAAGGTTTGAAAAGTCAGAGATTGAAGGCATGTAGCATTTGGGCGTATGGAGTTCTTACGTGTGTAAGGCACTGGGCTGAATCAAATAAAAGAAGCACTGGGCGCTAGGCTGTGTTGGTTTGTGGGGCCTGATGCCAAAAAGTAAAGCAGAAAAATTGAGAAGCTGTGGGGCTTGTGGAAGCAAGGCACTGCTTGGGCCTGCTGCAGCGCGAATTGGGCCAAGGGCTGTTTGTGCCATGCGTAGTGCTCAAGGTAAGGCGTAGGAAAAATTACAGAACAGAAGTTGCTGCGGCTATTAACAGAGAACAGGGACGTGCGGCGGCGCAGGGTCCTGGCGCATAGAAGAAGCTACAGCCACTCCATGGTGCGGTTATTTTTCATGAGGTTTATGTTATCTATCCTGTACATGAGTAACTAAATTTTTAAGTGGGGTTAGGGATGAACTTGCACCATAAATGATTGTTTTAATTTATTTTTAATTCCTGTACATGGTTTTTACTTGTTAAATTCTTTGATGATCATTCATAATTAATTGTTGGATTTTATTGTCCGAGTAATTAAAGGGTTTAGTTTGTTTATAGATTCAGTCATGCTTTTTCTATCGAATGGATTAATGTTTTAATTATTTTTGGAATAATTAAATATTTATATTGATTCAATTCTCTGCTGCAATATTGTTTGTTGGGTATATTGTCGTCGTTGGGTTTTTTCAATGTGAATAATAACTTGTGTAATTTAAAAGTGTTGAATGATTTTTCGAAGGATTATTTTCAGTCTAATTTTGATGCATAATTTTAAATCTTCCGATTGAGATTTTTGGAATTTAATTTCTCAATTGAGTTATCAGTGAATTAAAAATAGTTAAAATACTATGTATGTGCAAGGGATTCCCGACACTCCACTATTTGTTAAATCTGAATATTTTCTTCCATTAATTAATTGGTTTAATTATTAATTTGCATTCAAAAATCACTTTTCTATATTTTTATTTTCTCGTTAACCGTCTAATATTTTCTTAGTTTCAGAAATTCTTTCTATTATTCTTTCAATTTTGTCTCTCTGTGGAATCGACACTCCAAAGCTACACTACAACTACCGCGTTATTCTTTGGGCGTAATCAAGTGTAAATCACTCAAAGAGGCATGGAGGGGCTGTTGTGTGTGTAAGGGGGTAAGTGGCTGATGGAGTGTGTAAGTGGGAATTCTGTGTGTATGTATGTCAAATAGGTTGAGTGTGTATGAAGACCAAGTCGTAGAGAGAGAGAGAGAGAGAGAGAGAGAGAGAGAGAGAGTATAATGTGTATGTGTATGTTGGGTTTGATTTTTGAGAGAAAACAGAAAGGGGAAAGGACTAAGGGAGGAGCCATGAACATCTAGGGAGATTCAGAGCAAAAGAAAGGAAAAAAGGGGCAACACTACAACAAGAAATCCGTAATAGAGGTAAGTGAATATCAGTTCTGGTTTTCCAATTTTTAAGCATGTTAAATTGATTTGATTTTAAGGCCTTGTAGTGTATAAAATGTAGGTCATTTTGCAAAAAGAATAAACAAAAATGTTTAGGAAATGAGTGAAAAAGAGGGAGTTGCAGGTTGAGTGGGATAATCGAGTTGGTGAGTTTTCTTGCTTCAAAACTTAACTAAAACGGTGGGAAATTATTTATACTAGGTGCAGAAGAGTATTAGGATTAAAATGGGGTTTGAACAGTGGCTTAACAGTCAAGAAAATAGAATTTTTGAGTTGGCTGGAGAGTCGGCCAGAGGGGTTTGACCCTCTATTCGTGAAGATCTAGCACATTAAATCCAAAACGAGCACTGGATATGAGATCCCTATGAAAAAGGGAAGAAAATGGTATTGAAAGAAGGGAGAAAAATGGCCGAAAAACAGTCGCCGGTGCCGGAGAAGGCGCCGAAACCCCGCCGGAACCCTATCGAAAAGTCGGGAAAGAAGGAGTACTGTTTCAGGTCGGGTTCGGGTTCGGGTCAAGTTCGGATCGGATCGGGCCAAGACCGACCCACCCCCTCCACGTGTCAGCCATATGTTTTAAATTAAAATGGAGTTGGGGTGTTTGGCTACAGGGTTAGTAAATTTAAAATTGAAATTAAATCAAGAATAGGGATATCTTATCCCTGTTTTGGGGCTTAGCCATTGTTTGGCTATCCAGGGTTGGAATAGGAAATTTAGAAATTACAATTTAACCCTAGAACTTTTTGAAATTTAAATTTGACCCCAGAACTTTTGAAAATTCAGTTTTGACCCCAAAACTTTTAAAGAATTATAGTTTGACCCCATGAATAAAATATTAATTTAATTAATTAATTAATGTAATTTAATCATTTTAAATATCACAAAATGGTCCGGAGTCCAAATGGGACAAGTCATTAGTGTATTTTGACTATCTCAACCATTCTGAGACCAATGGTGAAGTCCGTTTCATGAGACAGAGTCTCAAAAAATAAAAGACACATAATAACATTAAAAAATTATCAAAATACCCCTGAGTTAAAACGTAGTCAAACGAACTCCGAATTAAGTAAAAAAATAGTGAAATTTTATTATCTCGACCATTTCGGACTCAACCATGGAGTCCAATTTATGAAAAGAGGTCTCGGGATGTAAGAACCTGCGAAAGTGCAAAATGACCATTTTGCCCTTTTTAGCTCGGATGTCCGAATTAAATTTTGCGAAAGCCTAAACCGACTTTCCTCGATGTTCTGGACTCAACAGTGGAGTTTATTTTAGAAAAATAGAAACCCGTAAAATAAAGACATAAAATTTGATGAATAGCATAATTCAAGTAACAATTAAACTGAGTTGTATTTCATAATTTTAGGAACACTGAAGGGCAAAGAGAAAGTGGTCTGACCTTCTGTATTCTTACTACTAGTTCCACTACACTACGAGTATGACTTCTTGGGTTGAGACAACCCATCAAGTACGATATATTGTGCTAAGTAAGAAATAGAATTAAGTTTAGGAGTAACTGCCATGTTGACTTGATGATTCACGTATTTGTTTGATTGCTCATTTGCTTATATGTTTCTTGTTATCTTTTGAAAGTTTGGTGATGAATGCGAATCATTACTATGTGTATATGGCATGTGTTAGCATAATGTATGGATTATATTCTTCGAGAATTGTTGAGATTATGAAATATGTGATTCAAAGCATGTGTTAAATGGACTATGTATGGCATGTAACCTAGGATGAAGGAATCTTCTTGTTAGAATGTTATTGTGTAATACATTATTTAAAGCATGCTTCATGTGTGGATAAGATGCTTTATTGAGATTGCATTATGGCATGGTGGAATTAGAGCATATTGGCATAGTGTGATTCCTTGGATATGGTGTGAGTTGAACACAGTGGTGCTGTGCATTATGAGGGTGTAGATCCTGTGGTGAAAAACCCAAAATCGGCCATAGGTACTTGCATGCTTGACGGGTTCCGAACCATGAAGCGAGACATATTGTGGTACTCGCAGGCCAGCGGGGAAGGTCCGTAAAGCGAGATATAGGTGTGGCATAGAGTTGCATGGGTGCGTCATGCATACTGTTCATATACTGCATTGATGATATTGGATGCCATGTAGATATAAATGTACACTTGCACATGCCACACCTTAATTTTGTTTCTTGCATTAGCATTATATTGTACCAGCAGTTGAGCTGACCCATTCGTGGGATACCATTTCAGATGACACTCCGGCTACGTGAGATTTAGTGATGCCTTAATGAAGGAAAAAACTAGGAACTATATTTGGCCCGTGGGGCGTATTTTGATGTTGTACAAGGGCATAAGCCCTAGACTATTTCATGTTATTTGTATGTTATGAGGTAACAGGCAAGGCCTCATGGATTGTGTCAGAACAAGAATTGAGTTAGTGTTTGGAATACATGTGATTGTCCTTTATTTCTTTATTATTTTTATTTTCTTTTAGTTTCATTACTCGCACCTCGGGTTCGCAGAAATTCGGGGCGTGACAGTTGATGATACCCCGATCTTAAGTCGATCTTGAAAAATACACTAGCCGCTTGTAATTGATCGAGTAATTCATCAATGCGCGGAAGAAGATACTTATTCTTGATCGTTACCTTGTTGAGCTCACGATAGTCGATACAAAGCCTTAGTGAGTTGTCTTTCTTCTTCACAAATAATACAGGTGCTCCCTAAGGAGACACACTTGGTCGAATGAAGCCTTTCTCCAATAACTGATGTAGCCGAGCCTTCAGCTTTTGTAATTCTAATAGAGCCATCCAGTACGAACTTTTGGATATTGGTTGAGTCCTAAAAATGAGATCGATTGTGAACTCAATTTCTTGATCAACCAATTCATTTAATAGAACTTGAGCAAATACATCAGGAAACTCGCGTATGATCGACACTTCTAATAATAGAGGAGTTTGAGCCTGGGTATCCAAGATACTACACAGATATGCATGACACCCTTTCTTCAATAATCTCCCTGCCTGGATGGTAGAGATAAGATAGTCTAGAGGGGTTATGCCATTTCCTTTGAACATAAACACCGGTTGTTTCGGGTGTTGAAACAACACTTTCTTCTCAAAGTAGACGATAGCGGCATGATTGAAGGATAACCAATCCATGCCTAAGATCATGTCAAACCCTCTTATAGCTAAAGGTATTGGGTTCACCAATAGTTCTTGATCCCCAATCATCACACTACAGTCCTTGAGGACTGTGGACCCAATCATTGAAATTCCAGATGGGATTTGCACTGATAATAGATCATTTAATGTTTCAGGTATCTTATGTAATTTATCAACAAAAAATAGAGACACAAAATAATGCATGGATCCAAAATCAATCAACAAATGTGTAGAGATACCATAGATTAGAAGTATACCTGCCACCATGGTATTTGTAGTAGATGTGTCTCCAGGTACTAACGCTGAATATTCTTCCTAGTCGTCCTTGTGGCTCCTTACCTTTGTCCCTTGTAGGTGTCATAGGAGCAGGTCTTTGATTTATATTACTGGA
This sequence comes from Nyssa sinensis, assembly GCA_008638375.1. Taxonomy (NCBI): domain Eukaryota; kingdom Viridiplantae; phylum Streptophyta; class Magnoliopsida; order Cornales; family Nyssaceae; genus Nyssa; species Nyssa sinensis. The sequence goes on along the minus strand of CM018043.1, from coordinate 35,568,025 downwards.
GATCGAGGTAGAAGCTTTTGTATCTTGTGGCCGTTGAGGGCAGTCTCTAATCTAATGCCTCTTTTCTCCACATCTGTAACATGTGTCAGTCAACCGGCGGCACTCTCTTTTGTGAGATAATCGGCAGTGGGGGCATATGGGTCCCTCATTGACCTTCCTTTGGTTCTTGTTCCCATTATTTGAGCCTCCAGTCTTCTACTTCTTAAACGACTACTCCTTCTTGAAGTTCCCTCATTTCTTCTTCTGCTCTTGGTCCTTGAGTTGATTGAATTCTTCCATATCATTCTCAATGACGAGTGCCTTGTTTAGAACGTCCGAGTAGGTGTGCAAGTCAAAGGTGGAAACTTGTACTCGAATTCCCATTCGAAGGCCTTGTTGAAATCTCCTTGCCTTGTGGTCTTCATCTTGTACTAGGAAAGATGGAAATCGAGACAGTGCAGAAAACTTGGCAGCATATTTTTCACGACCCGAAACCCACCCTATGCGGATCTCGTGTCGCGGGGCCGACCCGAAGGCCGTCCTTACTTTTTCCATTTCCGTATCATAGTACTAATATGTAATGTACCAGAATTTTTAAACAATGAATAGCGGAAGTCTTTATCAATTATAGTAATCCAGCGGAAGTCTTTTTAAATAAATTAAACAACGGAAGTCTATTAAATACATGACATAGTTCTTCATAAAACAAAATGAGAACTAAACGTAACCAGCACCCGGGGGTGGTGAATACATGGGAGAACTACCATAGACTGATACAGTACTTCAAAATGTCCCCCTACGCTCTCAGACTCCTACTGGGGTCTCGCAGCATCATCACCTGAAATGGGGGTAAGTGGGGTGGAATGAGCTATGAAGCTCAGCAAGTAAACCAGATCTCCGACACTGGTATCGATGATTATAAAGAACATGAATCCATGAATAAAATATGATAGCCAATCATAAGAAAGGAGATGCTATGATAGCCAATGAGAACAGTTGCCATGATGGCCAATAAATAGTGGGGCACAATATACAATCAGAAGTAATGAATAAGCAGTGATAAGATTTCTCAACAATAACCTGTCACAATAAAAGTAGTGCCACAATAAAACGATTTCAATCAAACCAATGAACAACGTAAGATAATCCATAAGGTACAGTAATCCATAAGGTACAGTAGCCATTCAACAATATATCCATAACAATAATCCAATGGAGATGCTTATAATCTGTAGTAGGGAATGGCAGCCCCTCTGCGTAATTCGAGGCCCGGCATACCTCTCAGTTAAACTCACATCTTTTGCCACACGTCCGTTCACGGACTAGTTCGTCACAGAAGCATCGGATGGATATTGTGACTGAGCACAATTCCAGCATTTATAAACATAGCATGATCATTTGTGATTCCATAAGGAGTATGAAAATGGAATATCATATATACAGTAAAGCATAACAGTAAGCCTTTCAAGGCATGGTTCAATATGATAACAATAGTACAATAGTCAATCAATGTCCACAAGATTGAACAATATCGCATTGTGGATAACAATAACGTGAGGTACTTTCAAGAGTACAATTTTGGCAGTAAAGAATAAACTTGGCTTTAGAAACACCACATGGAATATAAAGTGATCCACTTACCTCTATCGTGATTCTACCTCAGAAATCCGTGAGTATACCCTTGCCTTTTGAGTTCCCTATATATCAGTGAATACGTTTCAGAATAAATGATATTCATTAAATTTTATGCCTTTCTATCATAAGTATTTCAAATACTATTTTAGACTTTACCATTGAGTCCGGAACGCTAAAGAAAGTCGGTTTAGGCTTTCGCGGAATTCCATTTGGACTTTTGCACTAAAAAGGGCAAAATAGTCATTTTGCACTTTTGAGGTATTTTATCCTTCGGGGTTCCGTCTCGTAAAATGGACCCCACCATTGGACTTAGAACGTCCGAGATAATAGGTTTTGACTATTCATTTGCCTTGTTTGGACTTCGTTTGACCCATTTTTGAATTAGGGGCATTATTGTAAAAATTAATATTTAATTAATTTTTCTTTTTGGGCAACAGTGAGATTTCTCAAAACATTTGGGGTCAAAGTGAAATTTCCCTAAGTTCCGGTCTGAACCAATGGGCTCACGGCTAGAAACCCTAAACCGGTTTGGTCTTCCCCTGAACCAAACGGTTCACTTCCTTTTTAAAAACCGGATTTCAATAACCCTAATTTCTTATCCTATCCTTGGTTTGGATAACCCCAAACCAATTTCCAATTTACTATCCGTGTAACCAAACAAGCCCAAATCCATTTAATTTAAAACCCAAAACGACACAGCTTCGGTCCCGTTTCATATCCGGTCGGGTCCCGACCCGAATCCAACCCGGATCCGTCTAGACTTAACCCGGTAGCCTCCCCGATTTTTCGGTCATCTTCCCCACGTCTCCGGTAGGGTTCCGACGTGAACAGTCGTCTTCTCCGGCGACTGTCACTTATTTTCTAGTGAGATTTCGACCCATTTTGAATGCCATTCTTTTCTATTTTTTATGTAGATTATATTTCTACCTTTAGATTTCAGTTTAACTTTTAATTCTTCACGAAATAGAGCTTAAACGTCTCCGGCCGAATCTCCGGCCAAGTGATATTTTTCATTTTTACACTCGGTCCTCGACTGTTTTGTCCCTCTTTTCATTCTATTCAATTTCTGCACTTCATGGGATCATTCCCATGCATTTTAAACTAAGTTTTTAGCATAAAATCCGTGTAACACAGATTATTCATGAAACCTGTAACTGAGAATTTCTCTCTCGGTTCTACACCATTTAACATGATTCTTTTTGCACTTAAAAGCTAATATCATGCTTATTAAGACCCTAACTCTAAATCAAACATTCATGCTTAGAATCTTAAAAACAGAAACAATATCACTTACTTGTTTTTGCTTGTTTGCTCACGGTTGTTATGCCCTTGAACCCCTTTTTGCTTCTGTTCTGAATCCTTGATAATACTCTTCTCACTCTAAGCCTCTTAGTTCCTTCAGTTTGTTTCTATTCCTCTTAACCCACAAGACCCGTATATATATATATACATGAACACCACCGCCCCTTTCTCTCTCTACCTTATCTCTCTCTCTCTCTCTCTCTCTCTCTCTCTCTCTTGCAGTCATCCTTGACTGCAGAGAACCGCCCCTTTAATCTCCTCCATCCACGTACCTCATGTACATACATATATATATATATATAAATGTATTACATATACACACCCACCACCTCACCAAGTCGGTTGGTGGGTTTCCCAAACACACACACACACAGTGATGCACACACACTGATTTTTTGTTTGGAAGCTTCCCTTCCTTTTTCTCTTTATCTTAATTTATATACATAATACATTTACATTATACATATATATACATATAAAATACATAGTTTTATACATGTCATTATAATCATATATATACGTATAACTGTATTTTTAATCACGTACACATACACTAATATTCTGTGAACTATGCATGTGTACGTACGTATGCATGCATGCACGCTTTTCGAGGTAAGGTTCTGAGTTGCTCGGGTACTACCCGACACTGGCCTTACTAATCAAAACATTTATCTTTTGAAATTAGGTTCAGTTCCATAATTATTGTGACATAGAGTTTAAGACAGCTCAGGTTATGCTATTCAGTCGACTTGCCTCGGTAATCGTGTCGTATCTCGGGTCGGGATATCACAATATTGGATTACTGTCATGTCTCCTTGATTTAAGTCTATAAACTCTTGAATCTTCCTTTCCTGAATAGTCGGTGGAAAGAACATACTGTAGAACTTATCTACAAATTTATTCTAAGGCATATCTGGTTCATCTCTTTCCATTTCCAACCACCATTTGTATGCTTCTCCTTGTAGCATATACGTAGCCAACTTAACTTTTTGCTCCTCTATACAGATCAGAAGCTTGAAAACATTTTTCATTGCCATGATTCATGATTCGGCTTGCTCAGGATCAGTTACAGCGTTAAAAGAATGAGGCTTGAGCTTATGGAATCTATCTAGCAATTCGTTGCTAATGCCCATATCTATTGGTTGCACCGACGCAAGTGTAGGTGGCATTGTTAGAGTTCCTATCGGATTAGCTGTTGGTATGGGCTGGCTATGCTGTACAGCCCTTGTTAACCCTTCGATTGCCTAGCTAAACTGGGCCAAGGTCGTTTGTACTTCACGTAAAGTCGTGCCCTCTACTGGAACTTGAGATTCCGTATTATTGCTTCTGATATGCGGTGGCATCTGGGGCAAAATAAAAGTTATCTTTAGTATTCTCGTTCGTTACGTTGTAAACGAAAGGATCCCACGACTTAAATACTATCGACCCCATACTTAGGCAATCATATCCTAAGGATTCATTTTCCTAACGATTTTGGGTGAACCTAATGCTCTGATACCAAGATTGTCACATCCTAAAATCCACCCTATGTGAATTAAAAATATGCGACCAGCCAGTTAGGCACCCATCGGATTTTTACTTATTAAAATTCCGATAGTAATCCTAACCTCAGGCCATTCACTTGTAACTTCCAAGTAAGATGCATTCATTAAACAAGAGTTAAGCAGCGGAAATTAAATAAGAGAATGCATGCTAACTTGGCAGAGCAACTAAATGAAATCATAGTTGGTTTATACAAGTCTAACTATAAAAGTTACATCATCGTTCGTATGGTTATACAAAATATCCAAAAATAAGGTAGGTTACAAAAATGAAATGGCTTCGTAATGTTCTTCTACAAAATTCTAAGGATCCTAACCCTTTAGTCCTTGCCACTAGAATCTTCACCTGAAAAATGTTATAATAACGGAGTGAGCTTTAACAAGCCTAGTGAGTAACATAGGTTCCCTGCCGTGGGTTTCAAAACTAGTTCTTGCTTATAAGGCATATGGATAGTTTAATCATTTTAAAAATAACAATTCCAAATAAAATGCATGATTAAATTGTAGTTCAAGTAGAACAGAACAGAACATAACATGATTGAGCAGAACAGAACTGAATGCCAATATATCAATCAGGCATATCATCAAGTATGTTTGAGCCTTTCCTAGCTGCCTATGAGCGGACACTCGTGGGGCCTCTACCCCCTAGGCTTGCTTTTGGCCTACTCATGCCACATCGCTCAATTTATGTATAGGGCCCATAAATCAGAATATAACAAAAATAGAACCAGAACATAATAGAAAAGCAGAACAGAATGGAATCATGCCAAGTGTAATGTAGTATAAAGTGTAGGCATTTAAGTAGTACAATATATGAAAATGCTATGATAGTTAAAATTTCACCAAGTCAGAAGTTTCAAGTTACTCACTATTCGTTGGGAATAGCTCAAGATGTCCACTTGTGGCTTAGATTAACTCTGAGAGTCCTATAGCAGTGATTATATACACATTTTTTATCAAATAATGGTGTATTTTGCCTATATCACTAGCCTAGAGGTCAAATTTGAGAAAATCGATTCCACCGTTGGATCCAGAACGTCGAAAAACTCTAAACTGTGTATTTTCATAATTTTTGGGGGTCGTTTGGTATCATTATATGGCCTTCAGGACAGTTTTGGGATTAACCCAGTTCGTCCGTTCGCATTTTTTGGGATTTAATTTTATAATTTGGACTCCGCCATTGGGTCCAAAAGGTCCAAAATAGTTGAAATACACTCTTCTTTTATTTTATTTGGGTAACGAGCAATTTATGTTAATTAAATTAATTTAATTTATTTAATCCCTTTATTGTATATTATATATATATATATATATATATATATATATATATATTGAAGTCATATTTTAACCAAATGCCTCAGTGGCACAATGGTTAACTTACTTGGGTTTAAGCTCACACACGCACGCCAGTCAGGGTTCGAATCTTGGAGCTACTCTGCTCCGCTTATTATTATTATTTTTTTTCTAAATTTCCCTATACCAAACAGTGGACAAGGATCTAATTCATGGATAGGATATTCCCTATTCGGAACAAGGTTAATTAATTAATTTACTATCTATGCAACCAAATGCCCTAGTTACATTTTAAATTCAAACCCAATACTGCGCTGTTTCAGTTAAAAACCCATAACCAACCCAAACAGTTTTCTTCTCCAGCCAACTTCCGACGTCTTCTCCAGCGCCGGTGACGCGTCGTCGATGAAATTTCAAGCTAATTCCAACGGGGTTCGATTCCATATTTCTCAAGGATTCTTTCTATGGTTTCCATATTGAGTTTTGATGTTCGGAAGTACGTGAGATAAGGCTTCACAATTGAGCTCCGGTGAGAGCCCGACTTTTCAACGACACCTATTTCTCCTATTTCGTGGTGTTTTAGACAGTATTTTTCCCTCTTTTTTCTTCCTATACATTTTTGGGATTGAGAGGGAACATTTCTCCGATCCTTAAATCACTCAAATCCACTAAAATTCACTTCACTCGAAATATTCCTCACACCTGGAACTCCCATTTTCTCCCTTATTTCTCCACCAAATCACTCCTTATTTCTTCCTATATTCACCATATGTTACATACTTTTTGGCCCTATGATTAGTTAAAGGTATTATTCAAGTTTTTATAAACCCAGTTTAAACTCTCAATTCAAAAATACAAAAACTCAATAAAGCTTATGGTTGGAATCCTTACCTGCCTTAGCTTCTTTTATTCTTCTTCTTCTTTCTCCTTCAGTCACAGCTTTACTTCTTTCTCTCGAACACTTTCTACCGCAGGCTTGTTTCTTTCTCGTTCTTCCTTACTTTCTCTCTACACAGCTGAGCTCTCTGTCAGTTCTATCTATATCCCACAACTATCAATGCATATATATATATATATATATATGTATTTAATAATTGACAATTCAAAAGTAGTGTTCTACCTCAAGTCTTTTTGTTAGGAGCGGGACAATTATTTATTAGCTGATAGAGTCATGGTTGTCCCCTCTTTTCTGAGCAGTCTTTCACTCGGTGCCCCTTCTTGCCACATCTGAAGCAAGCTCCCGTGTTCCATCGGCAATGGTCATCTTTGTGGTGACCTCCATATCGCTGACACTTGTCTGGCTTATCCTGATCCGACTCTTTTGCCCGGGCCTTTGAAATTTCACATCTTTTGAATTCTCCGCAGTTTTCCTGCTTGAACCTTCTCCCATTTTCTCAGTAGAATAAACAGTTTTTTTCTTTGATTCTGGTCTTTCACATATTCTTCGTTCTTCTTTTTTGCGATTAGGGCCATGTTCACTATCTTATAATATGATTCAGACTGGAACAGTGAAATGCGATCATGAATGCTCTGTTTCAATCCCCGTTCAAATTTCTTCGCTTTCTCGTGTTCAACCTCTATCATCTCCAGAGCAAAACGAGCTAACTCAATGAATTTAGCTTCGTATTCAACCACTGTCATGTTTCCTTACTTTAGTTCAATGAATTTCACCTTCTTACCTTCACAAACACTTTTTGGAAAATACTTCTCGTATAACAATTCCTTAAACCTCCTCCAAGCCAAAAACAAAACTCCTATTGTGTAATTTCTTTTCACCAAGTTCCACCAACGCTTTACTTCTCCTTGTAGCCTAAAAGTAGCAAGAGTGACCTTCTTATCCCTAGGACAATCTATCACCTCAAATATGTCCTCCATACTCATCATCCAAGTTTCAGGTTCATCTGCTTTAGGAGCTCTAGCAAATGTAGGTGGCTGAAGTTTCATGAATTTTTTTGTCAAGCTTATCTGGTTTGTCTAGTTTACGTTGTTCCTTTTGTTCTCCCTATTGTTCTATTGTCTCATTTCATGAACTAATTCGCTCAGCGTTCACTCCATTCTGCCAAGATCTTCCCTGACATTCTCTTCAAGATTCGCGTTAGTCCTAGCCCTTGTCCTATTTGCCATTTTTCTATTTCACCTATATCCATAAACAAGATATTCAGAATTCTCTAATCATATAGCCATTAAACTGAATGCAAATTTATATCATTAAATTACATATTCATAGAGCACATTCAATCATAAATTTCAGTTTCGTTCAGTTTATATTTTCACTCTTAAGTCATCAGCAACAAGTAATCTAATCGACTCCAATCGTGATTCAAATAATCACTTTCTATCATCACTCCATCACCAAATCATCAAGAGCCATCAGGTTGTTTTTTTAAAACTTAACACTATTTCTATTTTTCGAGAAATACTGACCCTAAAGTTCAGATAAAATCTCCATGCTTCAATGTCTCCCTAAGGGTTTCCAAATCTTATTCTAACTTCAATTCTATATACTTCTTTGTTTTCCCCTAAGTTCTCTAGAGTTCCCTTTTCTTAATCACCTAGAGTCATTAACTTCAGCATTAATAAGTTCCTAACATGGTCTTTCCCAAAGACTATTAACCTTTGCTCTGACACCACGTTATCACGACCTGGAACTCGGCCTATGCGGATTAGGGGTCCGTGATCGGCCACCAAGGCCTTTCAATTATCATAACACCTTTCTAATTACCATTTAGTCAAACGCAGCGGAATAAATTTTTTTCTTTTTCTTTTTCTTTTTCTTTTTCTTTAAACATCTTTTTCATATTCATAAGGTAAGCTACACAACCTGATTAGTCAATTAGACATTATTTCTGAAGGATACAATTTCAATGTCACCATGCAGTTGAGTAGTATAACATTACACAATCTTAATTCACAAAATCAAAAGCCATCTAATCTATATTCAGTCAAGGACTCATCAAAAAAACTCATTTCATCCCTTAAGCACCTAGTCTACATCACCTTAAAATGAGTTTGTCTAATCCTTACCTGAAAACATGATAAACATCTATAATGAGCTCGACGGCTCCATGAGAATTTCAAACAATGCCAAGGGTTTCAAAACTATTATGTAGTTCTATACTAAAATGTCTATACTCATATAGAATTGGAATACGTCATATCAAAATACAACAGATTAGAGAATAGTATCAAAGTCATTTTCAATAGATCTTAGTTCAATCGTAGTCGTAATTCAATAATCAATATCATGGTTCAATCATAATAATAGTTCAATAACATAGCTTGATAATAATAGTCAATTAGAGTTCAATCTTAGTCATGGTTCAAGGTTATGGTTTGATAACAACAGTCATAGTTCAAAATCAATAACATGGTTCAATCTTAATCATAGTTCAACAACATAGTTCGATATACAATTTCATAGTTCAATGATCAATATCATAGTTCAATAATTCTTATCCATAGTTCAATAAATCAAAATCATAGTTCAATGAGTCTTAGTTTGATGATTCAAAGTTCAATCATAGTTCGTATACAATATTCATAAAAGTTTAAACCAATAAATTCCTCTTCTATGGCCAACAAATTAGAACCTCGCTGACTGAGATCGATATTTGATAAGACTAGTTCGATAATACCATTCTGTGCAGCTCACCACCAATATAGCTCGTGGTTAGGGTTCGATAAAGTCATAATCTATTCAATAATGACCAATCATAGAAGATTCTATGTCCAGCAAATTAGAACCTCAGCTGATTGAGATCGATATTTGATAACTAGTTCGATAATGCCATCTGTAAGGCTCACCACCAATATACCGCGTGGGTAGGGTTCGATAAAGTCACAATCGATCCAATAATGACCAATCATAGAAGGGTGCTCTATTCAAAAAATTAAAATCATATCCAAAATCAATAACCATCAATAACAAACTCAGATATCCAAATAAGAGTTCTATACTTGGTATTTAGTCAAAATAATTCAAGGAACAGTAAGAAACCGTATAGTAATTTGAGTATCTCACAAAACACTTTCTTGAATCAAAAAGAAAACAATATAGATATCGATGAATCATTCAAAACATATAATAAAGGCCTTAAAGGAAATGACAATATATATTGATAAGTCATTAAAAATGATATTAAATGAAAGGCATCTGTTATGAAAGTCATAAAAGAGTTCAATATTTATATCTATAGTAAAATCCACCTTAAACATGGCATGAAATACTTACCTGAAGTCTAAAAGCTTATACCCAAAAATCCTTCCTTTAGTCGAAGGTCCCTATAATCATAATTCAACGTCTTGTTACATTCTTATTTAAAGCATCACACAATTTAATTGTTAACTTAGAGCTCTTTCTATTCCAATTACCCTCTTCCGATAGCTTCATTAAATCTTAAGGATGTATCAGTCATTTTTTAATTTGTTATCGGGTTTTATTTTTCCCAAAAGGATGTCACTGTTAGGTTCAGAGTGTCGAAGATAATCGGTTTAGGATTTTTCAGATCTAAATCTGTGTTTCTATAGCTTATTCTAAGGTTAGGGGCGTTTTCATAATTTTATATTTTTTTTTTGTGTGTCATAGATATTTATTTTTTTGGTACTTCTTTTGATGAAATGGACTCTACCATTGAGTCCGGATTGTCCAAAATAGTCAAGATGGACTCCCTTTTATTTTTAATTGACTTCAGGCATCACTAAGGGTAAAATGGTAATTTTACATTTTACGTGTCTTAATTTTTGGAATTCTATCTTGTAAAACGGACCTCACCATTGGGTCCAGAATGTCAGAAAAAGTCAAAATACACTACCCTTCTATTTTATTTAGGCAATGGAAACATTTTACCAAAATTAAATTAAATTAATTATTTTATTTAATATTTTATATATACATTCTATTAATAAAACTACATGTGAAGCTGGTACAGTGGTCACGTGTGAAGGTTTAAGTCCCTCACGCTCGTGAGGTTGGGTGTTCGAACCTGGGGAGCTGCGGCTCCCTATTTTTTCTGATTTTCAATATGCCAAATAATGGACTTCTAAACCAAGGATAGGATATCTCAGGTCTAAACAGGTTTATCAAATCAGGGGTCCTATCCACGTAGCCAAAAAAACCAAATCTCTTTTTAATTTTAAAACCCAACGCCCAAAACAACATAGCTCTACTTACCCGTTACTGGGCCTGGGCGGGTTCCGACCCGAACTAGAAACCGACCCGACCCGAATAGCCTTCTTCTTCTTCATTTTTTCGATGAGTCTCCGGTCACCTCTCCATCAACGGTGGCCGAAAACTACAAAATCTTATTTTTTAAAAACTTATTTTCTTGCTGTTTTGAAGTTGTTTCTTGATCTTAATTCATTCTAACAATTTTTTAGAGCCATTAGGTAGCATTTTGGCCCTTCGAATCTTAGTGATCGGTTTCTCCGATTCACACTTTTTCGGTCAACCTTGAAAGCTCACTGTTTCTCCCTCATTTCTCCACCAAAGTGGCTCATTTTTTAACCATTGTGATCCATAGTTCGAGGGTTACAACTATATGGCTTCAAAATGGAGCCTTTCGTTCATTTTTCGAGGTGGTCGATTATCCTCTAAACCTACAACTAGTTATAAAATGCTCATTTTTAAATCAAATGACCCGATTCTTTTTGCATCATGCTCCATTTTCATTCTACTTTTGATCCACTTTCACAAAATAGGGTTTGGTTTCGGTTTATTTTAAACCTCGTTTATGAGGTCATCAATAGCGGGTCATGTGATTCTTACTTTTTTAGGGTTCTTCTAGGTTTTATTATGACCTTTAAATCATAATACGATGCCCACAGAACCCTTTTCATTTCTCAACTTCACTAACAGTAAGCTAACACAAGGATATTTTTATAGAAAGAGAGTTTAGTTTTGAGTGTTTACCTTCCAACAATGGGTCTTTTTCTCCTTGGCTCACTGTTCTGAGCTTTTTAGAGTCCATCTTAGGTTTGCATGCAAGGTCCTCCTCTTCCTTTTTTTTCTTTCTCTCTCTCTCTCTCTCTCTCTCTCTCTCTCTCGCCGCACACAATGCACACACATGCCTGTTTTAGCTCTCTCAAGTTCTCACGCAAGTCTGATATGGGGTCATATAACATCAATCAGATTGCATGCTTCATTAGATTTTTACATGCCTTTTGATTAGCTGAAGGGTTCGTCCAATAGGGTGATGACACCTAGCTTTTGTATGCAACCATATATGCATATTATGGGATATATACATATCATGTGGCATATATAGCACAAAAGTGTTGTAACCTAGTTGGCATTCTTTTGGGCTTAAGTCCTTCCTTTATTGCTCGGTCTTGGGTTCAAGACTTAGCAACTTTGTTTTCTATGATTTTTCCTCTTTTTATTGTGTTTGGGGAGGGGGGGAATTTTACACTTTTATTCAATATCTTATTCATTGAGTATACTTAATTTTCATATCTCTAAATTTCCTAATATATTTTACGTTTATTAAAACTTTCTCTTTTATGTAGTTGATTTAATTAACAAAATTAGTTATGATCCTTGCTTAAATATTTATGTATTTTCTATATAAATTTCATCATTGTTTTTCATGTCCATTTCTTCTATTTTAATTCTCACAAGAATTATCATTACGACATTATTGTGATCGTCTAATCTTACACTAATGTTCTCTTAAAGTTTACTATGCATCCCTAATTATATAGTAATTAGGTCGGAATGTCACATCAACCCATTTAACACGTTTAACTATAAATAAATAAAAAAAGGTAAGGTTTAAAATAAGGAACGATTTTAATCTGATTGATCAATAGGTAAACCTCAAGGTTTTTAAAATAGGAAAGGATAAAAAGTAAGGTTTATAAGATGGATTCCACCTATTGGTAGGAAGAAATTAAATTTTGATGGGTCAAAAAAGGGACAAAGTAACTTAGGAGGAGTAGGTGTTATTGTTAGGAATGATTTAGGACGTATATGTTGTGCATTATCTAGCTGGTATGATGGAAAGTATTCGGTACTGCAATTGGAGCCTTTGGCTTTACACGATGGATTACTAAAGATTGATGACCAAGATGGTAAGTGCTTTGATATTAAGAGAGATTCTAGGATCGTTATAAATAACTTAATTGGAGTTCAAAGATGTTCATAGAAGATTTATAATATTCTAAAAGACTGTTAATATTGTTAAGGATAAAGGGTTGGAAGTTTCTATTAAGCATATTTATCGCAAAGTAAATTTAGCAATAAATTAGGTTAGCAAATAAAACACTCTAGAATAAATAAAATTGTGTTTTCCTAAGGCATTAAGTCTAATTGCTTTAGAGGATATTAGGGGTAGAAGATTGGAGAGAATGGTTTAGTAAATAAAAAAAATTACTATAAAAAAAATAACACTAAATTAAAATAATTCATGTCACATCAAAAATTTATTACTTATAAAAAAAGTTTCTACTTTCATTTTACTTGTATCTAAAGTTTACTAAACTTGAAAATTATCTATACATATAAAAAGATGTGTAACATTTTTTTTTTAAATTAAAAAATTAAAATAAATGAATTTATCGTGTCAACACATGTAACTTTTTTAATAAATTGATTAAATTTAAATTTTAAAACTTGCAACGATTAATTAATAGTATCGAATTAAGATTGACACAAATTTTCAAATATGTATGCCTTGACACAACACAATAACATGAATTAACACCCAACAATTAGCTAAGAAACAAAGGCTTGCACTACTTAAAAGAATTTATATACTCTTTGAAGTGTTCTCTCTTTTTCAATGTGGGGCAAGTAAGTCCCACTACAGTCTCGTCTTTAAAGCAATTTCTTTGCTTCCTTATTTTGAAAATCTCCTAACATTTTTCTCCCATTTCCAACCTACCACCACCTCTGCTTTCAAAAAATTCGCAACGTAAACTCACTTTGCAATGAATGTCTCTTTCAAATGAAGAGTTAAAAGAAATAAAAATTTAAGGATGGTACAAAAATTAACCCTCTTGTTCTCTAGTTAGGTATCACGGGATACCCAGGTTGAAATCATTCCCCAAGGATAACACCACCAATAGCTTGTTAGCAATCAATCTCAACTACTTTACCTGTTGCCTCTTGCCACAACTTGGTAAATAACTTTATATATTGTCCCCAACGAGACCAGTTCCATACCTTATTGATGTATAGTACTTGCAGCAAATGCCAAAGAAATAAGCAAGCAGAAAAGCAGAAGAATGGATATGATTTGCAATTTCAAGTATTAGGTCCTCATTAAGTTTTTCCTCATAGAGGCTCTCTCGGCAGTCTTAAATAACTGAGCACCAGCAGCAGCATAAATTCTGAGTTTCTTGAGGATTCTCCTTTCACTCACACGCAGCATTAAAGAATGGTATAACTTTCCCTCTCTAATGCGACAGCACCTCTTCAATGCTTCAATATCATCATCTACTGCATTTAAACCATACAAGCTCTCTCGGATATCTGCCAAAGACACAAGGGCATCACGCACATTTTTTGTCAGCAACAAATCCTTGCTAATTTCTGGAGCCATGTCCACTACAATATTGCCCTTTTTTGCTAGAATAACACTTAGAGATTTGTTTAAATTCCCCACAGTTGATATTGTAAGATCCAGCTGATGATATGCTTCCTCTGGCAAAATCATTATGTAAAGTAAAATCAGCAGCTCGACTTCTGGTTCCCCATTATATGAAATTTCAAAATATTCAGAGTTCTGACTGACACATCCAGAGTAATCCAATCTCCTGAACAGTGACAGCCTTGTTCTACTATGACGGCCTGAAAACATAGACGAACTCCATTGGAGTACCAGTTCTAGATCTATATTCACAATGTCATTTGGATTATCTGGCTCTGTAAATCCGTATCTGTGTAGCAATGCAGCATTACCCAAGGACCCATAAGTATTGAACACCTGAAGAAAAAAAGAAATAATATTAGATAATTCTCCAACTTTTACATCACAGGCAAATATGTAGAGATAAGTCTCAGTTCAGAGCGATGGTGGATAGAAAACTGCAAGAGATAGATTCATGTTAAATTACTGATACATTTTATTCATGAGCTGTTCATCTAGAACCCAACATAAGCTTCAAACACAAGCTGCAGTATGTCCTTAATTAGCCTAGAAGCTGTCAGCACTTGGCAATTGGCGACCTCTCCTCCCACCAGAAAAACTTGAATTGTTTATGTATGTATCTGGGGTGAAGGGAGGGGGGAATAAGTTAAAGTCGTTATCATTTCAAGAAGGGGGATCTTTTTCTTTTTTTTCTTGAAGACAGTATAGATATCTACCCTCCACCACCATCTTCTCAGTACTCACAAAAAAAATTGTCAGTTACACATGAAAACTCCTGTTGAAATATAAATATCAACAAAACCATGCCCCCGCCCTCTTCTTCCCATACTCCCCTTCAATAAAAAAATTTTTGTCAGATTTTGTGAAAATAGTCATCCATGATGGATATTCACTATAAAATACCTAGATATCTCTAGGTATCCCGTATATTGTGACTATCCTTTATGGATGCCAATATTTTCAAATTCCAATAATCCATTACTATTTTGACAAAAAAAATCCAAACGTAATATTACTCAAAGAGTCCTGTAAAAAAAAACTGAGGTCAACAACAAGAATCCTTCTCTACCAATCCAGTCTCTTAAATAACTCAAGTATTATACTCAGCTGAGTTAAAACATAACCAGCCACAAAGCTGATGCAACCTTACTTTCCATGTTTATGACCAGCAGTGTTACCCTCAAAACTGGTCACAGAAGTCCGTATGGGTAGTTACATAGGTCCTATGGGTATTTAAATTGAAAAACTTTCATCCATTTCCATAGACATCACTACATATAATAGTCTGTTGACATCAAGAGTTACCAACCCCTTGTGCTTAAAAATCAAATTAACACACCTCAAAGTCAAATCTACCAGAGAAACAAATACACACACACGGCAGAAATAAGAGAAGATGCTAACCTCAGCTCCAACTTTCACATCTTTCACAATGATCATTTCCAGCACTGTGGGGTCATCCCCCAAAGTCAAAGAGCACTCCAAGTTACTTCCACCAGAATAACTCTTTCTTGACTGAGAATTTTGAGTTAATGGCTCACAATCTCCAGTATCGTAATAGTCATCATTTTTGTCCTCATCTTTGACATAATTTTTGTCATCACCTTCCGCATCGTTTTCAGATACAAGTTGAGAAGATACAGAGGTGAAGTGTACATCCTCAGCTCCTGTCTTGTGATTAAAGCTGGATATCATAAAAAGATATAATTTATCAAGAAATATTTTTTTAAGATAATTTATCCAAAATATAAAACAAAAATAAAGTCAAGAAAACAAAATAAGGAGGCTTCAAGCAGCAATTCATACAAGAAAGATCCCTTCATAAAACTTTACATGCATTTAGGAATAAAAAAAGCTTTGAAATGTATACATGAGATAAATATAAATAAATAAAGTAGTACTACGGGAATGATTCCTTGCAAACTGTTTAGATGACATAGGGTCAGTTTTGGCCCACTTAGCATCTTCTACCCTTTTTTTTCTGCCCTTTGATTATGCGATTGACATACACCCATAAAGTTAGAAGGAAAATTCTAAAAATACTTACAAGACCAACGATATTCAAAATGACAGAACATCGGGCAGCTAAAAAATATGTTCATAAATTTGAGTGTAACCAAAGTGTGCATGCTGAAATAGATGTGTGATAAGACAAGAAATGATAAAATTAAAAACAAATACATTTTTGGAATAGTAGTAGTACTAATTGGGAAAAAAACCTGACTCAGATGGTTTAGCCTTATACGATGAAGACCAAAAATAGAATCAGGAAGAGTGACATTGTCTACTTTTAAAAGAACATCAGAAGGGAAAGACCAGAATTAACAAAAATTAAGATGGTAAGAAAAGTCATGGTAGTGTTTGGTTTAACTGAAATTATGACCCTAGACAGATTAGAATAGCGAAATACAATTTGTGTAGAAAATCTTCAATAGTTAAGACGCGACCTTGTTAAAGGCCCATCACGACCCCCAATGTGTACAGCCATTAGATTGGGGGTTTCTTGCCTTGGGCTCCATGTCCCAATGCACAATATAAAAAAGGCTTCTTTCTGGTATCACACTTTATTTTTTAGTCATACGCCAAAAATGATCCACAACAAATTTATTATTTTAGCCTTAATAAATCACTAAAGTTTCATATATATATATATATATATATATATATATATATCCTCATAGAAATTATAAAACTAACCTAACCATTTTTAAATATCCCATGAATTCTAATCTTTTTTTTTTTTTGCCCCAAAATATACTATATATCTTATATACATAGTTGTTAATATCGTACGATACATTTCGATGCAATAGAAAAACTATACATCGCGGTATTTTGTATTGTTTTGCACTATATCGTACGATACAATTCCGATACAATATAATACCTGCAGAAACCAAAAATGGCTGTTTTTTTTTCGTGTTCTAACTGAGGGAAAAGCGATGTCGTGTTGCCTTAGTATAAAAGCTATTTTGGTTCCTCATTTGCACTGAACGATCAAGCTCTCCAACTCTGTCATCGACCCATCAAACTAAGTCTCTGTTTTAGTAGTGACTGTGTTTTGTTTCCATTATGTAACTTGTATAAATGTTTTTGTGGGTTGCATTCTATTTGTATCTTGTATATATTGTTTGGCTAAAATTTTTAAAAAATGAAATTTGATTGTTGTCTAATTGGAACTTATAGTATTTAATATTTATAATTTCTTATTTCTTGTATTCTATGGACTATGAAGTATGGAATATGGAATTTAAGCCGGATTTTTATTTTTATAAGAGAATTGAAATGTTATTTATATCATTTTTAACAATGTGTATTTATATATTCATATATATATATATATATATATATTTATAAATATATTTTAAAAAATTGCATATATCTTATGATACACGATACGATACACATTTTTCTAAAAAATGATACACCTTTCGATACACGTTTCGACAACATTGCTTATATATTAAGTTCAAATATTTTATATTTTGGATAATTACTTTATTAAATATTAGTTTATTTATAATATTATATATAACATATACTAAATTAAGGGAAATTCATAATTCAAAGTCCCTTTGAACTAGGTTAACCAAATACCTAATAATCACTTTTGTTGCTATAATCAGTTTTGAACTACATCTGTCCAAATGAGCACTAAATTGAGTTATATTATCCTCTAAGGACTACTTGTCCTTCCTTTTTTGTCCCCATATACACATATATATATATATATATATATATTATAGCAATATATATCCTAGCTGGCACTCTTCTTTTTTCCTTCAACTCTAAGTCCTACGTGGCACAATCATTTACACCATTTGCACTTATCCCCCTCTTTTATTAATTTTGCTTTATATTTGAAAAAAAAATTAGCAAAAAAACAATTTTATTGACATATCCTACATTCCTCTTTATTTATGGAAGTTCATAGTGGATTTGGCTCATCTTCAGAAGTCTATTTATGGACTCAAACAAATATGGGATGGGATGATGACACGTGGATTTGGGAGAACCGGTAATCAAAAGGGAGGGGACCAACGAAGGAAACAAAATGGGCCGAGTGGGCCGGGCGCCAGATGGGCCATATAATCAGAGGTCAATGCGGGGAAGATATGGGAATTCAGAAAAGTTAATACTGAAGCCAAGTGTAGAGAGGAGGCGACGATAAAGAGGACCCAAACGTTGGAGCAAGGGCTGAAGCCCAACTCGCGGCGCAGTGGGAAGGAAGTAGCAAAAGGAATGGAGGGTAGGGAGTGCAGTAATCTTCCAATTCCCGAAGAAGAAGAGGAGGCTGCCCTCCCTTGTGATTGCAACAAAGCCGTAGTGCTAAAGGAAGGAAGCAGCGTCGTCGTAGCCAACGGGAAGGAATCTTTGATCTCCGATGATGAAGCAGAGAATGGCATGGATGCTCAAGCTGATTGGCTGAGTTCAGATCAATCCAGCATTGCTGACGAGCAAGAGCTGCTACAGTTCTTGGAACAAAGTGTTTGTAGGCAACTAACGTTGGCTCTGGAAAATACAGCCACAGTGAACCCTGCTAGCGTGGAAGCTGAAAGGAGGGAGATATGGGATGCCAAGGTGAAGAGAGGAACACGAACATCCCGACAGAGGTTGGGGAAGGAAATTTGGAGATCTACTTTGAATATAGCCCAATTCAGGTTGTATGGCCGGATGGGAGCCCAAGTGCTTCAATGCAGGGAGGGGGAATAGACCTTGAAGAGGCTATGAAACATCAGAAGTTAGAGACGGATGGATGGGTCCTCAGGGGAATGGGAAAGGTCGGTAGAATTTTGGGGGTTTCTTGTGATGGGTTTGAAGAACGATTAATGGATTTATTCAGGGAAATAATCATGCGTAATAGGCAGCAAAGAACAGAAGAGTTCAGGGACACAGAGACAGATCAAGTGGTGAAGTCGGCCTAAAAAACTTAAGAGGGTTCTGAAGAAACTTTCCTGCTCAGTCAACCATGAGGATAGGACACAGTTGGAGTCTAGAGAAGAGGTTCAGGGTCAGCTATTGAGATTGGGTGCCTCGTGAATCTAAAAATTCTTTCATGGAATGTGAGAGGGTTGAATGACCCTGACAAGGGAACTGTGGTGATGCGAACCCCGCCAAAATAACGAGATCCGAGCAAAGAAGTTTAAAGATGTACTCAATGGACTGATTCAAGAGGCATGGACTCAAGCAAATTCGTGGAGGCCCATTGAGCTTGATCCACGTGAGCTATGATTTGCATCATGTGGTTAAGGGAGTGGTGAGTGAGTGGTATCCTGATATTGTTTGTCTGCAAGAAACAAAAGTGGCATTGAATGGAAAGGGCTATGGTTGGATCTTTATGGGGGTCCAAGTGGGTTAAATGGTCAACTCTCAATGCTACGTGAACAGCGGGGGGAATTTTGGTCCTTTGGGATTCAAGGAAGGTCATATGTGAAGATCAGTGGACAGGGGACTTCTCCATGTCCAATAAATTCCATATGATTTCTAACTCTTTTCAATGGGTCTTCTATGGGGTTTACGGGCCTGTTTTGGATGCCAATAGAAACCATTTGTGAGAAGAGCTGCAAGCTATCCCTGCCAGATGGCAGCTTCCTTGGTGCATTGGAGGGGATTTCAATGAAGTCTGTTCACCGAATGAGCGGCTGGGAGGTGGTAGGCTAACCTCAGGCATGCGGAAGTTCAATGACTTTATTAACTCTCAGGGGTTGGTGGATTTCCAGCTTGATGGGGGCAGATTTACTTGGTCCTGTGGTCATCAAAGACCTGCAATGTCAAGGCTGGACAGGTTTTTGGTTTCCCATTCTTGGGAAGATGAGTTCCCGGGGATTTGTCACCCTTTTTTGCCTCGTCCCAGTTCGGATTACTACCCAGTTTTGCTTTCCTGTGGGGGCTTTAATGCTGGTAGGAGCCCGTTTAGGTTCGAGAATATGTGGTTGAAAGCAGGAAGGCCTTCATGCCTTAGTTGCTTAGTGGTAGCAATCCTATGAGGTGACCGGATTGCCAAGTTTTTGTTTTGTCAAGAAGTTGAAATTTCTGAAAGAGGAACTCAGAAAATGGAACGGGGAGGTTTTTAGAAACATCAAAGTCAAAAAGTCGTAAATCTTGAGTCGGATTCTGGTTTTGGATAGAGAGGAGCAGGGAGGCTTTTTAACTGAAGATAAGAGAGTTGAAAGGGAGGGGCTAAGAGGAAGGCTTGGGCAGTTGTTGAAAGCAGAAGAGATCTCTTGGAGACAGAAGTCGTGGGCCCTTTGGTTGAGAGAGGGGGATCACAATATAGGGTTCTTTCACAGAATGGCTTCGTCACATTATAGGACTAATAGAATTTCCTCTATTGAAGTGGAAGGGCAGATCCTTTCGGAGGGGGAGACTTTGAGGGAAGGGATTGTGGAGTTTTATAGGAAGTTATACTCGGAACCCCGTTAGTGAAGGCCAAGCTTGGATGATACAATCATCAGGAGACTGAATAGAGATGAGGTCGCCTCTTTGGAGCTTCCGTTTTCTTAAGTAGAACTAATTGAGGCCCTTGGTTCTTGTGATGGGCGCAAAGCCCCTGGTCCCAATGGTTTCACCTATGGCTTTCTATAAACATTGTTGGAACATAATTAGGGGAGATGTGATGGATGTGTTTAGAAGCTTTCATGGGGATAGGGGCTTGGTGCGAAGCCTAAATGCCTCCTTTATTCCTCTTATCCCAAAGAAAGAGGGAGTTGGTAGTATAAAGGATTTTCATCCTATTAGTTTGGTGAGCAGTCTTTACAAGCTGTTGGCCAAGGTTCTTTCTTTGAGGTTGAGGAAGGTCATGGGAAGCATTATTTCTAGTAGTTAGAATGCGTTTGTAGGTGGGAGACAAATTTTGGATGCAGGGCTCATTGCTAATGAATGTATTGATGAAAGGAAAAAGCAGAAGAAAGTTGGGCTTGTGTGTATGCTTGATATTGAGAAAGCTTATGACCATGTTAATTGGTCTTTCTTGATGAGCATGATGAGAAAGATGGGTTTTGGGGATAGATGAAGTAGATGGATGTCAGTGTGTGTTGAGACTGTTTCCCTTTCTGTCTTGGTGAATGGTTCCCCAGCAGGATTTTTTTGGACTTCGAGGGGCTTGCGTCAGGGGGGTCCGTTATCCCCGCTCTTGTTCGTGATTATTATGGAAGCCTTGAGTCGTTTGATGGCTAGAGATGAGGAAGTGGGTTTTTTGAAGGGTTTCTATGTTCAGGACAAGGGGGATAGGAGGGCAAAGGTCTCTCACCTGTTGTTTGTAGATGACAATCATCTCCTGTGAGCCTTTAGTTCGGCATCTCCACTTTATTAGGTGTGTCCTCGTGTGTTTCGAGGCCATCTCAGGGCTGAAAATTAATCTTTCTAAAAGCAGCATTATTCCAATAGGTGAGGTAAGGGGGTGGAGATCTTAGCCAGCTCTTTGCGTTGTAGAGTAGGGCATCTTCCAGTCACCTATTTGGGCCTTCCTTTGGGTGTCTCATCCCGCTCCTGTGCAGTTTGGGACCCAGTGGTTGAGAGATTTCAGCGAAAACTAGCAAGTTGGAAAGGGAAATTTCTTTCAAAGGGAGGAAGACTAACCCTTGTGAAGAGCACGTTAGCTAACCCTTGTGAAGAGCACGTTCCCCATTCTAGTTACAGTGAGCAAGAGACTTGAAAAGATTCAACGAGATTTTTTGTGGGGACTGGAGGCAAAGTGTAGGAAGGTTCACTTGGTTAGTTGGGACAGAGTAAAGCTTTCTATTGATTCAGGAGGTTTAGGGGTGCAGGACCTGAGACTTTTCAATAAGGCTCTTCTTAGGAAATGGTTGTTCAGGTTTGGCAAGGAGGAATCGTGGAGAGTGGTGGTTGAGTCAAAGTATGGGAAGGAGGTAGGGGGTTGGGTGTCGAGTAAGGTGGAGAGGCCGAGGGGTTTTGGGTTATGGGGAGCCATTATGGGGATTTGGAGGGAGTTCAGGGATAGGGTGAGGTTTGTGGTGGGGTTAGGATCGAGGATGAATTTTTGGGATGATCTTTGGTGTTAGGAGGGCATTTTGAAGGAGACTTTTGGTTCCATTTATAGTTTGGCTAGGGATAGGGGAGTTTTGGCGAGGGATTGTTGGGAGAAGTTTAGTAATAAGATAGTGTGGAGCCCTAGCCTTAGGAGGGATTTGTTCGACTGGGAACTGGAGGAGGTAGGCCTTTTTTTTCCGAGTATTCAGAGAGTGAAGGTGAGGGAAGGGAGGGAGGATATCATGATATGGAAGCCATCTAGGAATGCTTTCTCGGTTCAATCATTCTATAGGGCCTCATTTGGATGACCGGATAAAAAAGTCGGATCGGATAGGATATGTTTGGATCGGATAGGAAATAAAATCCTATATGATATTAAATATCCTACTCCGATGCTTGGAAAATGCCCAAATAAAATGTCCGGATATGCCATTATATTTCAATTTGTATTCTTAATAATATTTTTTACTGAAATCCTATAAAAATCAAATTCCTCAACATATTTTTCCAAAATATATGCTTAAAATTTTCAAAAATAAAACTTAAGAACAATAGAGATATAAGAGAGGATTCAACAATTAAATTTAATAATTAATTGTGCACACATATTAATAAAAAGGATTGCCAATGGATGTAAGATTAAAAAAATAGTCGATACATTTGAAATTTATTTAATAGTCAAAAAATGTCATCAACATGGATGATAATATGTTACGAAAATTTATATAGGTGATGTCAGTAGTGGTTGTTGAAAGCAATCTCCTCCCTCTTCTTTCTTTTTCTTGTCATAAGAAAATGATTGAGTTTTTTTTTTTTATTTTACTTCTTATCCCATTGACCATTGGATAAAAATAATACCACTACCCTAGTGAGATTTTTTTTATTCCACTTCAGTGAGATATAATTATAACTAATCCCATCCTAAGTAAATGTCCAAACATAGGATAGAATATCACTTATCCTAACCTACCCTATTATCCCGTCAAACAAACATGACCGAGGGACTTGAGGGAGGTAGGTGAGACTTCCTTCCCTTGGCGTCTCACTTGGCACTCTAGGGCTCCTCCCTTGGCTAGAGAGGCTTTTCCTGTAAATGCTTACACTCTAGTGAATTTTTTGGGATCCCTAAGACTGGTGTAAAGTTAACTTAGCATGTTTTTAGGCGTGCCCCCCTCGGGCACCTTTAATACAATTTTTACTTATTTATCAAAAAAAATATATATATATATATTGACCAAATATGTAGCTTAATTTAGGTATTAGATTAAGCTTAATTTGTAACTAAATTTAGACATTAGATTGATTAAATGATTGTATTGATTGATTGTATTGATTGTGGGAACTAATTTAGAATAGTTTCTTTATTTATTTGTAAGTTATGACTATCAATCTTGACCTCATAGAGAGAATAATACATCTTTTTCATTCTTTAAAATACTTTTGACAAAAACAAATAACATTAGATAGAACACAGCAGTTAATGATTGACTGTATAACACCATATATATAGCATAAGGTTTTGTATCACCCTTGGTGCAAACAAGAGAACGCAATTTTATTTTATTTTTTGATAAGGGAAAACAGAAAAATAATTTACATATATAATAAGAGACTTTCTTGAAAGGTACATACATATTAAGCAAATTACCCATGTATGCACCAATACAAAGTCAAATATACAAACACACAAAAAAAGCCCCAACAAGACATTGATTCATTGATTTCTAGAAAAACAATCAACAAAATACCTTGATATTAGCCCAAGGTATAAGCATTAGAGAATAGTGTAACTTACAGATCTGCCAAAGGAACCATCCCAAATCCATGGTAATCATCTATCTCAAAAGAGCGAGAAGCAATAAGACTTTTTGCAGCAAAGTAGTGTTCAACACTGAAAAAATCTGGATTGAGCTCTAAAGGAGCAGAAGCCATAAGAGGCAAAATACACTCTTCCCAATCTTCATAAATTAGAGCTTTGTCTTCTTTAACTATCTGCCTACAAAAGTATCAGTATGATCAAAGGGATAAAATTGCAAAAATTAGAATAGTCTCACCCTATACATATAATGCTTCAAAGCTTCAATTTCAATATATTTTCAAATAATGCAAGATATAGCTGAAAGAATCACAGAGATTAATAACTTATACTTTCTGCTGATGTTGCTCTAGAATTTTAGCAATCAATTCAAATTTCAGGACTCAACTATAAAAGTTTGAATCACAATCTTCAAAAATATCCAAATGATGGTAAAATGCAACTAAAATCCAACTATATGTCCCTATCTATGAAGCACAGACACTCTATTTTGACTCACGTGTCCGTGTCGGACACTGACACTCTACGAACACGTGTCAGACACTCGAAAAAGGAATGTCCAAATTTTGTATTTTTTGTGAATTTCGGACACTTCCTGATCCATTAGTACACGTTTTCTTTTTTCCCCCTCCTCTTCTCCTCTTCTCCTTAGTTTTTTTTTTTTTTTTTTTTTTTGGGTTATATATATACATATATATGTTCTATGTAATAGTTAGTAAATTTGTTTTGGAACTTGAATTATGTATGTTGATGATTTAATGAAAAAGTGCTTAAATTATTTTTTAATGACTTTATTATTTTAATGTCTTAATAATATTTTTGTGATTTATCTGTTTTTATGTCAATTTTAATTGAGATAATATTAGGTTTTTATTATATGGTCATACAAAAAATATACAAATATATATTTATATTCAACGTGTCCCCAACGTATCTGTGTTCTACTTTTTTGAGAAATGCCGTATCCACATATCCGTATCCGTGCTTCTTAGGTCCCTACTAAAGAAAGGAAAAAGAAAGAAGAATCCAAATACATGTCAATGAATTATGCTACAAATGATGTCATCTTACATGCATATCTCTATCTTAATGGGTGCACAACTACAAGCCGCATGCCACGTGGCATAAAGGTAATATATTATTCTAAATTGCAACAGAACACTAAAACTAAATCTAAGCTGAGTAAGTCTATAACTAATGGAACTATCCACAACTAATGGAATTACAAAGTTAAATAGATGTGTCCATAATTGAGCCCACAACTTGCAAGCCTTGATGAGTTATGGTGAAAATATGATGAAAGTGGAGGTGAATGGTGGCAGATAGCTGGAGGTGCTGGTGGTAGGAGTGCAGTAACTGCAGTCGTGTGTTGATGGTGGTGATAGCAGCAACAAAGGAAGTGCATTATTCTCATCTGTACTTTGAAGATCTTAATATCTTTAAATAAGTTGAAATGTATACACAATTCTACCAGTATTGAAATTTCCACTTGCTTGCATACCAAAATCCATTTTGAAGGCAAACCACTTCTCCATCATCAAATTATCACACATCTTTTGTCATATATACAATCAATTGATAATTCTATGAATTTCATTTACACATGTAATATATCTAAAATTTACGATTTTGGTATTTACTCCCTTAGTTTATTTGTGCATATACAAAGTACACATAAATGCTAGGCTCTGAGTTGGGCCAGAGGCAATGCCTCAAAACATCCCCATACACAAACAGAATTAGGATATCAAGCATGAAACTGAAAACCAACTCATCCTGTACAGATGGATAAGTACAACAATAGCATTGGATAGAAAGCCTCAGAGAACCACCCCTTCCTAAAGAAACATATGTGAGTGCGCACGTGCCTATACGGATGCCTTGCTTTTAAATTCTGGTGAATTTTCACATATAATCAATCTAGTTGGGACTTGAAATTCATGGTGGAGCAAATCAAATTCAAACCAACCAAAGAAAAGCTGAAAGTGAGGCCAAAAAGTTAGAAATTTTCAATAAAATAAAAAATAAAAATAAAAATTCAGTTTTTTAGGCGATAAATGAAGAAATAAAAATAAATTAACCTCCCAAAGAAATATATGTATATGGAATAGGTCATGATTGTTTTCCAATAGTTTCCAAATTTGAACATCAAATCAATTTATCAATCATCTACCATCTCCAAATATAGCATGTGTGTTCTGATGAAGAAGATAAAAATCCAATTATTTTTTGGTAAATATAGCTATATATACCTTGTGGAGCTCAGTGCCTGAAAGAAGAGAGTCAACTTGGTCCAAAGTCCAAACCAAGGGTATACACTCTCTCTCGGGCAAAAGCTGAAGATATCCAAACCAGGCAGAGTGCTGGCCCAAGCTCTTCTCGTACATGAGGGCGGCCGAGAGACCCAAATAGCCCTCCAGACCGGCGGCTTCGATCACGTGCCGAGCACCTGAGGTCTTGATTGTGAGGCACGACTGCTTCGGTATGACGGCGACCAAGTCCGATTCGTGTAAATCGCACATTGCTCTTACTGAGATTCCTTCTTCTTCATCGTCTATGAGATCGAGTGCATTGCTGCACTCGATGCCTTGCGAAGTCATCCACCTCTTGAATGCTCTCATTCGCCTGTTTGTTTTGTTTATTTACAGCGAGTATAAGTAATATATATATATATATATATAGAGAGAGAGAGAGAGAGAGAGAGCTCTTTACCTGGTTGCCATTGCCGGCCAACAACAACACCGTCGCCCGCAATCTTTGGTTTCCCCCCCGTCTATGAAGCGGGCTCACTGTACAATCAACTATGTATTTTCAGACGGCCTTTTCATCGGGTGTTAAATTTTAGAGAAAATTACAAGGGCGCCCCCACTTGTTTACCTGATTTTATGTTTACCTGTTTTCCCCTTTTAACCCCAATACTTCATAAGTGAACAATCACTGGTGTCATTTTGAAATTGGAATTTAGCTGTCCTTACAATTTGGTATGTATTTATTTAATTTTCAAAAGCACGGAAGTATACTTGCTTACTTTGTAAAGTATTGAGAGTTAAAAGTAAAAATTAAGTCATAGGGTTGTACGTGTAATTTATCCTAAATTTTATGTTAATGCTACACTTCTTCACAACTTATTTTTACATATCATTTTCTCAACACTCATATAAGTTTGTGATGCTGCACTTTTTGACTCGCAACACGTGAGGACTCCGTGACCTGTAGAACACTCAGAGAGGTGATCAGAGGACCACCGGATTGGCTCCGGCGGTAGCCGCTCCGATGCTTAAGTAAGTAAGGGAATTGAAAAACTGTATTGAAAGCCAAAGAATGAGCATAAGAAACATAAAGCGTACCTCTAGGGTTTAATATATAAGCCGTGGTTCTCCTAATTTGATTAGGTTTTGCCGCCACGAATATAGGGATTTGATCATCGGAGATTTGCAGTTACCTTGTGGAGCATTGAATCGTAGATGGAGATAATCATAGATAGTAGTTTCCGTGTTGAAGGCTGTTTCCTTATTCCCCGCTTAACGGTTGTTAAGGAAACCATATATGCATTGTTGAATAAATATTGTCCAGAGCAGGAGGTCTGGAAGATGTACATGAGAATATCCTGAATGCTTCATCTGCACTGTATGACCGAGTTTATCGGTTCTGAATGATATGTAAATAAGAATGCCCCGAAGGCTGGTGGCTGCTCTGTATGATAGACATACGAGAATACCCTGAAGGCTTGTAGCTGTTCTGTATGACCGCAGTATATGAGCTCTGTAGGATCGAGATTTGTTAATCTGATGGGCACACGTGTCTCAAAGTGATTGGTATGTCTGTTTGTGGTATATCAGCTACTCCCCCCCCCCCCCCCGAGCCCTTGTTAAAAGCTAGGGATTTAACTAGGGTTGAGGGTTTTGTGAAGAGTCATACATTTTGCCTTCCCACTTCTCGAGACGTCAATTTAACGTGTCATTTATTGCGCAGCCGATACTCGAGAATCCATCATTATTCTCAATCGTTGTGTCGGCTCGTCCTGGAAGGCTCATATTTCGAATGCGTATATAGAGAAAGGGAAAGGTCTTTCACACCTTTCTTCTGCATTTATCTCTACAGTACCAGACCGTCATTTGACATATCTTGGAGTTTCGGAGGATCTCCGGTGTTCATAACCCTTTCTTGATCTCAGGTTCGACTTTTAGGCCCCTTCTTCATTCCTTCTCGTTTGTTTCGTCTCTTTCTTCTTGTTCGCCATGTCTGGCTTAGAATCACACTCTGGTTTGGGAAGTCCTTCTGAGACTGATCCTCAAATGCAATTAGTGAATGTTGATGAAAATATAATGGTAGTTCCTCCCTCTAGTCTGGGGGTTAGGATTGTCGATGCTTTTGATGATCCCCCGAATAGGGCTGGCGAGACCTCTGGTCGGTCTGGTCGCAGAGAGGAGGGTGAGAGTGTAATTACTGAAAGTATGTTGAAGGAGTTATGGGCGAAGTTCAAACTTCCCAAAAATGTTACTTTCAGGGTCCCAGATTCTCAAGATCGCCCGGGCGATGTTAGAGATGGAGAAATCTGTGCCTATCTAGCCTGGTTTGAACTGGGTCTTACACTCCCCTTTCCTGATATAATAAAACAATTCTTTTGTTGGTTTGATCTGTGCCCCGCAGACCTGAACCTTAACAGTTGGAGACATCTGTTGAGCTTTATCGTATTAAGGCATATGAATAATGTCGAGGTGTCCCTTGACCTGATTCGTAGCAATATGGATCTAAAACTTCAAAAGGCGGAAGGCCTTTATTATATGTCTTTTGATAGTGGGTTCAGACCCCTTACTTCTGTGCCCTCCTCCAACAAGACCTGGAAAAAATGGTACTTCTTTATTAAAGGAGGATGGGAATTCAAGAACTTCGAGGGTCAACCTTCCACATTCCCTCGAACCACTGGACCAAGGGGTGAGACTGAGCTTTTTCGTGGCTGCGTTGACTCCGTTTTGTTTGCCAATTTGTTGAACTGATCAATTTCTGTGCTTGCTTTGCAGTTAAGAGTGCGTGGAAGAGACCAGATTTCTCTCCCGCAGTTCAGAAGCAGTATAAGAAGCTTTTGAAGCCCAGCATTAGGGATCATTCTTCCATTGTCAACCTTGATAAATTAATGGCTGCCAGGGGTAGTGTTGAGGAGATTGCTGATAATGTGATGGCTCAGTGGGAGTCCGGGCCATCACCGCCTGTGGTGGGGGAGGCTTCTTCTCCAGTGGTTCCTCCCGTTCCGAAGAAGCGGAGGCTGATTTCGTCCTCTCCCGGGCCTGCTGAAAGGGAGGAAGAGGCTCCCGTCCCTATCACGGTGGTTCCTCCAATCCCGTCTCGTCGAGCGGGTAAGGAGGCATCATCATCGGTGGCTCCTGATGTTGCTGGTCAGGGAGCCAAGAAGATTCTGAGTGACTTCTGGGCCAAAGGCTCAGTTAAAATTAAGCCTCAGGCGTCGGGGAAGCTTCTTGCTGACTTGACCGCTCTTCAGGTTAAGGTGAGTTCGTCAGGCCCATACTTCTCTTACCTTTAAGCGTTTATACTGGTGTTTGAGTCGTTTTCTTTGTGTTATGCAGACCTTGCATACCCTTTCTGCTTTGGTGGAGGTCTCTCCATCTGTGGAAGAGCTTGACCAACTTAGGGCCAATCTGGACGATCTGGGACTCCAGCTGGGTACTGCTCGGTCGGAGGCTCACGATTCTGCGGAGAAGTTGAAGGAGTGTCAGAACTCCTTGATAGTGATGGAGTCGGAGAAGAACCTTGCCGTTGATCGGGCAAGGAGGTTGCAGGTGGAGCTGAATGGCTTGCGGTACCAGCATCGTAGACAGCTCGATGAAGCAGTGGAGCAAGCATTGGTGGACAATGAGGAGGAGATGAGGTCGAAGCTGGAAGGAATGGCCCATCGTTTGATTACGTTTGGGTTTAATAACTTCCGCTCTCGGCTTCTTGCCAAGTTCCCTGACCTAGACGTTTCCTCAATTGTGCCGCCTGGATCTGAACCTTCAGAGGTTAACCAGGACAAAGTGGCTGATGTTCTCCCGGCCGATCCCATGGAAGTGGTTGTACCGACTGAGGTGGTTGATACTGCACCTGCCGAACCTTCTCCTGTCGTTGATCCTGTTCCTGCTGATCAGGCTTAGGATCTATATTTTGTTATCTTTCAATGTACTTGAGACATACATTTGTTTAATGGAACAGTCTTTTGGTTAATGCTCGCCTCTTTGGTTATATTGCTCTGTAGCATTTGTGCATATCTTTGAGTTATGTGGCTCTGTAGTGCCTTAACATGTAGTTGATGGTAATAATCGTTGCAAGTTGCATTGCTCTGGAGTTTAGTGTATACCAGATCAGATTTTCCTCTGTAGGTAGCTGTGTTCCGAACTTCTTTACTTGCCTTAAGTCAGTAATTGGGGACTTCTTTTTTTGAAGTATTTCAAAGCTGACCGTTCTGAATCCGGGGACATAATAATAAGTGGATACCTTTGTGATTGTAGTTTGGTTGATCAGATCTTCTACCTCCAGACCTGTTAGAAATCAAGAAACGTCATAGTTGATGGACCTCTGTTGTACACGTGGCCCTGTAAGTGTTAATGACATGGAGAAACCGTCACGTCATATACGTGGGAAAGATTAAAAGCTTGTGTATTACGTGTATGGCCCTGCCTTTTGTTTCTCCCAAGAGGGTGGTTTAATACTCCATTTATTGCACATCCGCCGTTTGGGATTTCGAAGCTAGCACTTCGCTTAACCGTTGTGACGGTTCAACTGGGTGGCCTTTGGTCTTCCAGTGTCTATATATATGGAAACGAGGGCATATGGTTGTGCTCAACCCTTTTGCTCCCCGAATTGTTTGTAAGAGAGGTTTTTATATGCTGCCGGAGTTCTTCCACTCGTCCGGAGATGATGGATGATTCCTTGCCTGAGTTGGGAATAATTAAACTGTGGCCAAAAGTTAACCCTCCCCTATTTTCAGTCTCCAAGGAAGGATTGAAGGAGGCACAAGTCTTCTTGTTTCCTCTGGTATCTAGTCGAGATTTCTCCGATTGGTGGTGGCCCCTCCCTGATTCAACCGAGGCCTGGAGCGTTGGTGATGAAGACGAAGGTGAGTTGCCTCCTCTTCCTCACGCCCTGTCAGAGACCCTTGCTCCAAGTGGCTGGGGTGAAACAGATGGTGTGAAGAAGAAGATTGAAGGTGGGTTGCCTCCTCCCGCTTATAACTCGGCAGTGACAACTGCTCTGAGGGAGATGAATGGGGGCCGCCTCCTCCCCTTTGTGACTTGGCAGGAACCCTTGCTTCAATTGGCTGGGGCGTTATGCCGATTACAAAGGTGGAGAATGAAAAGTCTCCTGAGGCTCAGAGCCCTTATCATCCGTTGGTCATGGGACCAGTGATAGTGATGATGAAATGGCCTGGGCGCTACTTGATGCAGACTGGGGTTCAGGGTTCCTTCCTTTCAAATGGGGCCGATGAAGGCGGTTTTGAAGGTTTTGGATCTTGTGCCCCTTTATCATCCCAGGAGAAGAGCCATTATGTTGCCAAGCGTAGCTTCTGTAATAGCTTCTGTAGTAGTGTCTTTGTACTGATGTAAATCTTTTGAGTTATCAATAAAGTTGAATTTCTTCTTCTCAGATCTGATATTTTCTGTGAATGTGCTCTTTTGAAACTTAAGCACCTTCTCATGCATTTCCGATTGTTCTGAAAATAAATCAAAGAACTTAGAAAAATGCCAGAATCGAAGTACTTTACCTTTGGTTGAAACCATAGTACTAGTTCGTTTGACAGATAAGCCAAATAATATAAGTGTCAGATCCGAGGTGTTTCGATCTAGGAAACTTTAGTTGATAGATGCTCGGAACTTCTGCTTCGGATAGACTGGCTCACAGAATCTGCTAATTGAAGACGGACCAGGCTCGGAAGGCCTGTGCATTAAAGTAGTCTAGGCTCGGTAGGCCTGCATATTTTATGAACCAAGTATTTAAGATCCGTATAGCATGGACCAGACTCTGAAGGTCTGTGCATTATAGATGGACCAAGTCATGAGACTTGTGCATTGATATATGGACCAGGCTCTGGAGGCCTGTGCATTAATAGATGGACCAAGTCATAAGGCTTGTGTATTAATAGATGGACCAGGCTCTAGAGGCCTGTGCATTTATATATGGACCAGGCTCTGAAGGCCTGTGCATTAATAGATGGACCAAGTCATAAGACTTGTGCATTAATAGATGGACCGAGTAAACACTCGTACATTATGGACCAGGCTCTGGAGGCCTGTGCATTTATACATGGACCAGGCTCTGGAGGCCTGTGCATTTATATATGGACCAGGCTCTGAAGGCCTGTGCATTAATAGATGGACCAAGTCATAAGACTTGTGCATTAATGGATGGACCAGGCTCTGAAGGCCTGTGCATTTATACATGGACCAGGCTCTGGAGGCCTGTGCATTTATATATGGACCAGGCTCTGAAGGCCTATGCATTAATAGATGGACCAAGTCATAAGACTTGTGCATTAATGGATGGACCAGGCTCTGAAGGCCTGTGCATTAATAGATGGACCAAGTCATAAGACTTGTGCATTAATAGATGGACCAAGTCATAAGACTTGTGCATTAATAGATGGACCGAGTAAACACTCGTACATTATGGACCAGGCTCTGGAGGCCTGTGCATTTATACATAGACCAGGCTCTGGAGGCCTGTGCATTTATATATGGACCAGGCTCTGAAGGCCTATGCATTAATAGATGGACCAAGTCATAAGACTTGTGCATTAAGGGATGGACCAGGCTCTGAAGGCCCTGTGCATTAATAGATGAACAATTTTATGGAAGTAAAAGAAAAAATCTTCACTGATAATACTTCCGCAAGTGTTCCACGTTCCATGGCCTAGGAACAGGTTTCCCAGTCATATCTTCAAGCCAGTAAGTGGTAGGTCGAACGACCTTCGTTACTTTGTAGGGGCCTTCCCAATTTGGTGACAACTTTTCCATGGTGGGATCCTTGGTGTTCTGAAAGACTCTTCTTAAGACGAAGTCTCCAACTTGAAAGTTGACTGTCTTGAGTCCTACCTTGGATTTGTTGACCATTCTTTGCTGATAAGCTTCCATCCTGATGCTGGCTTGATCCCTTCTCTCTTCGAGCAAGTCCAAGTTTTCCATCAGCTGCTGATCATTGGATTCTTGCTCGAAGGCCTCAGTCCTCAGAGTTGGCATACCGATCTCAACCAGAATTACTGCTTCTGTTCCATAGGCTAGTGAGAAGGGGGTTTCTGAGGTGGGATCTGCTTCGATACCTCTTTGAGAGACGATGTACCCCAAGAATTTTTCCTTCGTAACTCCGAAGGTACATTTCGAGGGGTTGAGCTTCATCTTGTGCTGTCTGAGGATATCGAAGGTCTGGGCCAAGTGCTGGAGGTGGCTGCCTTTCTGGAGGCTCTTTACCAGCATGTCGTCGATGTATACTTCCATGGTGCTGCCAAGCAGTGGGCTGAACATCTTGTTCACTAACCGTTGGTAAGTGGCTCCAGCATTCTTCAAACCGAAAGGCATCACTCTGTAGCAGTAAAGTCCTCTCTCGGTTATGAAGGCAGTCTTTTCCTGATCTAGAGGGTACATCTGGATCTGGTTGTATCCAGAGTAGGCGTCCATGAAACTCATAAGCTCATGCCCTGTAGTGGCTTCAACCAGTTGATCTATTCTCGGCAGTGGAAAGCTGTCCTTGGGGCATGCTTTGTTGAGGTCTGTGTAGTCAACACAGATTCTCCACTTGCCGTTCTTCTTCTTGATGAGCACAGTGTTGGCTAGCCACTCGGGATAGAAAACTTCCCGTATCATCCTGGCGTCCAGCAGCCTCTGGACTTCTTCGTTTATAATCCGATGCCGTTCGGGAGCGATCGGCCTTCTCTTCTGTCTGACTGGGGGGTGATCTGGATCTACCATCAGTTTGTGAGTTATCAGATTAGGATCTATTCCCTCCATGTCCCTGGTCTCCCAAGCAAAGATAAAGAGGTTGTTCTTCAGAAACCTGACTATCTTTTCCTGCTCGGTGGGCGTAAGGTCTGGGCCGACGTACAAATAACGCCCCTCTGCTTCTGAACTGACCAGTATTTTGATGGGCTCGCCAACAGGCTTGGCTCGGCTGTCATGTCCCCGTGGGCTCAAGGGCTCTTCAACGCCGGATGGGCAATCTTCCACCTCGGGAGTGTGAGTGAAAATCGGATCTGCACAGTCCCGAGTGTACTGTAATTGCTATTTCGGAGCTGTCTCCTTGAGGGCAATAGCGTGACACTCTCGTGAGGTTGGCTGACATCCCCGGACCGAGTGCACGCTCTGATTGTGGACGTACTTCAGACACTGATGAAGGGTCGAAGTGACTGCCCCTATCTGGTGTAACCAGGGTCTCCCGATGATGACGTTGTATGGAGACTTCATGTTCAACACCATGTATTCAGAGATGGTGGTCTTCTGCCCTTCACCTTCCCTAATAGTGGTAGGAAGGTCAACTCTCCCCAATGGGGTGCTGATGTTGCCATCAAAAGCTGCCATTACGGCAGTGGTGGGCTTGACGCTGTCCTGGTCTATGCCCATCCGCTTAAGCGGTTCATAGAATAGAATGTTGACTGAGATGCCAGTGTCGACTAGGACTCTTCTAGTCTCGAAGTTGGCGATTCTAAGGGTGATAACAAGGGCATCACTGTGAGGGCAGTGTACCCCTGCTAGATCTTGCTCGGTGAACTGGATCTCTGGCCCTGACTTGAGCCTCTTTTCGACGTTGGAGACCTGCAAGAAGTTTGGGGCGGCTCTGGCCTCCCGAGCATATCTTTTTCTTGCCCTGTTGGACATTCCTGTAACAGGGGAGTCAGCATGGAGGACATAGATAACATGGTTGTTCTGCCTCTGAGGCTCGTTTCGTCCTTCCCGCTGCTCTTGCCTCTGTTCGGGCCTCTAATCTGGCCGTTGCTGAGGTTTGTCTTCTTGGGGGTTCTGCCTTCCGTCTTGTTTGACGAACTCCCGAAGACGTCCCTTCTTTATGAGCTGTTCTATCTCATATCGGAGGGTCCTGCAAGTGTTAGTAGTATGTCCATGATCTTTATGGAAATTGCAATACTTACTTTGGTCCCGCAGGCTGGGATCTCCTTTGATTGGCTCTGGCCACCTCAGGTTCTCCCGATCTCTGATCTGCCGGAGTACCTGGTTCGGAGTGGTGTTCAAAGGCGTGAAGTTGGTGAACTCCCTTGGTGCGGAGTTGTACACAGCTCTGGGAGCTGTTCTCTTCTCTGGGCTCCTGGCCCTCTTTTTGTTGGAGTCTCTTCTGTGATCCTCCTTCTTATGATCCTCCCAGCTTCGGATTATCCCTCTGGGTCTGATCCTTGCCCTTCTGGGCTGAGCGGTTGGCCTCTTCCAGATTGATGTATTTTTTGGCCCGATCCATCAATGCCGCCATATCGGTTGGAGGGCTCTTTGTCAAGGAATCTCTGAAGCCACCTTGGGCAAGCCCGGCAGTAAGGGCTGCAACAAGGAATTTCGGGCTGCAATCCGTGATCTCAGTGAGCTCGGTGTTGAAGCGGGCAATGTAGGCCCGGAGGGATTCCTCCCTGGTCTACTTAACATTCAGCAAGAATTCTGGCCCCCTTCTGAGCCTCTTGCTGGTCATAAACCTATCCAAGAACTGCCTACCGAGCTCGTAGAAGCTGGTAACGGAGTTCGGAGGGAGGTTGTGGAACCACTTCAGAGCTGTTCCCTTCAGGCTGGTGATGAACGTTCGGCACATGAAAGCATCTGAGGCTCCGTGAAGGGCCATCGTATGCTGATAATGAGATAGGTGATCTCCTGGATCTCCAGATCCGTCGTAGAGAGTGAATTTGGGCACCATGAACTTTCTATCTAGGCCTCTCTTCGAACATGATGGCGTGAGTGAATGGAGTGGCTAGTCTTCCAAGCAGCCTGGCCAGTTCATCCTGCTCTGGAGGGTTCTGAGGTCCTCTTAAGCCGATTGTCCGGTCCATAGACTCGGCAATCTCTTCTACCCTTCGCGGGTCTCTGAGTCTGACATCTTGTGAACCCTGCCTGACAACCTCGGCTTCAGGGTAGTAGGGTGGAGTACGCCCTTCGGATGGAGGAGGAATCCGAACCGGTGGGACTGGTGCTGCATGACAAGGTTCCTGCGGTGCCGGTGGTGCTCCCGAAACCCTAGGAGTTGGGGCTCGAGTAGTGCTCCGGTAATGCACGTCGGGAACAAAAGCAGATGTTCCCCAACCAGGGACTGTTGATGGCTGTGGATCTCGGCCAGTGTGAACAACGCCTGAGGGGTGCCCAGGCTGGTTAATGGGGGTCTGCCCACGAAGTTCTTCATTCCCTGTGGCAACCGGGGGTTGCGTTCCTGCAACGAAGTTGACCGGCGGGCTAGAAGAAGCCGCCGCTTGGTTCTGCGTGAGCGTTGCCAGCGTTCTAGTGATGGCCAGCAATTGCTCCTACACCAGTTCATTGTGTCGTTTTATTGCTTCGATCTCTTGTCGCATAGGGTTGGCCGCTGGTCCCCTCGTGCGAGGAGCAGGCGGCTGACGCTGAGCGTTTTGCGAACTCTGAGTATTCTGTCGTGGTCGGAGATTTGGTGCCATGGTTTTCCAGTGGGGAAAAAGATGAGTTTACGAATAAAGCACGTAGAGATTAGTCGTTCCCACAGACGGCGCCAAACTGATGCTGCACTTTTTGACTCGCAACACGTGAGGACTCCGTGACCTGTAGAACACTCAGAGAGGTGATCAGAGGACCACCGGATTGGCTCCGGCGGTAGCCGCTCCGATGCTTAAGTAAGTAAGGGAATTGAAAGACTGTATTGAAAGCCAAAGAATGAGCATAAGAAACATAAAGCGTACCTCTAGGGTTTAATATATAAGCCGTGGTTCTCCTAATTTGATTAGGTTTTGCCGCCACGAATATAGGGATTTGATCATCGGAGATTTGCAGTTACCTTGTGCAGCATTGAATCGTAGATGGAGATAATCATAGATAGTAGTTTCCATGTTGAAGGCTGTTTCCTTATTCCCCGCTTAACGGTTGTTAAGGAAACCATATATGCATTGTTGAATAAATATTGTCCAGAGCAGGAGGTCTGGAAGATGTACATGAGAATATCCTGAATGCTTCATCTGCACTGTATGACCGAGTTTATCGGTTCTGAATGATATGTAAATAAGAATGCCCCGAAGGCTGGTGGCTGCTCTGTATGATAGACATATGAGAATACCCTGAAGGCTTGTAGCTGTTCTGTATGACCGCAGTATATGAGCTCTGTAGGATCGAGATTTGTTAATCTGATGGGCACACGTGTCTCAAAGTGATTGGTATGTCTGTTTGTGGTATATCAGTTTGGAAAAATAGATTGTGAAGAAGTGTAGCATTAGCTTAAAATTTTACGTAATCCAATTTTAGACAAGTTTGGAAAAATACCATTTCTCAGCACTCATTTGCATTTCTTTGTAACTTATTTTTCTAAGAAATTGTAATTTCAAGTGGAGCCAATCATATTCTAGGTATATTTATTTCGTTTGCATCTCTTTTTGTTATATTTCATTCAACCCCATTCTAATTAACACCAGGCTTGTAACAAATCAACTTAATCTAAAATTTTAGTCGTTCAATAAGTGTTTAATTATGATATGGTCTCCTTATAAGTGCTTAATTATGACTGGGTCTAACCCTAATCCTTTTAACCTCAAGTCCCTCACTATTTTTTGCCCCAAAATTATCTCTTTCATCTTGGAAACAAGATTTTCATGATAAATATAGGACACATCAACAACAACACTTTTTCAGATTTTAAATTTCAATAACTTACAAAATATGAATCCGTTTTAATAAAATTTATATATTTAGACTCTAAAAATTAAAATCTATCAAACAAGATTCATATTGCCTATAAAATTATGAAAAAGAAAATCCCTATTTAGACAGAAACTTCAATGCTTCAAAAATAAAGAATTTCTTTGTTTTTGAAAAGATTAAATTCACCATTTAATTTTTTTTCATTATGCTATAAGTGAATATAGTGAAATTTCACTGTAATTACGGGAGCAGTGACACTCCAAAATTAGAGAGAAACCCCTCCCCCTAATAATTTTTTCCCTTAACAATAGACAAATAGAGAAATTTCTCTATTTTTTATTTCTTTAGCGAATCTTTAGTGATATCTCAGCTTTTAAAAATGTTGCACGCCAATGCAATAATTTCAAACAATCAAATTCCATGGTGCACAAATTTGTTAAATGTTCTTCCCAATTATTAAAACGAGAAGGAAGATTAACATTATTTATTTATTTTTTCTCCAAACTAATGTTATCTTTTACCATGTTTAACCAAATTGTAACTAGTGTAGTCGATTCTATTTTTCCCTCATTTTATTTTCTCCTTCCTTCCTTTCACCTGTTTCTTGTACCAAATGAGGCACAAGGGAATTTTGTAAAACGTAGATTCTAGAAGTAACATTAGAGACCTTTTTGTTAACTTTTTGTTTTTGTAAAAAAAAAAAAAAGTGTCAAATGGTTGTAATACCTGACCCGGGTTAGTACGTATACCGAGGTAGACCGGGTCGGGTAGTGTACTAATAGTTGTAACCCGAACCGTTTAAACTCTATATTACTATATCAAATGTGCTATACGGTTATAGAAAATAAATAGTATCAGTTATATAGCCAGTATCGGGCCATTTCCGATCAACCCAGAATTATGCCTCGTAATGTGTGCATGCTTACGTATAGACTCATGCATAGTTTATAAAAAATAAGTGTATGTATATACTATTGGAAATGGATATATATGTATATATATAGATATATATTGGTGTATAAATAAGGTATAATCGTATATATATATACATGTATATATATATAATGTATAAAGTATGGTATATGCATGTGTATTAAAAAAGAAAAGGAAATAAGAGAGAGGCGGCATACCAAGGGCATGCATGCAAGTAAGATATTGTGTGTGTGTGTGTGTGTGTACGGTTGTGTGTGTTGACAAAGTGTGTATATATATATATATATATATCATAAAAAGCTCCACAAAATTGAATGCAAAGCTACATTCTTAGAAAAGAGAAAAAGAGAAATTAAATGCGGCAGATGGAGGAAGTTAAAGAAGGTTGCGAGAGAGAGAGAGAGAGAGAGAGAGAGAGAATCAAGTCGGTTGGGTTGGCTATATATATGTATGTGTGCATAAAAGGGAAAAACAGAAAGAAATAATAAAAGAAGGAAGAAACTGAGGGTGGATTGAAGGAAACAGAAGTGAAAAGAGGAACCTGCACCAAAAGAAAACCAGAAATTTAAAGTGTTAGTTTCTGTTTTTAAATATAAGAAGCATGATAGCTAGTGTTAATTTTATGGTATTAAGGAGCATGAAATCAGAAACTGAATGCAAGAAAAATCAGTAAAAATGGTGCATAATCAATGGAGAAATCAGGAGTTGCAAGTTTAGGGTGTTTGGATTTTTTCTTATATTTTATGCATGAAATATTGAGTGAATAGCCTAGGATTAATCCTATAAAGTGCAGAAAGAAAAATGTAAAAGAAATGAATGAAAACAGTAGAGAAATAGGCATGAAATCAGAATTTTATAATCGGTCGAAGCCACTATTTTTCTCTACTTCGTGAGAATTTAGTGAACCAAAGTGAAAACAAATCCTAGATATGAAATCTCCATGAAAAACTATAGAAGAAGGCAATTAAAAATTGTTAAGATTTGATTGAAATTTAGTCGCCGTCGCTAGAGAAAACGACTGTTCATATCGGAAACCATACCGGAGTTCCACTAGAAAAATGAGGAAGACAACACTGTTGTCTTAGGTCGGATTCGGGTCATGGTTCAGATCCGGGTTGGGACCCGACTGAAATAGAAACGGGTAGCTTGAAACGACGCAGTATCGGTTAAGTTTAAAAGATTTTAAAACCAAATTTGGAGCATTTGGCTACGAGTGTAAGAAATTGAAATAGGAATAGGGATATCTTATCCCTGTTCAGTCACTATTCATTATTTGGCTATCCTTAATTAGAATAAGATTTTCTGAAATTTCAATTGAACCCAAAAGTTACGAAATTTACAAACTGACATCGTAATATGTACTGGTGATTTGAAAGTGGGGTATGAGACCCATAACCATAGTGAAGTACAGGTTCAGAAGTGTGTGAGGTATGGGACTCATGGGTGAAATAATGTGAAGTTCGGAAGTGTGTGAGGTATGGGACTCACGGGTGAAATAATGTGACGTTTAGAAGTTCAGAAGTGCGTGAGGTTTGGGACTCACGGGTAAAGTAGTTTGAAATTCAAATGTAAACGTGGGGCATGGGACCCATAGTGAATGTGTAATGTATGTTTCAAAAAAAAAAATTCTAAGCAATTCTAGATACTGTAAAGATTATAGTAACATGTGTAATAGCTTCCGCTGCAATGATTGTATTAATATGATGTATGAAAGAAACGGATTAGTTTCTCGGAAGAAATTCCACAATCACAGTCCCCTAATCCACACAGGGTGGGTTTCGGGCCGTGATAACTGGGACTCTAAGAGAAAAGTCCTAGTGGGAATAG
Organism: Nyssa sinensis; assembly: GCA_008638375.1. NCBI lineage: Eukaryota > Viridiplantae > Streptophyta > Magnoliopsida > Cornales > Nyssaceae > Nyssa > Nyssa sinensis. Next base: position 35,527,287 of record CM018043.1, on the reverse strand, counting down.
GACTCAATTGGGAAGAGTCTTACCTGAAGTTTAAACAAATTCGGTAAGGATAACACTCATTTTTACTAGTCATGAACTACGAACGGTCTGATTCGCTTAAGGGTGATATGTAGGAATCTCATAGAAGAATAAGTCCGACCACGTCAAGCAATAAATCACAATCAATGCCAAAATGGCTCTCTCTTTTTCTTGTACTGACGTTCACTTGCTTGCAAGTTCTATCAACGAGAGGCTTTCTGTAGACACCTTATTTGTAACTCTTAATTAAGTAGTAGCAATTCAGTAATTATGCTAAGAAACCTACTTTAGGTAGAACTCTTCCTGATTGAGTCTTATTCCTGCTAAGACTCTCTTGCTAGAGTCCTAGTTCTATTGGGACTCCTCTTGACAGAGTCCTATTCCCGCTAGGACTCCCCCTAATAGAATCTTATTCCCGTTAGGACTCTTTTGTCAGAGTTTTAGTTCTATTAGGACTCCTCCTAACAGAGCCCTATTCCTATTAAGACTTTTCCTAACAGAGTTTTATTTCTGTTAGGACTCTCTTGCCAGAGTCCCAATTCCGTTAGGACTCCTCCTAACAAAGTCATATTCCTATTAGGACTCTACCTAACAAAGTCATATTCCTATTAGGACTCTACCTAACAGAGTCATATTCCTATTAGGACTTTGCCTGACAGAGTCTTATTCAGTTTCATTAGGACTCCTCGTGACAGAGTCCTATTCCTATTAAAACTCCTTATGACAGAGTCCTATTACCGCTAAGACTCTCTTACTAGAGTCCTAGTTCCATTGGGACTCCTCCTGACAGAGTCCTATTCTTATTAGAACTCCTCTTGACAGAGTCTGATTCCAGTTAGGACTCATCCTGACAAAGTCTTATTCCCGCTAGGACTCTCTTGCCAAAATCTTAGTTCTATTAGGACTCTTCTTGACAGAGTCCTAATCCCGCTAGGACTCTCTTGTCAGAGTTTCAGTTCCATTAGGACTCTTCTAGATAGAGTCCTATTCCTATTAGGATTTTTCCTGATAAAGTCTCACTCTCATTAGTACTAAATAAATAAAAAATTAAATAAGAACAATTATCCTAACTAAATAGATTAATAAATAATTATGACAATGCATGACCGGGAACCCACCCTATGTGGATTAGGGGTCGACAACTGACACTGTCACTCAGACAGGTCGTACAAAATCAAATGAATTGCACAAGAGTGATAAATGTTTTTCAGACAGGCCATACAAAATCAAATGAATTGCACAAGAGTGATAATTTTTTTTCTTTTATGTTATCAGGTGTGGAAGCTACACATATGGAACTCATCTTACAATCAATTCAACACCAATCATTTATAAAGGGTTCTCAAGGTAAAATCATTGTGATCACCATCATTAACATAATTCATCAAAATTTATATGCACATCCATATATGTGTCCAACAAAAAGTAATATTTCTAATTCCCAAAAGTCTAAGTTGTTATCGTGCCCAAAAATACATCATAGGTTACCAAAAACATTCCACATCACATTCAATTATGATCCTCGTGCAAAAAATCCAACGCATTCACGCTCTTAGCTTTTCTGTGTAAACTTTACTACCTCCTTGCTAATTTAATCACCTGAAATATGTTGGGATAATTCATGTGAGCTTCACTAAGCTCGTGAGTAATTCTTGCATCTTGTCACAGGTTTTGCGAAGGTAGGGTTTTGCACAAAATACCATGGGCACCAAGTCTTCAAACAGATAACATATACACAAGAATATCTTAAAACACGTTTTCAAAACAGATCATGTATGAAACATACTGAATGTTCAAGCAGATATAATACATGCATTTCTAAAATACGTCATTTTCAATAGCATGGTTCGAATATCAAAACACAAAGCAAATAATGAAGAGTTATTCACAAAATGTATAAGAGCACATACATTTCTTAAAACATGGTTTAGATAATTAATGCGAAACGAATAACACGAGACAAATGACAAACACATATTACTCACATCGAAGAATCATATATTGAGTCGGAGTACTACGTGGGTAAGTCTCATCAAGAGTCAAAGCACCATGGAGGTAAGTCTCAATGACTGATTCCACAACGAGTTAAAGCGCCATGTGGGTAAGTCTCATCAAAAGTCAAAGCGCCACATGAGTAAACCTCATGTAGACACAAGAATCGAGTCAGAGTGCCATGTGGGTAAGTCTCATTACTAGAGTCGGAGCACTACATGGGTAGGCCTCGGACAAACACATGGTCGAATCAAAACAAGTATGATTCGGGTTACATAATCAAAATTGGTTCACATAAATCATTTTTCTCATTGAAAGGGGTGCCATGGTTTATAAACATTTTTACTAAATAATTTAGTCAGGATTCAAAACATACAACATCTTCAAATCAATACATAAGAACGTTATCTCAAGATATAGTCATGAAAGTTATAGCTCTCGGATATTTTATAAGGTGCAGAATAGACATTTTGAGCAGATATAAAAATTCACTAATTCAGAGTTCAAGATTTCTCATAAAAATAAATTAAGTATTTTTCAACAGAAGATAAAACACTTAAACATTTTTCAAATATGAGATAAAACAACATTGATCCAGGATACAGGATTACTCACAAATAAATTAAGCATTGTTAAAGTTGATTTGGATATCGGATGAGTTGCATCTGTGTAGCTTCCGCACTTGATAAATAAAGGAATAAACATTATTACTGTCTTGTACGATTCATTTGATTTTATATGGCTTGTTTGAGTGACAGTGTCGGTCACTGACCCCTTATCGACATAGGGTGGGTTTCGAGTCGTGACAATTATTGTACGATTAGCTTACTTGAGCATTGCTTGGTAGTGGGCCTTACTCCTATTCGATTGTTGGATTTCATTAGACTTCGACGTTACCATTCATGTGATAGTTTACCTTGTTTTCTTTTCATAATCATATTCTTCTATAATATTACCTTTGGTAGTGTCAATTGACAATAGTTGCCTCTTATAAACTCTATTTGTGAGTCTTAGATACTTAAATATGTAAGTATCTCTAGGTTAGGGCTGGCTGGTTGTGCCCTATTACCTACAAGACTTACGCTTCAGTACTTGTTCGCAATTTATAATTTTGTACTAGCTTTATTCCAGTACCTACTAATCATTTTAGATCATCTTTAACCATAGAGTTTTATGTTTACTTTTATTGGTGATCGACTCTTGATTACCGAATCCTTCACATCTCTCTATTCTTAATGTGTCAACTTAGTTCGACCGCCTTCTACTATGCTTCTCAGAGCTCATTTCTATACTTTAGGAGTGTTCTCCTTATAGAAGAAAATCGCCCGTCTACTTATCTCATTATTACTATGATCATGACTAAATTACTAAATTGCATCTCATTTGCTCTTTCTTTTATCCTTACTAAGCTTATCCACTTGAGACTCTAGCTTGTTGATTAGATAGGGAACATGTCACGACCTGAAACCCGGCTTATGCGGATTACAGAGATGCGACCACCACCCGTCGGCCTAGGGTGGCCCAAAAGCAGCGGTGCCGAATAACGTTGCGACTTGAATATTGTATACAAAAGGGATTTACAGAAGCGTGAAAAAAAAAACTTCTTTCTTTCCACACGTCCGCCCAGAACTGCCACTCACAGAATGGTACAATTTATAAACATACAAAGCTTGCTAAGTTTTTAAAACTTAAACATATTACATAATCATTGTCCCTAGGGACTTAATTACATAGCTTGTCCAAAATGGATTACTACAAAAGGCATTGACCAACTATTGGTCCTGACATTCCCAAAAACGCTAATCAAACGTGGAGCTTCCGTTACCCTTCCTTAATACGAGCAAGGCTCCCATTTTTCCTCGTTACTTGAAAAAGTCATAGGTAACAAATTCATGTGAGCTTTATGAAAAGCTCATTTGTAATTCCAGTACCTTGTCATGGGTTTTCAACTGGTAGTGAGTTAGGTATAAGAGAGTTTATAAAACAGTCACTACCAATTGCTCGTACACTTCAAATACAAAATACGAGAATCTTAAAATAGATAGCATGAAGCATTCAAGGCATTCAAGTTAGGCACTTATTTCATCAAATATAAGATACATGAATCTTCAAAACATAAAACACGATGCATTCAAGGCATTCGAGTAAAATAGTGATTTCACAATACAAAATACGAGGATTTAGTTTTTTCATTATAATTGAAAACATAAATCCTTTGATCATGAAATCAGAACATATAAATACATTTAGAAAAATGGGGGATAAACCTTCTGCCATTTCTAAACATAACATTTTTTCACTTTTATTTTAGTGAAATCCATTTTTAATCAGACTTAAAGCTTAACAGATCAGTACAGATATCCCATGCCTGGGGGATAAACCTTCTACCGGCCATTTTCAGGATTTTGAGTTCCATAGGGTCTCAATAGCTCGTGGTGCTTATGCATAATTATCTTGCATTACCATTTCGCAAATAATAAACATTTAAAACATTTCCTTTCAAATAGATGTTTTTCAAGAGCATTTAAACATAACTTTCAGAAGTGCTTTAACAGAAGATTTAGAAGTGCTTTAATAAAGCTTTCAGAATACTTGAAACATAACGTTCAGGAACATCTGAAACATAACTTTTAGAACACTTAATCACAACGTTCAGGAATATTTAAAATATGGGTAGAATAAGAAACATTTACTTTGAGAGAGGTATTTAATACAACTTTGAAGTCAACATAGATATGCTGAAGTAAGAACTTGTAAATAGTCGGCATTTAAAACAAGTACATTTGCAGTTCAAGATTGTAATACCCCGACCTAATTAGGCCAAGTAAATTATTGTAATGACTCTTTTATGAGATTAAATTTATATTAATTTATTCATTTTAAATTAAAATTAGTAGGCCGTAAATGTTACAAAGAAAATTGGGCAAATTAGAGTGATGTGCGAAGAAAACGAAACTTAATTACAAATCGCCGATGAATGTGATGTATTTTAGTATAAATGAAATACATGTAATGTGTTAAAAATAAAAGTTTACGACATAAAAATTTAGTATACAAAATTAAAAAACAAAGCGAGAATACAAAGAGATTTTTTTTAAAAACAATTAAGACACAATGTAAAAAATCTGATAAATAATGCTGAAAATTGCCAAACAAGGCATAGGGAAAAAGGGGAAAATGAGGCAAAAAGGGATGGCCAAAGGTTTGAACCCTACGCCAAGAATAAAGAGAAACCAAAAGCCCAAAAAGAAAGCCAACTAGGCTACATGCAGTTTTGTGCAATATAATACATAAGATATGTATATATGCCCTAATAAGTCCCAAATTCAACATACTCAAAATTAAGGTGGCAGCACCCCATTGGGCCTTCTCCTCAGCCAATTTCCATTCATGCAACACCCTAGGCTAATGTAAGCCCTATATATATATAATATTAACATGTGTTGTGTGTATATATATATATAGCATGTGTTGTGTGTGCATATATGGTGTAACATACCAAAGTGTATGTGTGTGTTGTACATGTGCGTGTAGAAAGAGAGAAAAAGAGAGAGAAGAAGGAAGGAAGGGATTCATGCATGCAAGACTAAACGCCTACCTTGGGGAATTTAGTAGCTTAAGGCTAAGGAGGAACCACCATTGAAGGTAAAAGTTTCAAGTTTGATTCTTTTTCGCTCTTTAACTTAAAAGGAAAATTTGGTGTAGTGTAATGATCCTAAAAGGCATGCATGGTCCTTGATGTAATTGTCTTAGAATTAGGGTTAAAAGTAGGCCCAAGATAACTTAGAAACCAATGGTCATACACAAACTACCAATGATAGACCTTCGTTAAAGCGGGTTTGAAACGATGTTAATTAAACCCATTTTTTATGCTAGGGAAGGCAAATAGATACTGTGAGGGTCATAAAAACCCTAGGTCACGACTAAAACACTCAAAAAAAAGCCATGAAAAAAGCGAGTTGCAGGTCGCGGCTTGGAGAGATAACCTCTCCATTTGAATACCAAACCCATTTTTATGAACGGAGTATGAGACCCCATAACTAAAGGAGAATGACAGACCAAACCTTGGCCATTTTCATGAAGAAATGAGTGTGTACTAGGCTAATTACAGAAATGGACACGAAGCTCCAATGGAGCTTTTGAATTTAATTCGATGCTCTAAACCAACGCAAAGATGATCTAAAACCTCACAGCAACCCATAGGAATAAGAAGCAGTCAAATTGGAGTTCTAAAACTCCACGAAATAGGAATTTTATGAATCGAGCGATTAGGGAAACAATGGCTTAAAGCTTGAGGAAGAAGATGAACAGGGTTGGGTCAGTCTCGGGTCGGATCCGAGTTCGGGTCAGGACCTGACCCATCGCGCATATGGTTTAAGTAGAACAGCGTCGTATTGGGAGGATTTTTTTTAATTTTAAAACTGAATTAGAGTTGTTTGGTAACACAAATAAGAGATCTGATTTAATAACCGTGATTAGAACAGGGATATCCTATCCCTGGATTAGACTTATCCATTGTTTGGTTCCGAAACAATTAGAAGAAAAAAAAAAAGAACAGAACATGCGATCAGTGGGATTCGACCCACTGACGTGTGGGTACGTGTGAACCTTATACCTAGTGTGGGAACCACTGTGCCACTGAGGCATTTGGTTGAAATACTATGTAAATAAATATATAATATATAATATTATGATTAAATTAATTTAAATAATTTAATTAATTTAAATTAATAAAATATTTCCAGAGTCCAAAATAAAAAAACAGTGTAACCCAACATTTTTAGGTATTCCGGACTCAATGGAAGAGTCCAAATTACGAAATTAAATTCTGAAAAATGTGAACGGCAAACTGGGTTAGTCCCAAAAATGTCCTGAAGGCAAAATAATGATACTAAACTACCCCCAAAAATTATAAAAATATGTGCCTTGTAGTTTTTGACATTTTGGACTCAACGGTGGAGTCCGTTTTACCAAATTAAATATCTAAATTACTGATACATGAAATGGGCTATTTTTAAAACACGCTAAAAATGCGACGATGCTACTAAGAAGGGAAAAATAAGCCCAAAGACTAAAATACGACGCACATGGTTAAAAGAAAGTAAATTCATAAATAAATCAAGTTAAGTTTATGAATACTAAATAATATTTCCTGATTATAGGTTCTTCCAAAGGAAAGGAAAAAGCCGTCTAAATCCTCATGAAGGGAGGATAAGCCATTTTTTAAGTAAGTAAACCCGAACTTTAGCATGTGTTGTTCCTAACCATGTCACAGTTATTTCTTTCATGCTGCCAAGTTGTAACCCATGCAATACCTGATATGTTGATTTTCACAATTTGATGTTTGTTCTATATTATGGACTTGTTGTGAAATTGATTGCCAATATCTCATATGATTGATTATTCATTTCTATACTTGCTTGCATATTGGAAGGTTTGTTATGCCTCTCACTATTGAGAATTTGTTATTCCACAAATATGTACATCGCCTGTGAAATTATGATATTATTTGAGTGCCTACAGTTGTGATCTGTCACAACGTCTATCTGATTCACGGATGTTTGAGGACCTACGAGTCGGTGTGTGGGGATGAGCCCAACACCTAGTCCTTAGAGGACATGATATATGTAAAAGAGCTCTAGTGTTATCCAGTGGTTTGAAAAGGGAGTGGAATTAGATGTGCGCTTTTAAGGGTATACCGGGCCCTATATGTGTTAGTATCTATTCTGTTAGTATCTCATATCGTTTATTAATATTCTGATGTTGCACTCACAAATTATTGATATGTTTGCAAGCCTACGTTTATGATGTACTCCTGATCCCATATACGCCAGGTTGAGATGGTCTGTGGTTTATCTATTGATATACTATTGATCCCAGATCCGCCACGTTGAGATGGTCTGTGGTTTATTTGTGGACATATTATCTAATTATTGATATGCTTGCCTGCTTATCTTTGGATTTGGATTATTATTATGGCAGGTATTTATTGTGCAAGCTGATCCCTACTATTAATTTGTTATTCTACTATGGGATGTGCCTTTGGGACCTAGGGGTCATATTATTGATTCACATTCTTGGTGACTTGCTACTGTGACATTTTATCCTTCACATGCTATTGAGATATTATTCTTTGCTTACTATTGTCCATTACCTTTCTTTTGGACTAACCTTGACTCATGGCAGAGCGAGGAGTTTACTTACTGAGCTAAATTAGTTCCATATGATATTTTTTTTTAGGACAGCAAGATATATAAGGACCAGCGGGTGTACATACGAACTAGACGCCACAGGTTGTCCTTTTATAAGTACAGTGGATGTTTTTGCTAATAATGTCATAGAATAAGTTCATAGTCATCTTAATTCTCCCATGTGTCCATGTCTTGGGTATGTTGGTTTTGAGGATCTATAAATTAAACATTTATTTTCATTTTGGCATGTATAAGTGTACTCTGATAATGATAATAGATTAGCTAATGTCATGACATGCAAATTTGATGATTAATTAAATAATATTCAAGATCCTTTGGCGGGGAACAGCTCGCGGGCCGTTGCTGTCACAACCCGAAACCCACCCTACGTGGATTAGGGGTCGGTGACCGACACTGCCACTCGAATAGGCCGTACAGAATAGGCTTGCACGGCATATTAGTAATCAAAACGTACCATCCATCAAGCGTATCAATGAATAGGGATACATCATCAGATAATCGATAATAGGTATAGTAAGCATATCAATAATCAGATAGTGCAATATTAGAATATCAATAAATGCTATGAATGCTAACAAAATAAATGCTGAACCATATCGAGCTTAAACACGTTGTTTTATTTAAGATGCACTCAACGCCCCTCCCCCTTTGGAATCGCTGTCCTTGGTGAGGAGTACCACCACTATCCGAGCTTAAACGCGTTGTTTCATTTAGGATACGCTCAAGGCCCCTCCCCCCTTAGAATCGTAGTCCTTGGTGAGGAGTGTCGCCACCATCCCCCCAAGTCACTAGAGTTCTGTACATATATCATGTCCTCCAAGGACTAGGTGTTGGGCTTATCCCCAAACACTGATCAAGCATCCATGAATCAGATGGACGTTATGACAGATCACAACTCGAGGTACATATACAAATATCATGATCATCATAATTCCACAGGCAATGTATATATTTATGAAATGGCAAATATAGAGGCATAACAATTTCTCAATATCCAAGCAAGTATAGAAATGGACAAACAAGCACCTAAGGATATTGGAAATTGATTTCTCAACGAATCTACAATGTAGAACAAGCATCAAATATGGAGATCATCAATGTCAAGTATGTATAGATTACAAATTGGCAGCATTAAGAAAGAAACTGTGACATGGCTAGGAATACCACATACTAGAGTTCGAGTTTACTTACCTTGAATTCTTAGCGTTGCATTCCCATGCGGTTATCATAATAGCTATCTCGTAGCTCTCTTTCCATTTTCCATCGTTTGGGTGATCTTATAATCATGGATCAAAAATACATGGCATAATGAATTAGTATTCATTCTAATCTCAAAATTTGTTATTTTGGGTTTTAAGTTCTTTTATACTTAGTCTATTCAATTAAGGGTCTTCAATTTCCCATTTAGGGTTCCTTGGTGCCTTATAACTTATTTGGCCCTTCAAGAGCATTATGGTAATTTATCCTTTTTAATATTTCATATTCCTTTATATACGATTTACGTATTCGAACTCCATTTTGAGTCTATTTACGTGGATTCATTAATTTCATTATTACACTTCTAATAATTTCATTATGTCTCATGGACGTATTTGTCATTTTTTAGTTTGTTACCGGGTCTTATTCTCTTCAAAGAAACATTACTATCAAGTTTGGAATATCGAATATAATTAATTTAGGCTTTTTCGGATCTTAATTTTCTCATTTATGACTTACATTAAGACTAGGGCCATTTTCATAATTTTATGCTTTTACGTGTCATATTTATCGGTACTTTATTTGCTAAAATGGACTCTACTGTTGAGTCCGGATGGTCCAAATTAGTTAAGATGGACTACCTTTTATATTTAATTGGCCCAGGATATCATTAGGGGTAGAATGGTAATTTGACTATTTCGCGTGTCTTAATTTTTTGGGACTGGATCTCACAAATCAGACTCCACAATTGAGTCCAAAATGCCCAAAAATATTAGGTTACACAGTCTTTTTATTTTATTTGGACATCGGAAATATTTTACTAAATTAAAGTAATTTAATTTATTTAATTATATTATTTTATATTATATATATTCAGGTCTTATTTTAACCAAGTGCCTTACTGGCACAGTGGCTGACTCACTTAGTTTAAGTGTCACACACCCATGCGATCATGGGTTCGACTTCCTAGGGCTACGGCTCCACTATTTTTTTTTTTTTTTTTTTTCTGACTTTCCTTAAGCTAAACAACGGATAATGACTTAACCTGTGGATAGGATATTCCTTATACAAATCAGGTTATGTCACAATCCGAAACCCACACTATGTGGATCTCGTGTCGCGAGGCCGACCCAATGGTCGTCCCTACTTTTTTCATTCTTCATTTGTATCAATATCAATGACCACAATATAGATAATGTAAAACTTAAACAGTACATTAGCAGAAGTCTTAATATAAAATATTGTTATGACAATGTTAAATATAAACTGACATAAACTTAACATAATACCACTCTTAGGTGGTGAGTACATGGGAGAAACTTCTAACATTACTACTAACATAATCCTCAAACTGTCCCCCTATGCTCTTGGACTCCTATTGTGGTCCTGACAGCATCCTTACCTGAAAAATAGTAAGTTGGGGTGAACTAACAAAGCTCAGTAAGTAAAAGTCCATTTCCAATACGGGTTAGGATTAACATAGGAAAAATGAACTCATAGATGAACATGATAGCCAATCATGAAAATGGTTGCAGTTAACGATAAAATGTCACAATGGCCAATGAACAATAAGGCACAATAACAAGTATGAGTAATGGCATAGCATGAATATAGGAAAGCTCAATAATCATAATCAGCATAAATATACTGCCATAATAAACCGGTCTCAGTCAAGTTCAATAAATGAGGGAACCATCAACATAAAATTATTCATAGGAAATTAAAAACATCCTATGAATCCAATAAACGTCAACATAATAGTCAAACATGAGTGATGCATTTACTCTGTTCAGGATTTGGCAGACCCTCGGTCTTTTGGGGGCCCGGCATACCCCCCTTAACATGAATGCATATAAATGTCCTTTTTAACTCACTACGTAAAAATGCCATCATTGTCATGTGTCTGTTCACTAGACTCGGCCCGTAGGTCCCATAAATCAACCCGTAGGTCTTGTCAACCAGATAGCATCGGATGGATATTATGACTAAGCACAAAATCTAGCATTTATCATAAATCAGGATTCTATCGTAATTCCATAAGAAGTGCATAAGGTATAGAATATCATGCAGTAAACATACAACGATAAGCCTTTCAAGGCACAGTACGACAAAGCAATCATGAGTGATAGGCCTTTCAAGGCACATTACAATAAAGCAATCATGAGATAACAGTCAATAAACATCCACCAGATAGGACAATATCAATGGTGGGGCAATAACAGTGGGTACGTACATGAGCACAAAAGTTTGGCAGTAATAGAAAGAATGTGGCTTGAAAAATCATGTACAAGAGATAGGAGTTTACTTACCTTATCAGTGCATTCTAGTATTCCGTGACTTTTTTATTTCCCTTTGTCTTGGCTATACACCAATAAACACGTCTCAGTTTTAATGTCGTTTATCAATTTGTACACCTTGCTACTCTAAGTATCTCTTTTACTAATTTAGGCTTTCAAGGTTTCTAATTCGAACTAATTTATCGAAGGGCAAAATGATCATTTTGTACTTTTACGTGTCTCAATTTTTTGGGACCTATGCTCACAAATTGAACTTCACCGTTGAGTCCGAAATGCTTGAAATAATAAAAATTCACTATTTATTTGCTTTAATTGGAGTTCGTTTGACTCCTTTTTGACTTAGGGGTATTTTGATAATTTTTTATTTTTATAAATATTTAATTAAATATTATATTTTGTTTCTTTGGGTCATATCGTAATTGATCATAAGTTCTGGGTCTAATTTCAATTCTCTAACTCTTGGGCCAATTCATAAATTTAGATTTTACTATTTTAATTTGGAATAGCCAAATAGCAAATTAAGCCCAAACCTTGGATAGGCTATCCCTGTTCCCCATTTCAAATTTTAATTTCTATTTACTACACGCACAACGAAACACTCCAGTTTTAACCTTTTAAAACCTTTTTAAACTTAACCAGTACTGTGTCATTTTGAACAAATGGCTGACCCGCTTTTGTTTCAGTCGGGTCCCAACCCGGATCCAACCCATGACCCATCCGACCCAAAGACAAACAGTGTTGTCTTCTCCAGTGATACACCGGTAGTCTTCTCCGGCAACGGTGAACTATTTTGGCTAGATTTTTGCACAACTCCAATGTGGTTCTCTTCCAATTTTCATGAGTTTTTCATATCCAAACTTAGTTTTTAGATTAGACCACTAGATCCTCTCAAATAGAGAGGAAACCGCAGCTCCGGTGAGACTATGCGATTTTTTGGCGAGCCTATTTCGTGATGATTCGTTTATTGTTTTGCTTCCAATTCTTTTCTAATCTTTTTCTGCACCTCATATGCATGATTTCCTATCATTTAAATCAAGCTTAATGCAATAAAACTCTGAAACCTGATTATCATTCAAGACCTGCAACTAGCCATAACTTTCTCATTTCTAACTTTTTTCAACTAATTCTTTTTGTAAAATAATCCTCATTTCATGTTCTACAAGACCCTATATCTAAATCCAATCTTTCATACTTTGAAAATTAAAAACAGAGTGCAATAGTACCAACCTTAGTTTCGATTTCTCCCTTGTAGTATCTCCCCTTTTTCCTTTCTTTCCTTTCTGTTTTTCTTCTTTTGAACCCTCTGAACTCCTCAAGGTGCTCTCAGCTTCTAACGTTTCTTCTTGCTTTTTTCTGATTTCTTCTAAGGTCACACGCATATATATATATATAGGTGGTTTCTCCCACTTGCAACACCCACCATTTTTTCATTCTCTCTCTCAGATCTTTTTTGTTCCCGATTTCCCCCAACAGCCTTGTCTCTCTTTTTTTTTTTTTTTAAATCTCCCAGATCCTTAAATTACGCCCCCTCCCTTATCACCATTTATACATATCTATCCTATCCCCAGTGGTTAAATATATACATAAATTACCTATACTATTTACCATATATATGTATATATATATATATATCACGCTTCCATATATTTACATATATATATATATATATTTATACCCCTACATATATACATGTATATACTTATTTCCATATATTTTTTTTATTTTTTAATTTTTTATTATTTAATCTAATTTTCCTTTTATTTTTCTTTTTATTCTATTTTATTTTATTTGAATTTTATTTTTATTTCGTTATTCATTCATGACTTGCTCAGGGTATCGCCCGAGCATCGTCCGCACATTCAAACTATTGAGATTCCAAAACCGTCTATTTTATTCAATATTAAAACAAAAAGCCCTAACAGCTCAGGGTTTACATGGTTCGCTCGGTTACAATTTAGGTCGGGGTATTACAGGTTAATTAATTAATTTTCTATCCACATAACCAAATGCTTTGGTTATGTTTTAAAACAATCCTAAAGCTACACCGTTTTGATTAAAACCCGACCCATAACCCTACACTATGCTTCTTCTCCTGGCGATACCTCCGGATATCTTCTCCGGTGGTAGTCAACTGTTGACAATGGAATTTTAGTGTATTCTCAACATGGTTCGAAGCTATTTTTCATGAGGATTCTACCTACAGTTTTACTTTTCGAATTTGATAAGCCCTATTGCTCGAAATAGGGACTTACAGGTCAGCTCTAACGACATACAAAGCTTCTATTTCGTGGCTTTTTAGCCACTATTTTTGCCCCAAATTTTACCTACGTGATTCCGAAACTACATGGAACAGTTTTCAATTGCCTAAACCTCACTAAAGCAACCAAAATCAGATCACTCATAAATTTTTGGTCCGTACTTGCAAGTGGCCATAACTCCATGGTCTCTTGACCATTTTCAGTGATCTAAATTGCTACATGTTCCATTTTGCATTCTCTTTTGAGCTATGTAATTCATTTGATGCTTAAATCAAGTTTATACAAAAACTAAATTTTCACATATTCGGGTCTTTTAGTTCCTAGGGTTTTCGTGCTCCAAAATTCACTAATTTTCTTCCCCCTACATTTTAATATACATGCATGCAACATTTATGCCATAAACAAGCTTGTATATGGAAGAATTCTAGAGAGAAAATTTTACCTATTTCTCTCTCTTCGGTTTCCTCCTCTCTTGCTACTTCTCTCTCTTCCTCCTTTCTTCTTCTTCTTCTTCTTCTTCTTCTTCTTTTTCTCTCAACAGATCTCTCTCTCTCTCTACAATTCTCTCTCTTTCTCTCTCTATCTCTCATTTTTGCCACAACATGCACACACGGACCCTTTACACACACTGCACAAACACTGCTATATACACAACACACTCAAGCACTTTTAGCCCCACACGCAATCCCCTACATGCACTCATAGTATACCTATAAATATAGCTTTAGGTGTATATTTATATATGTATATGTATATATATATATATATATTCTGCATGTGATTTGATTGGTGGGGGAGGGAGGTGGTCCAAGGGGGTGCTGCCCACCTCAAATTTTTAGTACTCTAATTTTATATTTTATGTAGCATATATATGTATTGGGTTAGACATATAGCACAAAAGTGCTATAGCCAAGTTGGCTTATTTTTTGGCATAAGTCTTTGCTAAATTTTTGGTCTAGGGATCAAATCCCTTGGCCTCCCTTTTTGCCTTATTTTTACTCCTTTATTCTTCTTATGCCTCGTTTGGCATTTTGAGTACGTTTCTTGAATTTCCAAAACTTCATTTTAATTTCCTTAAAGTCCTTTGGTATTCTTACCACATTCAAGAACTGTATCGTAAATTCGAGATCTTATTGGCTTCCATGGCCTTCATTGTCTCATCTTGATGTATTTAAATATATTTTAATTATTCTAATAGTCCATTATAATTATTGGAATAATTCTAATTAAACGTGTTCCCGTCGTGCTTTGTGCTAATTTTTCTCAAGTGCACTTCGTGCACTATTTTTCCACATTTACCTATGCGTATAAATCTCCAATTTACTCTTGTTGTAATTTCCTATCAAATCATTGCTCTCGGCATTACATTGCATTTTCACATCAATTGTCTCTAATTTAGACTTAATTATTTCATCACTTATATTTTCGCTTTCATATTTACAATCACTAGTTATATCTAGCATTGCCTATGGTCATTAAGCAATTTAACTTATGATAATTGCCATTAGCGTTAATTGCTTTGCTTAATTGAGTCAGGGTGTTACAGCTACCCCCGGTCGCGGGCCCTTAATTCGCACAGGACAGGTTACGGGTCGTGACAAAGATAGTATTTAAAAATAGAAATAAGTAGCATATTTAAATCACGAGTAATATAAATACAAGTATTGAATTTAAAACACTTCAGGATTCATGAAGTTAAAACCTCCACTTCAAAGTCCAGGATTACTTACCTTGATTCTCAGGTTTGGCGCTATTGGTGTGTCTTTCCCTTTCCTTTGTAGTTCCTAAGAACAATTCATGAAAAATCTATTAATTCCATATTTACTTAAATCACCACCTATTGGGTGTTCTTAATTTACTCTTAGATCAGTGACTCCCAATTTCCTAGTATAGGCCTTATCTTCTTTAAAGTGGACTATTCGTAGTCAAGTCAGACTCTTAAAGGTAGTTTAGTAAACTTGCATTTTCACATGTCTTATTTTTTAGTACTTAATTTAATAATATGGACCTCACCGTTGGGTCCAGAACGTCGAAGAAAGTCAATTTAGACCCTCTCAGACTTTCATTTGGCTTCGAGCATCATTAAGGGTAAAATGATAATTTTTATATTTTACGTGTCTTAATTTTTAGGATTCCATCTAGTAAAACGGACCTCGCCATTGGGTCCATAATGTCAAAAAAAGTTAGAATGCACTACATTTTTATTTTATTTGGGCAACAGAAACTATTTTACCATAATTAAATTAATTTAACAAATTTAATTATTTTATTTAATAACACATATTTATATTATTCAATTTATTTCACAAGTTCTACGATGGCACAATGGCACACGCTTGGCATTTAGGTTTCTCATGTGCACAGAGGTCAGGGGTTTGACTCTGGGGAGTTGCGATTCCCCTTATTTTTTTCTAATTTTTGAATTGCCAAACAATGGACAATGAGGTAAAACAGGAATAGGATATCCCGTTCTTGTCTGCGTTATTAAATCAGGGACCTTATCCTTGTTGCCAAACATACCAAATTCTTTTTTAAATTAAAACCAAATGCCAAAACGACGTAGTTCAACTTATTCATTTTTGCACCCGAGCGGGTTCCGACCCGAATTGTTCATCATCTTCCTCGATCATCCCATCACTATTGTCCTAATTTTCAAAATTTTTCTTCTATTTTGTGTAGTTTCAATCAGCCTTTCGACCTGCTTTTCTATTTTTATGATTTCCTGGAACACTAAACAAGGATTCCACGTTGGTTTGGGAGGTTGAAGTGAGCTCAAAGGCTCGGTTAGAAGTTCGGTGCAACTCTGAATAATAGCTTGGTTAATGGCCATTTCTCCATGAAATCAAGCAAGGCTTAGCTTGTTGTGATCCTAAGGTCAAGGCGGTTTTATTCCCGCTCTAAAAATCGAGCTTAAAGCTCTGTTGGTGAGGTTGGGCTTGAAACCCGTAACCTACAACTGGGTTTTACTCCCTCATTTTTTGTCCGATTTTAAGTACGTTTAGTGTTTTGAAATCCTTGGGTCGTCTAGTTCCTAACCCAAGCGATAGAAGTACGTTTCTTACTAGTTGTTTCAGACCCATTTATTGAGGTCCAACAATGGCAAATTTTGTGGTTCTTTGGGTTTTAAGCCTCCTAAGTCAGTTCTTTTCATTCCCAACTAGGGCAAAATGCCAATAGGGGTTCATGCATGTAACACTCCGACCCGATTAATGGAAATTAAGTCACTCATTAAATATTAGGGACTTTATAAAGTAAAATAATAGTTAAGAAAAATTAGATCAAGAAAATGAAGACAATAATAAAATAAATATACGACTAATGAAAATGCTACGTGAAGAAAATAAACAAAATTGCAAGACTTCAATTTATGAAATCGATACGTGAAGGAAGTGAATAAGAATACAAGTATACAAGAAAAAAATTAAAAATAAAAATAAAGCAAAAAGGAAAAAATAGGATAAAATGTAAAAATGCCAAACAAGGCATAAGAAGGAAAAATGAAGGAAAATAGGCCAAAAGTGTTGGCCCAAAGGTTTGATCCCAATACCAAAAATGTGGGAAGAACCTAAACCCAAAAGTTAAACCACTTGGGCTGTAAGCGCTTTTGTACTATAAATCTCACAAGATATATATACATATTATGTAAAAGCCTATCCCACCACCCATCACAACCAATCCCTATACATGCAACACATCAGCACCCCAAAAATAATATATAAATATGTGTATATGTATATATATATATATATACATGCATAAAATCAAAAGTGTGTGCATGTGTGAGGGCGGATAGACAGAGAAAGTGAGGTAGAGAGAGAGAAGAAGAAGAAGAAAAAGAAGAAGAAGAAAATGAAGTAGAAGAGGGAGAAGAACAAAGCTCTAATCAAGATTTGGGACACAAAACGAAGCCAAGGAGAAGAGGGAGAAGCCATTGTGAAGGTAAAACCCTAACCTATTCTAAGATTCTCTCTCTAGAAAACTTTACACAAACCTAATGTTTAACATGTTTAGAGTGCACGCATGGCTTAGAGGTTAATGTATCTTGTTAGGAAAGGTAAGAAAACTAACCTAGGAGACTCAGATAGCCTAGAACAGTAAACCATACCTCATCCGCCATTAATGACCACCAAGAAGTGGGTATGAATTAATCTAGAGTAGAATGACTACCATCACTTGGGGTTTAACCTAGAGGCCCTGAGGATTCTAGGACACCTAAAATTAGACTAAAAGAGTAAAGAACATGAGAGAAAAATGAAGTTGCAAGACGTGGCTTCAAAGTTAACTTTCACAAATAGAGCTTTAAACTCAAATTCTTGAACAAAAAATACAACCCCCGTGTTAAGAGGATCATGACAGAGCAAGAACCATCAAATTTGATGGCGAAATAGGCATGAACTGAAGGATTATTCAGAACGGCCATGAAACTTCATTGGAGCTTTGGAGCTCAATTCGAAGTAATAGAGCAACGCCAAAATAATCCCCAATGTCTCAAGAGACCCTAGGAACTGAAAGCAGAGGAAATAACCCATTAAAATGTAATGAAATAGAGATTTAAAATCTTTGAAATTAGGGCAACAGTGACAGGGGATGATGATAAACAGTAGACAGGTCGGATCGGGTTCGGGTCGAAACCTGCCCAGGCGCACATATAGGTAAGTAACACGGCATCGTTTAGGCTTTAATTTTTATTTTAAATTTGAACGAGGTTGTTTGGCTATGAGGATAGGGCTTTGATTTAATAAACTCACGCAGAATAGGGATACCCTATCTTTGTTTAGCCTCCTATCTGCTGTTTGGGATTTGAAAAATAAAAAAAATAAGGGGAGCCGCAGCTCCCCAGTTTTGATCCTCTGACTTACTGCACGTGAGAGATCTAAACCCCCAAGTGTATGCCACTGTGCCACCTTGGCACATGTGTATTAAATTGATAAAATAAAGATAAAATATTAAACTAAATAATTAAATTAATTAAATTATTATAAATTGTCCCGTTACCCAAATAAAATAAAAGAGTGGAGTATTTTAACTATTTTCGACATTCTAGACCCAATGGTAGGGTTCGTTTTAAGAGACGGGATCCTGAAAAATCAAGACACGTAAAATACAAAATTACCATTTTATCCTTAGTAATGCCTGAAGCCAAATGAAAGTCCGAGAGGGTATATATTGACTTTTTTTGACATTTCAGACCCAACGGTGGTGTCCATATTATCAAATTAGGTACTGAAAAATAAGATACATGAAAATACAACTTTAATAAATTGCTACGAGTAGCCTAATTTAAAAGAAATAAGACCTATCTTAGGAAATTAGTATTCACCAAGTCTAAAAATAAACTAAGAACATCAAATAGGTGGTAATGTAAATTAAATATGGAATTAATTAATTCTTCATAAATTTTTCTTAGGAACTATAAGGGAAAAGGGAAGGCACACCAATAGCACCAACTCCGAAGACAAATGTGAGTAATCTTGTACTTTGAAGTGGATGTTTAACTCCATAAATTCTGAAGTATTTTAAGTTCAAAATTCCTGAAGTGATTTAAGTTCAAATTTCTGTATTTAAATGATTCATGACTCAAAACTATTACTGCTTCCATTTTTAAATTCTATCTTAACATGCAAGTGAGCTTGTTTATATTGTTGACTTTCTATAAGTTTATATTTCAGCATGTCTACGTTAAATTCAGAATTTTATTAAATGCCTCTCTAAAAGTAAATGTATTTCATTTTAGTTATGTTTTAAATATTCCTTTACATCATGGTTAAATACTCTAAAGCTTATGTCATAAATGATTCGAACTCGTATATTCCAACTATTCTGAAGACTCTGTTAAAATATGCATATTTTAAATGCTCTAGAAAAGCATTTATTTGAGGAAGTCATGTTTTAACACTCTCGAAAAGCCTCTATTTGAAGAAGTCATATTTTAAATGCTTTTGAAAAGCATCTATTTGAAGAAGTCATATTTTAAATGTTCTTGAAAAGTATCTATTGAAGAAGTCATATCTTAAGTGCTTTTGAAAAGTATCTACTTGAAGAAGTCATATTTTAAATGCTCTTGAAAAGCATCTATTAAAGAAGTCATATTTTAAATGCTCATTGAAAAAACATCTATTTGAAGAAGTTATGTTTTAAATGCTTTTAAAAAAAAAAAGCAACTACTGGAAGGTTATGTTTTAATGCTTTTAAATAGCATCTATTAGCAAAAAAATATTTTTAAATGCTACATGTTTGTGAACTGGTAATGCAAGATAATCGTGCATAAGTACTACGAGCTCGTGAGGCCCTTCGGGACTCACATACGAGAAAAATGCTCTGTAGAAGTTTTATCCCCCAGGCATGAGATACCTCCACGAGAAGTAAAACTAGAGTCCGGTTCAAAACAGATTCTTCTGTTAAAAAGTGAAAAGATGTTATGTTCATAAATGGTAGAAGGTTTATCCCCTATTTTTCTAAACATGATTACATGTTCTGATTTCATGAACAAAAAATTCATGTTTTCATAAATAATGGTAGAAGATTTTCGAACCCCCATTTACACGAGAAGGGTTTTTAAGAAAAATGGCCCAGTTTTTAACATGACAAAAAGGTGATGCCCTCTTATATACGAGAAAATGATTTTATTCATTCTGTTAACAAGTAAATGATTTAAACTCTTTGATCACCAATTGGCCAATCTGTACATGTTTACAAGTTTTTCACTGCATATTACATGCCTCACTCGAATGCTTTAAATATTTTGTGTTACGTGTGTTTGAAGATTCTTGTACTCTGTATACATGAAATATTTATTTTACTCAAATGCTTTAAATGCGTTGTGTTACATGTTTTTGAAGTTTCCTATATCCGTATTTGAAGAAATAAGCATCTAGCTTGAATGTCTTGAATGATTTGTGCTATCTGTTTTTAAGAATCATGTGTTATGTATCTGAAGTGTACGAGCAATTGGTAGTAAATGTTTTTATGAACTCTCTTAACTAACCCACTACCAGTTGAAAACCCATGACTAGGTATTCGAATTACTCACGAGCTTAGTGAAGCTCACATGGATTATCTAGCATATGTACAAGTGATTTGAAGGTGGGGTATGAGACCCACATCCATAGTGAAGTATAGGTTTAGAAGTTTAGAAATGCGTGAGGTATGGGACTCACGGGTGAAATAATGTAAAGTTCAGAAGTTCAGAAGTGCGTGAGGTATGGGACTCACGAGTAAAGTAGTTTGAAGTTCAAATGTAAACGTGGGGTATGGGACCCACAATGATTATGATGATGAATGTAATGTATTTTTCAAAAAAAAAATCTAGGCAATTATAGATACTCTAAAGATCATAGTAAGATGTGTAATTGCTTCTACTGTAATGATTGAATTTGATGTGATGAATGGAAGGAACATATTTGGTTTTAGGAAGAAATTCCACGATCACGGTTCCCTAATCCGCACAAGATGGGTTTTGGGTCGTGACAATGCATGTACTTCTTTTTCATTAAACAGTACGTAGCGATAGTATTTTCTTAGAGAGAGAAAGTTTGGGTTTTAGGGTTTTTACCTTCATAGTGAGTTCCCTCTCTCTCTCTCTCTCTAGGTTTGGTTATAAGCTTCTAAGCTCCTTGTGTCTTGTTCAGGGCTTGCATGCAAAGCCCTCATCTTTTTCTTCTTCTTCTTCTTTCTTTCTCTATTTCTCTCTAGCTGCACACACACACAAGGTCTGATGAATACTTGCAGACTTCTTCACGCAAGGTCTAATTTAAGTTCATTACACTCTTAAGACTTGTGTACCATCATAAGGGATTTGCATGAAATTCAATTGGTTGTGAAAATGGTGTAATGGGGTGATGACCCCTCATTGTTTCAGCATTTTCCCCACCTAATTCCATCTTATGTGATTTTCTTTTGGCTACTATAGCACATGTGTGTTGGTAGTGTAAGGACCCAACCCCACATGGCACAATATTGTCCCCTTTGGGCCTTCAGCCCGCACGGCTTTGTTCCTCCCCCTTGTAGGGGAAAATGCGTTGTACCATAGAGGCCTAACATCCTTACTTATGAATAACATCACCTTCCCTTCCCCAGATGATGGGGGATGGGCAACACCTTGTGCCATATGGGGTTGGGTCATTATAGATGATATCAGAGCCAACCCCAACCGGAAAGTGTGCTTTCGATGATACCCGACTTTTGGCTACTATAGCACATGTGTGTTGGTAGTG
Organism: Nyssa sinensis; assembly: GCA_008638375.1. Taxonomy (NCBI): domain Eukaryota; kingdom Viridiplantae; phylum Streptophyta; class Magnoliopsida; order Cornales; family Nyssaceae; genus Nyssa; species Nyssa sinensis. Next base: position 35,505,100 of record CM018043.1, on the reverse strand, counting down.
TAAGGACCCGACCCCACATGGCACAATATTGTCCCCTTTGGGCCTTCAGCCCGCACGGCTTTGTTCCTCCCCCTTGTAGGGGAAAATGCGTTGTACCATAGAGGCCCAACATCCTTACTTATGAATAACATCACCTTCCCTTCCCCAAACGATGTGGGATGGGCAACACCTTGTGCCATATGGGGTTGGGTCATTATAGATGATATCAGAGCCAACCCCAACCGGAAAGTGTGCTTTCGATGATACCCGACTAGGACCCTTCGACGAGGACATCGAGCTTACGTGGGGGGTGGATGAAGGTGTTGCCCATTCTACATCGCCTGGGGAAGGTAAGGTGAAGTTATTCATAAGTAAGGATGTTGGGCCTCTATAGTACAACTCGTTTTTCCCTACAAGGAGGAGGAACAAAGTCGTGCGGGCCGAAGGCCCAAAGCGGACAATATTATGCCATGTGGGGTCGGGTCGTTACAGATGGTATCAGAGCCAACCCCAGTTAGAAAGTATGCTTTCAGTAATACCCGACTAGGACCTTTCAACGAGGACGTCGAGCTTGTGTAAGGGGTGGATGGAGGTGTTGCCCATCCCACATTGCCTAGGGAGGGGAAGGTGAAGTTATTTATAAGTAGGGGTGCTGGGCCTCTGTCACGCCCCGAATTTCTACAAACCCGAGGCGCGACTGACGAGACAGAAAATAAAATAAATAAAAGGACAAACGTGAATAAATCCACTAAACAAACATCCATTCCCATCAATACATAAAATAACATAAAGTACATCTCACAATTGCATTGTTCATGGTCATTCCGGCTTAAGCCCTTACATTACAAAATATAAGTCCCATGGACCAAAATATACCAAGTGCTTCACCCTATCAGGGTATCATAGAGTCTCAAGTGGCTGGAGCATCCTCATCTGAAAAATGTTGCCCACGAATGGGTCAGCTCAACTGCTGGTATGATGAAGTGCTAATGCAAGAAATAAAGCTAAGGCGTGGCATGTGCAAAGTGTACATTTATATCTAAATGACATTCAAAGCATCGCAGTAATATATGAATGGTATGTATGATGCACCCATGCACAACTCTATGCCACACCCATGTCTCGTTTACGGGTACTCCCCGATGGCACGGAGTACTAATGCAATGGCCAATTTTGGGTTTTTCACCACAGGATCTACACCCTCATAATGCAAAGCACCACGTGCTCAACCCACGCCATGTTTTCAAAGGATTCATCATATGCCAATATGCCAATGCAATCTCAATGAAACATGGTTTCCACAATATAGCATGCTCGAGACAATAATACATAAATCACCAGCTGATTCCACATGCAAGCATATCTCATATAATCAACTTAAACACATGTCATGATTCACGTTCATCATTCACTAAATTTTCATAAAGTACAAGTAACATGTAAGCATGTGAACAACCAACTCCAAATCATCAAGTAAACACATTCCAAATAAACACATAAGTCATTCCAGTCATTCACAGAACATTCCTAACCTAACTTCATTTCTAACATTAGCAAAACACCATACCTGACGGGTTGGTCTCAACCCTAGAAGATCGTGCACGATATGTAACTGAACTGGTTAATGAAAATGCAAGAAGTCAGATCGCCCTCTCCTGTCCTGTCAGTGTTCCTAAGAGCATAAATTACAACTCAGTCTATTGTCATTTGAATTTATGCTATTCATCAAATTTTATGTCTTTTAATTCATAGGTTTTTATTCTGCTAAATTAAACTCTTCCATTGAGTCTAGGACGTCGAAGAAAATAAGTTTAGGTTTTCGTAGAACTCAATTCGGACATCTGGGTTCAAAAAGCAACATAGTCATTTTGCACTTTTCATGGGTCCTTACATTTTGTGACCTCTTTTCACAAATTGGACTCCACGGTTGAGTTCGGAATGCTCAAGATAATAAAGTTTCACTATTTGTTTACTTAATTCGGAGTTCGTTTGACTGTACTTCAATTCAGGGGCATTTTGGTAATTTTAAAGGTCACTACGGGTCTTTTATTTTTTGGGACCCCGTCTTGTAAAACGGACCTCACCATTGGTCTCAGAATGGTCGAGATAGTCAAAATACACTAATGACTTGTCCCATTTGGACTCCAGATCATTTTAAAATATTTAAATAATTTAATTAATTTAATTAACTAATTAATTAATTAATTTAATTAATATTTTATTAACTTTTTATTCAGGAGGGTCAGATCATAATTTTCCTAAAGTTCAAGGGTCAAAGTGAAATTTCAAAAAGTTTTGAGGTTAAAGTCAATTTCTAAAAATCTAGGGGTTAAATTGAAATTCCCAAATCTCTTATCCTTAATTCGGATAGCCAAACAGTGGCTAATCCAAAACAGGGATAAGATATCCCTGTTGCCCAATTAAATTCCAATTTTAATTTTATAACCCTGGAACCAAACAACCCCTAACCCATTTTAATTTAAAACATCAGGGTGACACGTGGTAGGGGCGGTTCGGCCCAAGCCCGACCCGAACCCGAACCGGACCCAGACCTGACCCGGTCACCCCCCTTCTTCCCCGTTTTTTCGGCGATGCAGCAGTAGGGTTCCGGCGCCTTCTTCGGCGGCGGCGAGATTTTTCCGGTGACTTTTCACGGTTTTAAAAACGCCGTTTTCTAGAGTTTTTCATGTAGGTTTCATTCCCACCCTTCGTTTTTGGTTTGGACCAATAAATCATCACGAAATAGGGCTCAAAGGTCCATGGCCGAATCTCCGGCCAACTTTTCTTTTCTGTTTCTATGCTTATTCTTTTACTGTTTTTGGCCCAAACAATTTCCTTTTGTTTTCTGCACCTAAGAGGGTTATTTTACTCCCATTTAAACCAAGTTCCACACATAAAATATCAAGACCCATTTCTTATAACCGAGACCTGCAACTCCCCATTTCTCCCTCATCTTTCAACCATTTTAACTCATTCTTTTTGCATTATTTACCTCATTTCATGCTCTATAATACCCTAAAATCAAATCAATTAAACAACTCAAAAACTTTAAAACAGAAACTAAACCCACTTACCTATTTTTCAGAATTTCTCTTGTTGCAGTCTCTCTCTTCTCCTTCTTCCTCCTTGGTGCATCTCACTAGCTCTCTCTCTCCGTTCTCACAGTCCTCTCTCTCGCTTTCTGCTTTTCTTTCCTTCTCTTCTCCCAACCGAGACCACACATATACACAACACACCCACTCCCACACGTCTCCCCCTGCACAGCCCCTTTTCTTGACTTATTTCCCTCTGCTCAGCCACCTTTCTTTTCTCTCCAAGGCAGCTTTGCATTAAATGCAAAGCTGCCCTATATATACACCTATATATATATCACTTATCACACATACACTAGACACACACACACACCCCAACCAGATCTGATATATATATATATATACATATGCATATCCACATACACATTCACATACATCATTCCATACATGTTCACATACATATAAGATTCCATACACGTATACATGCTACACATACATACACCATGCATTTTAATAATAATAATACACATTTTAATATCAATAATAATAATAATAATAATGATAATAATAAAAACAAGTAATAATAATAAAAAAAAAAAAAATTTCCATGTCATTACAGCCTCTATGGTACAACACGTTCCTGTGGGAAAAAAAGCCTTGAGGGTGGATGGAGGAACAAGACACCTTGTCCGGCCCAAAGAAGACAATATTATGGGCAGAGGCCCAGTCTGCTGCATAACTCTGACACAACGCGTTTTCCCCTATAAGGGGGAGGAACAAAACCATGCGGGCCAAAGGCCTAAAGCAGACAATATTGTGCCACGTGGGGTCGGGTCGTTACAGATGGTATTAGAGCCAACCCCAACTAGAAAGTATGCTTTCGGTGATACCCGACTAGGACCCTTCGACGAGGACGTCGAGTTTGCGTGGGGGTAGATAGAGGTGTTGCCCATCCCACATCGCCTAAGGAAGGGAAAGTGAAGTCGTTCATAAGTAAGGATGTTGGGCCTCTATAGTACAACGCGTTTTTCCCTATAAGGGGGAGGAACAAAGCCGTGCGGGCCGAAGGCCTAAAACGGACAATATTGTGCCATGTGGGGTCGGGTCGTTACAAATGGTATTAGAGCCAACCCCAACCGAAAAGTATGCTTTCGGTGATACCCGACTAGGACCCTTCGACAAGGACGTCGAGCCTACGTGGGGGGTGGATGGAGGTGTTGCCTATCCCACTATAATACCCCGACCCAAAAATACCGGGTCATAGGGCACACAATTCGAGGTTATGAAAAATTATTGAGAAGAATTAATTAATTTAAAATAATTAATTAATTATTAGTTATAATTAAATATTAAGACACACAAATACACACATTTAAGGCATATTGTATATACATGTGACCAAGTGTGTATACATGTGTGCATGGATGAATGTATGTTAAAATATGTGTGTGTGTGAATTTATATATTTATATATATGATATGAAGACATGCTAATATCCAAGGGTTATAAGAGTATTGTGTGTGGGTCTCCATGTGTGTAAGTAAAATATATATATATATGTAAAACAAAACCCACACACACACACAACCGGCCAACATGGCCTGCCCCAAACAGTAGGAGGACACCCCTTTTTGGATACTGCAACAAGCAAGAGGAAAACCATTTGGTGGGGCAAAATCAGGAAGTACAAATGATGGTGCATGGTTAAAAAAATACATATATACAAACATACATATTGTATACACACACTCTTGAGACATCCGAGAGTGAGGGAGAGGTTGAAGGAGATTCTAGGACGTTCAGAAGTGGGAAGCAAGGAGCAAAGGGGAGAGAAACAGTTTGGAACAAGGTAAACCCACAAAAACACTTAAATTTCTCTCTCTAGAATTTCTGTATGTATGAACTATTTTAAGCTTTGATTTAGTGTATATAATGTTTAAAGCATGTTTAAACAATGATAAGCATGAAAATTTCAACCTAAAACACCTTAGGAACATCAGCCGTACACAAGGCAGCCATTGAAGACCTTGCTTGAAGCAGGTCTGAACCGACTTATTCTAAACCCAATTTGGTTTAGCAAGACTTCAAGTAGACCTCACGAGCATCCCAAAAACCGTAATACGCGATCAAAAATCCCAAAGAAATCCCTTCAAAAATCAAATTACAGGTTCGGGTCTCAAGACCCAACCTCACAAACTCACATCTAAACTAGATTTAAGAAATGGGGAATGAGACCTGATGGAAAGTGGACCACGACGCAGCAAACCTCATGAGATTTGGTTAAGAAAACGAGCATGAACAAGCAGGTTACAGGTTTAAATTATCGAATCCTAAACCGAACACATGAATTCATTTTAAAACCTAAAATGAATGCCGAACCAGTCCTTAACACCTTAGGGATGTTTTGGATCAAAAATAGAGAGGAATCATTGAACCAAAACGCACGAAATTGAAGCTTTTAAAATTCGAAATTAGGGTTACAGTGGGTTGAAGGTGAAAGAGACGACACTGAGTCGACTCGCAAACCGTTAAAAACGGTGGGTGGACTCGGGACATGTGGCAGCGTTTAAAGCTGCCACCGAATTAAAACGACGGCGTCGTTTTGGGCCTAATGCGCGTATATATGCAACACCGTTTAAGTTTTAAAAGAAGGAAGGAAAATTTGCTGTTCCGGGGTTTCGAACCCCTGACCTCACGCGCCAAGCCAACCTCCCTTACCACTCGGCCACGCGTACACGCGTATGCCATATGTGGGATCCAACTGTATATATATTATATATAATAAAATCAAAATAAATTAAAAGGTGCATTTTGCACCTTACAGGATTCAAACGTGGTTTCTATTGGAGAGAGAGGTGGCACGCTGGCCAGCGTGCCACCCTATTCGACCGTTCATGTTTGCACCCAAAATATATATATACTATACATTACGAATTTAATTTAATTAAAATTAATTAATTAAATTAAATACTCCAAAATGGCCCGAAGCCCAAACTTGACAAGTTATATATGTGTTTCTACTATCTCAGGCCTCCTGAGTCCATTGGTGAGGTCCACGACATGAGATGAGGTCCCGAAAAATTTAAGACCCGTAAAAATGTCAAAATGACCAAATTGCCCCTGCTCCATAAACGAGTCAAACGAGGTCCAACTTAAACAAATAAATAGTGGATTTTAACTATTTCAAACATTCTGAATCTAATGGTGGGGTCTGTTTCATGAGACGGGACTCCGAAAAATTTAGACACGTTAAGGTATAAATTATCAAATTGCCCCTAACATGTCCTGAGCCGAATTAAATTCTAAGAAAGCCTAAATTGACTTTCTTTGACGTTATGGACTCAATAATAGAGTCTATTCGACCAAAAGAAGTGTCTAAAATAAAAAGACATAAAATTTGATGAATAGCATCTGTCAGATGACTATAAATTAAAGTATTGCCGAAATATTAAACTAAGGCAAGTTACGAGGAAATAAAGTACGAGAAGACACGACGCGTTAACATGTGAAGTAAATAACTTTAAATTAAAGTTAATGAAGTTATCAGAAGAGTATAGGTTGAAATGAATTAAAATTCTAACATAATAAATTGTGTTGTTGGTTAGTAGTATGAGTTAAATCGGTTAGGATGAAATACGATTGAAGCATAAGTTAAGAAACATCGATAGATGATATTGTAGTGAATGTGAAGTTAATGAGACTGTTTATGAATTGTTTTTAGGAATTACGGAGGAAGTGGGAAAGCGCACTTTAGCACTAACCCTAAAGGACCGAGGTGAGTAACCCTGCATTTAAACTGGAGATTTAACTCCATATATTTGAAGAAGTTTTAAGTTCAAGTTATTGCAGCCTTTGAATATCAAATTCAGTCTTTATATGATTCCGTTCTTTTAAATTATTCTGTTACGACATGCTTGATGAATGTTTTATATTCAGCTCTTTTCTTAAAAATATTTAGCATGTCTAAATCAAATGCAAATCTCTTTAAATATTCTGAATTTGATTATCACATGTATTTGAAGTTCTATTGTAGAAATTATACATTTCATGTTTTAAATACTCATGAATGTATCTATTGAAGAAGTTATGTGATAAATGTTTTACAAGATAAACGGTACTAAGTACCACCACATGTGACGTTGAAATCCTTCGGGATTCAACTATGATACGAAGAAATGCCCGGTAGAAGGATCTAATCCCCCAGGCAAATGAGATATCTCCATTGTAGCATTGCAGTAAAACGGGAGTCTGGTTCGGAACAGATTTCACCTAATTAAAGAGAAAAGATGACAAGTGATTTTGAAAATGAAAGCAGGTTTTACCCTCATTTTCAAAATACATATTTATGTGTTTTAAAGTTTATATACTTTATTAACGAAGTACGAGTTTAGCTTGAACACTTTAATTGTTTCAAAGCTATCCGTTTTATGAAATGCATATGTTTCGAGTTTTATATACTCTATTTAAGGATGACATGTTATGTTATATGTTTTGAAGTTCATAAGTATAAGTATAGCTTGAATACTTTAAATGTTTCAAGCCATCCGTTTTGAGAATGCATATATCCTGTGTTCTAAATTGTACGAACAATTGGTAGTGAGTATTTTATAAACTCTCAAGTGATAAACCACTACCAGTTGAAAACCCCATGACGAATGCAGGAATTACTCACAAGCTTAGATTAGCTTACCCGGACTTTGTTCGGATCCCCCTTTCAGGTAAATGGCAAAAAGGCAAGTTTTTGATTTGAAGTCGAAGACGATGGATCTGCCATTTTGGGAAGTTGTACTTAAGTAGTTTCCTTATGAAGCCATGTGAATTTTTAGTACGAACTCCTGTAGTAGTAAACAGTACAAAATATGTATTAAGCCCTCAGGGCAATGATATGTAATATTATAAAGTCTTTAAGTTTTTAGATATGCTCTGAATGTATGCTTATACATGTATACCGAAATGTGAAGAGCGGCAGTACCGGACGGATGTGCAAATTTTAAATAAGAAAGAAAAGAAAAAAAAATTTTCACGCTTCCGCAACCACTTGAAACACATCTATTCGATACCGCTGCAGATGCGAGCCTTCGCCCAAGGGTCCTCGGGCCTGAGGATGGCGGTCGCGATGCGAAATCCGTAGAGGGTGGGTTTCGGGTCGTGACACCCACAATACTTGGGGAATGGAAGGTGAAGTTATTCATAAGTAAGGATGCTGGGCCTCTATGGTACAACGCGTTCCTGTAGGAAACAAAGCCTTGAGGGTGGATAGAGGAACAAGACACCTTGTCTAGCCCAAAAAGGACAATATTGTAGGCAGAGGCCTAGTCCGTTGCGTAACTTTAACACAAACGCGTTTTCCCTTGCAAGGGGAAGGAACAAAGCCGTGCTGGTCGAAGGCCCAAAACGGACAATATTGTGCCATGTGGGGTCGGGTCTATAGGTGTTGCCCATCCCACATTGCCTGGGGAAGGGAAGGTGAAGTTATTCATAAATAAGGATGTTGGGCCTCTATGGTACAACGTATTTTCCCCTGTAAGGGGGAGGAACAAAGTAGTGCAGGCCGAAGGCCCAAAGTGAACAATATTGTGCCATGTGGGATCGGGTCGGGTCGTTACAGATGGCATCAGAGCCAACCCTAGCCGGAAAGTGTGCTTTCGGTGATACCCGACTAGGACCCTTCGATAAGGACGTCGAGCCTGCGTGGGGGGTGGATGGAGGTGTTGCCCATCCCACATCACCTGAGGAAGGGAAGGTGAAGTTATTCATAAGTAAGGATCTTGGGCCTCTATGGTACAACGCGTTCATATGGGAAACAAAGCCTTGAGAGTGGATGGTGGAACAAGACACCTCATCCAGCCCAAAAAGGACAATATTGTGGGTAGAGGCCCAGTCCGCTACGTAACTCTAACATAACGCATTTTTCTCTACAAGGGGAAGAAACAAAGCCGTGCGGGCCGAAGGCCCAAAGCGGGAAGGTGAAGTTATTCATAAGTAAGGATGCTGGGCCTCGATGGTACAATGCATTTTCTCCTACAAGGGGGAGGAACAAAGCCGTGCGGGCCGAAGGCCCAAAGCGAACAACATTGTGCCATGTGGGGTCGAGTCGTTACAGATAGTATTAGAGCCAACCCCAACCAGAAAGTGTGCTTTCGATGATACCCGTCTAGGACCCTTCGACTGAGGACGTCGAGCCTGCATGAGGGGTGGATGGAGATGTTGCCCCATCCCAAATCGCCTAGGGAAGGGAAGGTGAAGTTATTCATAAGTAAAGATGCTGGGCCTCTATGGTACAATGCGTTTTTCCCTGCAAGGGGCAGGAACAAAGCAGTGCAGGCCGAAAGCCCAAAGCGAACAATATTATGCCATGTGGGGTCGGGTCGTTATAGGTAGCTTAGTGGGCTTTGACTTGACATAAGTCCATTGGTGGACTAGGTCTTGGGTTTAATTCCTTGGGCCAACACTTTTTGGCCTACTTTTCTTCTTTTTTATTCTTTTTATTTGCCTTTAGTTAGACTTTTGCACTTTAATTCCATTTTTCTTATTGTATTAATTTTATTTTCTTAATATGTCGATTTCATTAATCAAAATCTTATTATTTTTTTGTAGCTTTTATTGTCTTGATCTAATTTTTCTTAATTATTATTTTGTCTCTTAAAGTCTCTAATATTTAATTAGTGACTTACTCATCGATAACAGGGTCGGTGTGTTATGGAATACTAAGAACGTTTCCTAGCTCTAAAGTTACACAATAAGGTGGTCGGCCTTTCCTATAATTAATGATCTATTAACATACCAACATGTACCACTAGGTTCTCGTACTTACCTTCGTTTGGAGATTCATCACTAATATGAATTTCTTATGTATCCCAGTGTGTATAACATTCCTATTCCTAATAAGACTTCCTTCAACTTCATGTTTTTTAAAGACAAGGTTGTAGTAGAGAATCACTTGCAATTTGTGGAAATACTAGTTTCTAATTTCATCCTTAAGTCATCTGTAATGGGTAAACTTGCAATTTGTGGAAATACTAGTTTCCCATTTCATCCTTTTAAGTCATTTACAATGGATAATCTTAAATCACTTGCAACTTGTGGAAAATACTAATTTGAAATAAGACTTCCTTCAACTTCATGTTTTTTAAGGATAAGGTTGTAACAAAGAATCACTTACAATTTGTGGAAATACTACTTTCTAATTTCATCCTTAAGTCATCTGTAATGGGTAATCTTGTAATTTGTGGAAATATTAGTTTCCAATTTCATTCTTAAGTCATTTGCAATGGGTAATCTTAAGTCACTTGCAACTTGTGGAAATACTAATTTGAATGATGCAACCTTACGAGTGATTTTTCCCTTCCTGAAATGGGTTCTTACTACACAAGACATTCTTACATAAATCAGTCCACGAACTTGGTTTATGAATTCCACCCATCCCAACTTACCATGTAAATAGAATGTTACAATTTTTTCCCTCTTGAAATGGGTTCTTACTACATAGGACATTCTTATATAAACCGTGTAATACCCCGACCCGAATTAGGGACTATCAAGCTGATGTGTTAAAGTTAGAAATCGACGCCTTTAGTAACGAGGTCGGTGTCGACCCCGACGCACGAACTTTTAAGTAAGTGTCCTGAAAAGTCAGGATGACTGTACATCACTTTCGTTACAATCACCAACATGTCGATTTTGATGATAATTATATTTTCACGTCAACTACCGATTGTTGATACGAGTACGAGAATTTGGGCACGTATTACGAGGATACGAAGATTAGTACAAGATAATACATTTAAGAAAATAATTAATTTTTAGAGTAATTAATTATTTTAAGTATAAGAAATAAATTGTAACAATTAATATACATAATTAAATACAAAAATATATATACTGTATAAATAATTATAACCTTAAATATATATAATTATACATGAATATATATATATATATATGTGTATGTGTATGCATGCATGCATGTATGCCAAAATATGTATGTATGAAATGTATGTATAATAGGGCATGCTATTGTCCAAAGTGTACAAAAGTGAGAGAGGTGTGTGTATTAACCAAGGGTATTAGGGTTGAGCCATGTATATATACATATATATATATATGTAAGTCAAACACCACACACACACACAACCGGCCACTCATGGCCTGCCCAACAGTGGCAATTCAGGCCACTCATGAAGAAGCTTGAAATGGGTTAACCCAAAGAGAGGGACAATCAGATTTGCTATGATAACCCTCCTTATACAAAATGTATGGTACTTGTACACACACACACACACGGCCATAGAGAAAGAGAGAAAGAGTTCTGGGCATTCAGAAGGATAGAAGGGAGGTCTCGGAGGAAGAAGGAAAGAGAGAGAAGGCCACTGTTAGAGGTAAAACACAAAAAACTATCATTTTCTCTCTCTAGAAATTTTGCTATGCATGAACTGTTTTAGCTTCTAGATTTTATATATATGATGTTTAAGGTAAATAAACGTGATTAAGCATGAGATCTAAGCTTGAAAACACTTAGAAAACACCAAACCCATGAAAACCGCCATTGATGGACCTTGCTAAAAGCAGGTCTGAAATCATGTGAACAAAACCTTGTTTGGATTATTGGAACCTCAACTAGACTCTAAGAGAATGTTATAAACACTTAACCGCGATCAAGAAACCTAAAAACAACCCTCCAAAAATGGAGTCACAGTTTCGGGTTTCCAAAACAAACCCCACAAACTCGCGACTAAACCCACTATTATGAATGGGAACGGGATCCCCATGAAGATAGGATCACAACAGAACAAACCCCATCTTGTTTGACTCAAAAATGGGCATATACGACTGAGGCACAGTTTGGATTATCCAGTTTAAAACTGAACATATGAAGGGTTTTAAAGTCCAAAATGAATGCCAAACTGGTCTTTTATACCCTAGAAATGTTTTGGATCGAAAACAGGTGGGAATCGTTGAGCCAAAATCCACGAAATAGGAAGAATTGGAAACCTGCAACTAGGGCAACCGTATGGATCGAATGGAGAAGGTGACAGTGAGTCAACTCGGTTTCAAAAGCTCTGACCGAGTCGACTTGGACGCGTGGCAGCCTCTGGGCTTGCCACCGAATTAGTGGGACGACGTCGTTTTAGGGGGCCTGATACTTATATATATAAAACGGTTTAAATTAAAAGAAAAGAGAGGGATTTGTTGCTACGGGGTATCGAACACCTGACCTACGCGCCCACACAGTCTCCCTTACCACTTAGCCACGCGCTTGCGTGTGTCTTATGTGGCACCAATATATATATATAATATATCTAATAAAATCCGAAAATAAAAAAAAGGTGCATTTGCACCTTACAGGATTCGAACGTGGGACGTATGGGGAGGGAGATGGCACGCTGGCCAGCGTGCCATCCTATTCAACCTGTTCTATTTATGTACAAAATAATATATATATTATGCTTAATCAAGATTAATTTAATTAAATGAAATTAATTAAATTAAATACTCCGAAATGGCCCGTTGTCCAAAAATTACAAGTTATATATGTAACCTTACTATCTTGGACCCTCTGAGCCCATTGGTGAGGTTCTCGACATGAGATGAGGTCCCAAAAAATTTAAGACCCCTAAAAATGTCAAAATGACCAAATTGCCCTTCCCCCTAAACAAGTCAAACGAAGTCCGAATTAAACAAATAAATAGTGTATCCTTACTATTTTGGATACTCTGAGACTGATGGTCGGGTCCATTTTACGAGACGGGACCCGAAAAAATAAAGACACGTAAAGGGGTAAAATGACCAAATTACCCCTAGTACACCAAAAGTCAAATTAAACCAAAGAAGGTCTAAACTGACTTTCTTCGACGCTCCGGACTCAATGGTAGAGTCTATTCGACCAAAAGAAATGTCTAAAATAAAGATACATAAAATTTGATGAATAGCATCTGTCAGATGACTATAAAGTAAAGTAATGCCAAAGTACTAAATCTACGGCATATACGAGGACATGACAACACATCAACCTTAGAATAAAAATTTCTAACTCATAAATTGATCTTAGGTGAATTATGGAAGAACAACGACCCAAGTACACGATCATAACCAAGGCCCAAAGGGCCAAGGACCCAAAGCAACAGGCTTTCATACAAGAACTGTTGCATCGACAGAGGGTGATCGACAGATTTGTCAGGATAGCCAAGACGACAGAGGTCGTCTCGGTAAGCCCCTTCATGTTCAAATCACCCACCAAGGCCATGGTGGCAGAAGCTAAAAAGAAGAAGGAGGAAAAAAGGAAATTGGATGAGGAAAGAGAGAACACGGAAACCTTAGCCGAATGGCGTCGCAGGTATTATTATTATCATTAAGAACATAAGTTACTAGATCTGTAATACAGCTATAAGTCGGACAGGTATAAAGATTTAGGCTTCTCACAATCTACACTTAGTGAGTTATGAAGTTGATTGAGTACATATGAAATTTATGGAATCTTCATAAATCTTGATAGGCTAAGGAAAGAGAAAGGTAAAGGGAAGGCGCCTCAATAGAGCTAACCCTAAAGGACCGAGGTGAGTAATCTTGCATTTGAAGTGGAGGCTTTAACTCCACGGATTTCAACAGATATTTTTTTAGATCAAATATTTACAGCATTGATATGTCAAATTCAGTATTCATGACTTCTTTTTTTTAAATATTCTGCCATGACATGCTTCATGATTATTTACATATTATATCCGTAAATGTTTTCCTTTCAAAATAGTTGGCATGTCTGATTTTCTTCAAACATCCTGAATTTGATTATTACAAGTATTGAAGCATCATTGCAACAGTTATACGTCACACATTTTAAATACTCATGAAAGGCTTTTATATAAAAGTCATATGATAAATGTTTTACAAGATAAATAATAAGCACATAGGTAGTGTGGTGAGTTGTATGGAACTCAATGGACCTATCATGTGCATCAACACATAGTCAGGATTTTGGGTCATACGAAACTCAATTGACCTGTCATGTGTAATGTCTGGTAGCAGGATCTAATCCCCCAGGCAAATGAGATATCTCCACGTATACGTAAAATGGGAGTCTGGTTCGAAACAGATTCCACCTAATTAGAGAGAAAATATGACAAACGATTTTGGAAATGGAAGCAGGTTTTATCCCCCATTTTCACTATACATGTTTATATGATTTTAAGTTATATGTTCTGAATTACACCTACTCTTTTATGGAAATATATGTTCTAGCTTGAATACCTTGAATGTTTCAAAGCTACATATTTTACGAATGCATGTTCTCTATGTTCAAGTATACGACCAATTGGTAGTTGAGTGTTTTATAAACTCTCATGTACGAAACCTCTACCAATTGAAAACCCATGACAGATGTAGGAATTACTCATTGGGCTTTTCGAAGCTCACCCCACTCTCTAACATTTTTCAGGTGATGATCAAGGTTGGACACTTGCTCAATATGGGGAGCAGTGAATGGCAACTCCAATAGGTTCTTGGAGATATTTTGGTAGTAGTAGGACCCATTATCAGTTAAACTTTTGTAATAGAAATTTTGGACAATGATGTACTTAAGCCCGAGGGGCACATGGATATGTACTATGTAGAACCTTTACTTAATATTATTATGCTATGATTATTATCTTTATGTGTACCGCTATGAAGGGCTGCAGTATCAGATGGATATGCGGCAGATGTTTTATTTTAAAAGAAAAGAAAAAGTTTTTCACGCTTCCGCAACCACAGGTCGTATCGCTGTCTGATATTGTTGCTTATGTATGAGCCTTGTCTCAAGGCCTTCGGGTCTCGGGGCGGCGGTCGCGATCCGGTAATCCGCACAGGGTGGGTTTCGGGTCGTGACAAACCGGGTCCACGTACTGGGTTTATGAACCCCACCCATTACAACTTGCCATGAAAATAGAATGTTATAATTTGTTTTCTGATAGATTGGTCAGGGAATATCTTGAATTAACTTATGCGCACCAAACTAAGTCTCCCTCTTTGTGACTGTCAAACTCATTTTTTAAGCTCTAATTACTAATGATCGGCGTAGAAGGAACTCAAACTCGAGACACTTATATTTTTAATGTCTTTACCACTCGACTATAGCCCCAAGAAAAATAAAATATTATAATTATATCTTTTAAAAATCAAACATCTAATTTAAAAAATATGATATTATAGACTCGTCCTTGACCTGGGCATACAAAAACTACTCCTTACAATCTAAATAATATGATATTATAGACTGGTCCATCACCCGACCATACAAGAACTTCTCCTCACTACAGATACTTAAAGAGTTGTGCGCCCAAAAGGGGTCTGTTTCAAAGAAAAAAACAGGTGTGAAAGAATGAGAATTCGAGGGTTTTTGTGGTGGTCCATGTAAGAACTCTTCCTCGCCACACCTACTTAGAGTTGAGCGCCCAAAACCGAGTTTTCCCCCAAAAAAAAGAGAAAAAAATAGAAAGAATAAGTATGAGAATTCGAGGGTTTTTGTGGAGCAATCTGGTTCGGCGCTTCAACGAATATGAATCTTTTTTCAGTTTACGTACGAATTTGCATAGTCGAAGGTTGATTCTGCAATCGACAATTGCGAAAACCTTCATATCCAATTTCAGCTCTTACTCTACTGGTGTGTTTCTTCATATTTTTTTCCTTTGGCCTTTCGATAACAATATTTATATCTTTTTTTGTTTTTTTGTTAGTCACGCGTATTTTGTTTAGGACTTTTCATCTTGTTCTTGTTGTTTGTCTGTGTCTTAAACCTTAGCCTTACGTAAACGTGTTTCTCTCCTTATTTGTTTATTTATTAATGGTGGAATGATAAATTATTGACTGACTTTGGTTGATTTGGAAAATATTATAATAAGATAATGTGACCTTGTGTTGATCAAGAAAAGAAACTTAAAAATTTATAAATCTCTAATAATGTCTCTTGGATTTCCTCAGTTTGAAATTGGGCACTATTTCTGTTGTTTTTCCATTAAAGTTAATTTGGTGCTTCTACCCGAAGCAGGTCGGACCAAAAAAGTAATTTTTCTTTATTAATATTTGCAATAAATGGTTTTAATTAGTTAAATTTCATGGCTGTTGTTTTTGGTTATGAACGAGTAGTACAAAATTTGAATATGTATAATAATATTCTGCCACTAATATTCATCTCAAAATGTACAATATCTCTTTGGTCGTACCAATTGGCTTATTATGATAGATAGAACTCCTCAAAATGGCAGAACTGCAACCTCAGCTGTCTACTGATCTAATCAAGATTATGGAACAACAGCTATCGGCTATTGAACACAGGAGTGCTTATCTTCAGGGTCTCCTAAATCAGGTAGTAATCCTTCCTTGGTTTCTCTCATTTTCTTTGACTTTAGTATGTCTTCTGAAAATGGTGTAAATCGTAATAACCCTCCCTGGCTGTAGCTGTTAAAAACATGTATGTTATTATACCACCAAGAGTTAACTTGAGTGACATCATCTCCACCACCCAAAGAGGGAGGGGAGGGTTTGAGTCCCAAATAGACGAAGTGGGTGTGTCTTTTGCTTATTAAGAAAATTGTTTGTCAAAGGAGTTGAATTTGGTTCTAAGGAAATCAGATCAAGGAAATCATCCAACTACTTCTTCACCTGTACATAATTTTTCATATTTTTCTTTTTCTTTTATTAAAAGCCCAAATTATTTGGTATGATGCAAGAGCTGTGCAAAAAGATTGTTTCCTTATCTGTTCTTTTTAATAGCTTGGAAACTATTATAAAGAGTGTTAAAATTTCCTTGTTTTTCTTGGCTTGACCATTTATTGAACCCAGTTATTAAATGTGTGCTGCCTGTTTCGTTAATTTTGTGTGTTGATTAAAGACAGCTAGAAGCCTCACCAGCGGAGTATTCAAGGGCCAATAAGGAGCTTCGGAAACTCAATACTTCAATGGATCTTATAAATGAATTGAGGATCAAACAAAAGGTAATCAACTGCTGTGGCCCTCAAGTTTATCTTCTATCTTTGTGAATATTCTGTAATTCAGAGATGCTTGGAAAATATGATATGCTCACATTCCTTTCAAATTTTATATGATAAATAGGATCAGCCATATAAGCCCAATTAACTTTGCCACTTTTGAGTTAATGATGTGGCTTAGAATTTTGTTTAGTAGTTTAGCCATTTATTTTATTATATTTTCCATTTTTATATTTGATTTTGAATTCTTTTGCTATGATTTTATTATTTTACTATTGTTTGTTGTTGCTTATGATTGTGAGGGTTGTCACTTGTCTACATAATCACTTGAAAAAAAGAAAAAGCAATCATCATTGTTTAAGGGAAATTAATGGTTAAGGTTGATCATTACTTGAAGGGTTATTAGAGAGTAGTACCTATCTTAAGTGGGTTGGGATTTGGAGTTGTCACATCCCGAACCCCATCCTATGTGAGATTCGGGACATGACCGACAAAAGGCCTTCAGGATCGTATGAAATGTAACCTGAATTTTTTTTTCCAATAGTAACAAACATTGTCATCTGCGGAAGCTTCATTTGATATCATTCAACTCACAGCCACACATTGTGTTACCGTGGCTGAAGCCTTACATACCCCAGTCCTTGGTCCGGGGCTCAAACCCCACGACCAACAATTCATTTTCATTTTACTGAACATGATTCTCTAATGTTTAAGCATTCAATTAAGGATTAAATTATCGCAATTGGTTACAACCACTAACCAGGGGTTCCGTGTTTAAGTTTCACACTATCCTACCTAGGATTCTCAGGTTCAAACCACTGGAGCAGCCTTTTTGTTTTAATTTTCATTCAACTCCATTAGATAGCCTAAAATATTTTTAGTTAGGCTTTTATCAGTGGACCGTTCATGGCTCAGTTGTTCTGTGTTTTGCCTATAATCCCCAGGTTTGGGGTTCAATTCTCAGTACCTGCGACATTTTTTTAATTGAATCAGGCAGAGAATTATAACAAATTTTCTTTACCAAATGTAACAACATGGGTCTCCCCCAGTTCAGTGGCACGGAAACCATTACTCAAGGCTTTGGTTGCCTTTTCGAAACTCAGTTGCCACATGACCCTTTATTTTTGATTAACTTGTTACTCCAGAATGGCGTCGCTCAGGTATGAAGAGTTCATCGTTAGGGAACCCTAGTTTTTTCCAATCACTTTTCTTCCAGTTTTCTCTGCATTTCTTTGATTCCAAATGATTTTAAACTGTAAATAATATCGTTTAGATCAGTTTTCATGGATTAAAACTTATCAAAATGGTCTCAAATCTGATAGAACCGAGACCCCCCATATAACCTGTAACTCATCCTTTCTCCCTCATTTCTGAACAGTTTTCCCTAATTTTTGTTTCTTTATTCTTCTTTTCCCGTGTTCTTTCAGGCCTAGTAGTTTAAACCTAGTTTAATAGCCATTTATCGAAGACCCGTTTCGCACGTTGGACTTGGCCATGGCGAACTCTTACCCCCCTCTCTTATGCTCTCTCTTTTGGTCGTGGTTTGCAAAATTTCTCTCTTTCTATGTGTTCTAATTTCTTTGGCTTTGGTTTAAGCACAGGAAAGCTTGGGTTTTCATTCAACCGCCCAGTACTCACTGGTTCCTTCACGCTGTGTTCCTTTCATCCCTTAAAGGTTCCCTAGACATCAGTATACATAGTTATGTGATTGATATTTCGCATATGTATATAGCTAGCTCATGACTTGCCTTCTCCAGACCCACCGTTGAGTTGGCATTTATTTTCTCCATTTACTGTTTCCAACTTGGCTACCTCATGCTTCCATGCACGAGGTGTTGCCTTTTTAGCACATGAATAATACAGCTCATATAATTGCATGTTAATCCTTTAACACGCATGACAATGTTTATCTATACAATATTTAGCCACACGTCATATTTTTGACAAGGTAGTGTTATAAAGATGTCAATAAGCCTTTGTCCCAGATTTGTGCCAAAATGAACGTGCAATGTATTTTGACATGTAGATTTCATATCTAGTGTCCGTTCTGTCAAATTAGGCTCCTAAAATTGACCTATTCTACATGTTTCAAATAAGCTTATGCAATTGTATGCTTTAAAATTATTTAGTATAAGCTTATTTAATTAGCAAAGTTTTAAGTTAAAATTTGAGAATTACACTCTTCCCTCTTTTAGAAAGTTTGGTCCCCAAACTTGAGTTTTTCTTATGGGGTGATTGGGTAAAGATAATTTGAGAGCGTTGCATTTTCTCATTCCTATGTAGTTTCTATTATTGCACCCCTTAGTTACAATAATTAGCTAGAAAGCAAGAAATGTCCATATGCTTAAATCCATATTGTAGCACTTTTTTTTTCTCTTGTTGGCACATTTCAGGTCTTTCTGATTTGGTACTGGTATCTTGGACATAGTATATTATATAGTTGTAGCATTTGTGCTACCAGATGCCACTGTTTCCTTCTATCCATACCAGAGAAGATGCTTTACAAAGTATAGTGAGTCCCTCAAGAGTGGGATTATGTATAGAGGTACAAAACAATTCATCTAATTCTTCTAAAGGTTGTGGCTAATGTGCGAAATGCAATAGTAGTGCAAGGCAAGTCACCTTAGTAATGGTACATCACGTTGTACCAATGACGTTAATAACTGAAGTAATGTTGAGGGAATTAATGGTGATAAGAACATAGATAGTGGAAAGTCAAGTTTAATATTTTATAGCAATTTCTATCACTCAGTTGTATAAGAGCGTAAATTCAGAATGTCTTGTACTGAGAGTAATTTTAATTCATGGTAGCTCTTTTGGTAGTATGTTCTAGTAGTGGTCTTGAAAGTAATAGGTTTGAGTTGAGTACATCAAGTCTATAAATACTAGCTTTACTCTAATTCTTCAAATTTTACAGCAATTTAGACTGAGTAGTTATCATTCAAGTAAAATCAGCTGATGAGTTCTACTTAACACATCGATTACTACATTTGTCTTGCCCTTATGATGCTAAACATTCACATCATAATATCTAATCATCTCTAGTCACTTTTACTACCTTATGT
The DNA here is from genome assembly GCA_008638375.1 of Nyssa sinensis. Taxonomy (NCBI): domain Eukaryota; kingdom Viridiplantae; phylum Streptophyta; class Magnoliopsida; order Cornales; family Nyssaceae; genus Nyssa; species Nyssa sinensis. The sequence continues at coordinate 35,485,068 of CM018043.1, read as the reverse complement.
TCTTCTCTGAGTAGTTATATTTCAGGCTTTTTGTGATCAATATAGTTTCATAAGTTTCTTCAAATAGCTAATGTCTCTAAATTTTGAGACCAAAACCTTTGTAACTGGTTCAAACCCTGCCATGCACCTCAAATGCAGTCTATTTCTATCAAGAGTGTCGTTATATCTCATGGATTCTCATGTCTCAGAGAATATAAACAATTTCACTTATAGAGACCAATTTATCCTTTAAAATTTAATATGTAATTCGAAACATATTTTCTAAAAGACATATCATCCTTTTAGACTGGTCATGAGTCTGGGGTGAGTTACCATATCAATTTTAATTTTGTCTGTGTAGCCTTTTGTAAGTTTTTCAATAATTATATTACAAATCTATATCGTAAGATACGTATCGCGTATTGTGCCATACGGAAAAAAAAGATACAGTTATAAGATACGTATCGTTTTATGTTCATATCGAAATGTATCGTAAGATACGAATCGTGTATCATAAGATACTAAGAACTATGGGTAGGAACCGTAGGATAGTGTGAAACTTAAACACTGAACCACTGGTCAGTGGTTGTAACCAATTGCGATAATTTAATCCTTAAACATTAGAGAATCATGTTCACTAAAATGAAAATTAATTGCTGGTTGTGGGGTTTGAGCCCTTGACCTAGGACTGGGGTATGCAAGGCTTCAGCCACTAAACCGCAATGTGTGGTTGTGAATTGAATGATATGCAATGAAGCTTCCGTGGATGACTATGTTTATTACTGATGAAAAAAAAATCTCCAGGTTGTATTTCATTTGATTCTAAAGGCCTTTAGTCGGTCATGCACTGAATCTTGCATAGAGTAGGGTTCGGGATGTAACAATGTGCAGCAAAGGTTGGATATTGTGGGAAGTTAAGAATATTTGAAGTAAGATTTCTGAGTTAGAATTGAGGAAAATGAAGTAGTCAGATAAGTGATTGTGATTATAGAAGAGAAAAGAAGGTTATTCAAATAGGGTTATCAGGGTTAGTGATCCTTGATAGATAAGTATCTGGCAGTTAGATTTTGTAAATTGTTAAGATACGATAAGAGAAAGGGTTAGAGATGAGAACGTCCACCAGAAATTACCAGTGGCAGAATGTGATTTCTGAAAGATTGGAGATTGAAAAGAGTAGTGTCAGAGATTCAAAATAAAGGAAGAAATCGAGGTTATTGGCAAGTGTCGGATTACTGTCACGTCCTGCATTATAAGTGACAGATTGGCCCCCATCACCCGGTAACTAAAGGTTTGTAAGCCATGTACGATACTTCCTATCCATCAGAAGGATGGATATATTTGACTGGGGAGATTTGGCAAATGAAAGGGAATCTTTTTTTGATAGGTAAAGGATAATTCTATTAATGTGCCTGAGAAGGGCAAACAATTACAAAAGATTACAGAAGGGGCAACTTACAAATTATGGTTGAAACCCCTAAAAACTCTACAAAAGATTCTATACAATGAGGATAAGCCTCCATCATCCAAAAGTATAATAAGTGTAAAATCCTATCGTCTGACCCCATTAGGAGGATTGACTTCCCCTTCAAAAATTCTACTCTCTTTACATACACCAAAAACCACAATGTGGAGTGAGACTCCACACCCTTATAACATCATGAGAAATCCGAGTTCCATGCCACATCTTGATGAAATTTCCAACCGACGACGGCATAACCCAATGATGACCAAAAAGAGCAAGGCAAATATCCCAAACTTCCTTTGCTATTGGGCAATGAAGAAATAAATGATTAATAGATTCTTCCCCCATCAAACACATGGAGCATCTATTGGCCAAGAAGAAGCCTCTTCTTTTCAAATTATCCATCGTTAAAATTTCCTCCCACACCACCGACCACATAAAAAAGGCGACTCTTGAAGGAGCTGTAGGGCGCCAAATAGCTTTCCATGGAAAATTCTCTACACCTTATCTTGCCAGGCACCAATAAAAAGACTTAACCAAGAAGTCTCCTCTAGCACCCACCTTCCAACATATAGAATCTTCTTTATTTATACTCGTCTGATTTCAGATGAGTATAAATAATATGTTAGAATAGTACGACAGAAAGGTGATGAAATACGACAATATAGTATTAAAATTTAAGGATTTGAGAATTCCTTAAAAGATCATAAAAAATAATTCTTACATTAGATTATGAGAATAAAATGTCAAGAACCCAACTTAGAAGAAATGCATAAATAAAGAATATAACTGAAATAGAGATAAATCAAAGTGAAAATTTATGTTAACTGCCACTGAAATTAAAATTTATTTTGAAATCTGGAATTAATCTAGGGACAAATACACATATTCTTTAAAATGGAAGGATACTAGAATAATGTTAAATATTTGGTAAATTTATCAGTATTGATAATTTTGGATTTGTTACAACAAGACTATTTTAAATTAACTGTTAAAAATTCTATGCTGGATATTAAAATAAATGACATGAGAATAATACAAGAACAATGATTGTGAAATTTATGGAATTAGTTGATTCAAAATATTTTCTTTAACATGATACGATTATTATGAATTATTAAAGATCACTTGCTGAACATTGAAAGAGAAGTATATCTTTGTAATAATGATATATTTAAAAAAAAAAATCCATCTAACCCTGACATATATATAACAATGAAAGACAAAGTAAAACAATGCCCTTAATGATATAAGCTTTCTATCTCAATACTCTCCCTCAAGTTGGAGCGAAAATATCCACCAAGCCTAGCTTGTCCAAGCATGAACTTAGAAGAGAAGAACCAACTGGTTTAGTGAAAATATCTACAAGTTGATCGCTGGAGCGAATCCCAACAATTGAAATAATTCCAGTTTGAACCTGCTCACGAATAAAATGAATAGCAACCTCAATATTTTTTTGTGCATTCATGAAGAACATAATCTGAAGAAATCTTGATAGTAGCTTGGTTATCACAATAGAGAGGTATAGACCTAGAAGGTAGAAACCCTCTATGAGGAGTGACTTAAACCATAAAATTTCACTAGTGCCACAAACCATTGGACGATATTCAACCTCAGCAAAAGAGCGAGAAGTAGCAGTCTGTTTCTTACTTTTCCATGAAACTAAATTATTCCCATAAAATGTGCAAAAACCAGAAATAGAACGTCTATCACTCAATGACCCAACATAATCATTACCACTGAAACTTGAGAAAGATGAATGACCACTGTCAGTATAAAATAACTCCAATCCTAGTTAGGATTTTATATATAGGAGAATACGATAGACAATCTCTTGGTGTGGAGTTCTGGGACAATGCATAAACTGGCTGACAACATTGACTGTGTAAGAAAGATCATGCCTACCATTCGTCAAATAAATCAAATGACCTACCAAACGTTGATAAATTGAAGGATCCTTGAGAGGCTTACCGATATCAACATGTAACTTGTGATGAGGATCTATTGGAGTTTGCACTAGTCTACAACAAAGCATGCTGTTATCTCGTAACAAATCAAGGGCATACTTGCGCTGAGATTAGGAAATACCCCATTTGGAGCGACCTACCTTGATCCCAATAAAGTAGTGAAGATGATCCAAATCTTTCACATTGAAAACACGACCTAACTCCTCCGTAACCTTAACAATGAAGACAAAATCATCTCCTGTAATAATAATATCATCAACATAAACCATAACAGTCATGCAAAGAACATTATCATGGTTCTTATGAATAAAGCATGTGTGACAACAAGTGAACCCCATATATAGAACAACACCACCAAATTGCTGAAGCCATGCTCTAGGAGATTGTTTAAGCTCATAAAGGGACTTAAGAAGTCTGCAAACCTTCCCATAATATTCCCCTTTAAGCCAAAAACCAGGTGGTGGCTCCATATAAATCTCCTCATCAAGATCACCATATGAAAGGCATCTTTAACATCCATCTGATGGAGAGGCCAGTGATGGCGAACAGTAAGAGAGATATGGATGCAAACAATAGCAAGTTTAGCAATTGGAGCAAAGGTAGCAGTGATCAAGTCTAGGAGTTTGAGTGAAACTTTTAGCAACCAGTCGAGTCTTATAGCGTTCAACGGTACCATCCTTGCAATATTTAACAATGAATACCCTTTTGCATCTCACAGGACGCTTACCAGGAGGAAGATCAACTAGAGCCCATGTATTATTTTTCTGAAAAGCCTCCATCTCAGTAATCATAACTGCATACCAAGAAGGATGACGAAGGGCTTCACTCACAGACCGCAAAATGGTGACGGAGGAAGTTAAATATAAATAACTGCGATACTCTGGAGAGAAACCCCGATTTGACAAAAATTGAGCAATAGAGTGAGCAGTGATACAACTATGCTGACCTTTGCGCAAAGCAATAAGTAAGTCAGAGTCGATAGTAGATAAAGGAGTAGGAACTGGAGGAGAGGAGTTTCCTCAATCTAATGTTAGTGTGTTTGGCACTTGTCACCAACATGCATTTTCCACTTGTTAGCAATGTTTTGATTGAATACATGCATGTCCCTGTTAGTTTGCTTCTAAAATGTATACAAGAACATGTATGCTATGCCTTTATATTAGAGTTTCCATTCTAAATTATCATTACTATTTTTTTCTCTCATCTGATTATTGGTAATCCAGGTTGTTTTATTTATGTTATGGCTAATATATTTTGTGTTATGTATAAGGCCTTTTGCTTATCAAATCCCATTTATTAACTTTAGTGGTTTTTTTTTTTCAAATGTAATTATTAAAGTTTGCAAGTGTATGCCTCATTTGTTCATAGGATGTAGTTTTACTTTAATAAAACAGATTGGACCACATCTTTCCATATTCCTCCTAAGATCTCTCTGGGTAATCTCTTTTACTCCCTCTTGGATTCTATAATCCCCTTTGTTCATATTCTTCAGCCATGATTTAGCTAGCAGAATGAATTATTTCAGTCCACAATGGTATTGAGAGTTTTATTTGTTGCATCTGTGGAAAGCGGAAGTTCTATTTATCTTCTTGCTTCCAATGGTTCTTCTCATTTGTTGTGCAGTGCTGGATACTGCTTGACGTTTATTTTCTCTTTTTATTCAGGAGATTGAGAGTTTGAAGTCACTGATGGATGAATGTCCTGAAGATAAAGATATCCTGGACATGGCAACTGAGGAATTGGGTCTGGCAATGAAAGAAGAAAAAAGACTGCAGAATCTGTTGCTGTGGTCATTACTTCCCAAGGATGATGCTGATGTGCGGGACTGCATTTTGGAGGTGAGAGCAGGTAACAAAAATTTATAAAGTTGGTTCTGAATTCCAGTGCTTACTTCCCTGGTGTTAATCTGTACCCAAATTTTCTCAGGCGGTAGCTTTCAAATTATAATTGAAAAAATTTTGTATCAGGAACTGGAGGGGAAGAGGCTTCTTTGTTTGCCATGGACATATTTAAAATGTGAGTCGCTACAATATGATTAATATTACTTGTTTGGGATTCTGTTTTCAAGTTCTCATTTGAGATTCTGACCTTGTTTAAATTACATCAGGTATGATAGATACTCACTGAAGAAGGGTTGGAAGTTTGAGGTGGTAGATATAACAGAGTCTGATCTTAAAGGATACAAGGTAGGTCTTCCATTGATCAATTAACATGAACTCTTATGTATTCCATCTTTAGACAGGTAGGCCTAATTGTGAGGTTAAGCTTATCAGTACTTTTCAATAGTTGATACAAAGGACGGACATCATGTGGATGATGTCGTGTATATTGCAACAATTTCATTTTTGGCTGTGCAACAAGTTTCTTACCTGTAGTTCTTCGTGTCAGGAAGCTAGTGCAGCAATCTCTGGAGCTGGTGTATATGGAAAACTTAAATTTGAGAGTGGTATTCACAGAGTGCAGGTTTTATTACTCACTATCTTTTAGTTAACTTATGGCTAGTACCAGTAAATACAGACTTTATTTTTATTTTTGTTTTCCTGGCAGCGAGTTCCAGTGACAGAGAAGTCTGGACGTGTTCACACCAGTGCAGTGTCTGTTGCTATCCTCCCTCAGGCTGATGAGGTGCCGGCCTGTTTGAATTGATGTTCTGAGATACATTATATTGCATCGGACAGATGTTCCTTTCAACTCTAATGGCCTATTTGGTAGAAAACAGTGCGGAGAAAGTGAGTGGGGAGGGGGGGAAGGATGAAGGTCTGGAAGGGGAGGAATGAAAGGATAGAATTTTCATCGCTTAGTAGGAAGGATAGGAAAGGCAAAGGTAAAGAAAGGAAAGGAAAGAAAGAATGGAGGGGAAGGTTGTCGGCCCACCCCTTTCTTGCTTCAAACAATACCCTTCTTTTACCATGTAAAATGAGAGGAGAGTAAAACAGCTTTCTCCTATTCTTCCTACTCAACCGAAAAATGGTAAATCAAACACCACCTGTTAATTCCTTTCTCCTATTCTTCCTACTCAACCGAATAAAAGGAGAGTAAGACAGCTTTCTTTCCCCATATATATACTTTTTTCATCTCTCTTACCTTTCCTTCCTCCCAATTTTTCATGCCTTATGCTTAATGTAGCTCACTGTTTGATATAACAATTGTATGGCTCTTGTTCAATATTTTATGTCATTAGGCAGTGTTTTAAGTATCATAGGTCTTCCATTATCGTTGATGGCTAGAGTTTTTATATGTGGGGACTATTTGATCATATTTCAAGGCTTTTACAGGTAGATGTCCAGTTGAGAAATGAAGATTTGAGAATTGATACGTATAGATCTGGTGGTTCAGGTGGTCAGCATGCAAATACTACTAACAGTGCTGTTAGGATAACTCATATTCAATCTGGGATGACAGTTTCCATACAAGATGAGCGATCCCAACATATGGTAAAAGATTCTAAACTATTTCAACGATTTTACCTTATCATCTTTAAACTCTAATAGAATTGACATGTTCTTCACACATTTGGAACCAATCATATCTACCACAGATACTGTTCTGTTACAAGTGCACCTCTCCCTAATTTAGCTGTCACTGGTGACTGAAGAATTACCTGGTTTTTGGTTTACCTAATTACTGTAGGTTCCCAAAGCTGAGTAATTGGTTTTTCTCTTTTAGTTCTAGCATCATGGAAATGGGTAATTCTTTTTGTTTGGTTTTGGATGGTCAACTTAAGTAAAATCCAACAATCGATTGATCTTCAATCTAGTAAAAAGATATTGTATCTATGGGATGCTTATATGAAAAAAAACTGGTAGATTATTAATCTAATTAGATTAGGCCTTTCAAATAACTAAGCATTAAAAATAATAAATAAAGCAGTTAGTGTGTATACATACTCGATATTCTGAAGCAATAAACAATAATTTTAACACAAAATGTTGAAGATTGCGTTTCTTCTTTCTTTATTCTGTGTACTTGAGTAGTTCCGTATTTGGCCTTTATGAGTTTGTAAGGTAGATTAGGTCTCATGTATGAAAAATTACATGATATGCAACCAGCAAGCTCAAGCTTGGTTGGTACCTCCTCTGCCTTCCTGTATGGAAGGTTGAGGGTTCAAGTTTAAGGGACAGAGTGAGTGAGTGTGTGTGTGATTTACCTATCAAAAAAATAAATAAATACATGATATGCCAAATTTCAAAGTTGTTGGGCAAACAGTGGGCAATGTGGAATTATATAACGGCTGTTTTTTTATTAGGTAACTGAATTTGTATTATAGGCAAAAAAATACATGGGCACAGGGGCATACCTCAGGAGGCCTACCAAACAAGGCCCAACTACATCGCAAAACCAAAGCAAAACACAAACAAAACCTTCTGCAACTAAACCCAGCAGCAGAGGAACAGCCCAGCCGAAACTCAATACCAACTACACTGCAGTAAGCTCCCCTAAGGAGAAAGAACATCAAAACAGAGGAACAGCCTAGCCAAAACAGAGCAAAACTCAAGCCTAAAACTGCAGCAGCCACCAAGGCATTAGCAGAAACAAATATATTTTGAGGTAGGCTCCAGTGGAGGCTCATCTCCCAGTTAACATACAAATTAGGAACACTTTTCCAAAGACTAGCTTTAACTATAACAGCCTCTGCAATTTAGCAGAAAATCTGATTCATAGTTTAATGCTGACCAATCTACAGTCTAGAGTTCCTTTCTAACCAATTGAAATGTGCAGCAGCACTTAGTCTTCTAATGTTGATGATGAAATCTTATTTCGATTTTTAGCACACTTTACCAATCCTTAGGACCTGTGGATATAAGGCGTGCCTGCTGCACTTTTCTCTGAACTTGAGCTGAAAAGGGGCTGGAGAAGAACAAGTGATTGGCTTTTATCTACAGCATCAGAACAGAGGAGGCAACTGTCTGAATCACATTCCAATCCTTAAGCTTCACTCTTGTGGGCAATCTATTTTTCAGTAGCAACCGTAGGGTGAATGAAAATTTAGGAAATGCTTTTCTAAACCACACTATATTATACCATTCCACCCTATCATCGATGCCCCTTAGGCCATTCCAAGCAGAAGCAGTTGAGTATTTCCTTGATTTGTCAAGTCCAGGTCATTGTATCTCTTTCCAAAACCGTGGGTTTAAAAGAGGCTGGGGTATGTCTTATAATCTTTCTAATAGCAAGCGAAGTTCTAATAGGCCATCTTCTTCTGACATTATCTGTCTTAGCCCATTTTCAGTCTTTCATAGAAATTATAGAGAATACCTTAGCATCATGAGAGCTCCCTAGATCATTGATGATTGTGGGCAAGGAAATAAAATATTGATAAAAAGGGTATATCGCAAGCACAAAATTACAGATATATTATGGATATTTCACAATTTGTTTTTATAATAATGATGGATATAAATATTTAAATGATGGAAACTTTTAATGAAAATTTTATAAGTATTAATAAAGCCTAATACACGACTTTATTTTAAATATTAGTTACACATAAAATATAAATTTGACTAGTATATGATGTGTAGGGTATGGGTGCGCGCTATTGATGATATGAAAATCTCTAATCTCTTTAATATCGCTAAATTTAACTATATTAAAATTAAATAAAAGTAAAAATTAATAATATAATTTTTTTGATAAGTAAAACATAATAACATAAATATAAATTTACAACTATGCTAATCATTTATATACATATAATATAACCAACCTATAATTGATACCTTGTGAAATACATTGGCGTAAATTCAAAACTATTAGTACTATTTTTTTCACATGGACCACTCATAATGGACCTAAAATGAGTTTTTATTTTTATTATTAATTTTTTTATTGGGGATAGTTAAGTGGCCCTCATAGTGAGAGTTGAACTTGAAACATTGGGGATATTACTGTAACCTCTTCCCAACTCAACCAACACCAAGGAGACCTAAAATGAGTTTATCATGGTGCTCTATCTATCTTTGTCATTTATTATTTATGTAACACTATCTAATTTTAAATATATCCTTGTATTTTTTACTTCGCATCTTTAAGCATTTCAATTTAACATGGAGCAAATGAATGATAATGACACATAGCAATATCTTACCAATAATTGTTTGGATATGAATTCCTTGCTTATATTCATTTAATTCTTTATAATGTAATATTGTAATTGAAAATACTAGTCTTGTTTATATGTTTTAGCTACTAAAGGACTATATCATTAACCCTTTAAGAATTAATAATTGTAGAAAATTTAAAAAATTGGCATATTATTATTAAATATTAAGTTTTTCTGGAATCTTCATTTATGTGAAACTTGTTCACAAATCCGTAACTTTTGTTTTTTGATAAGTAACTGTAATTGTATATAAAAGAGCGCCCGAGGGGGGCAAACCCATAAACAAGGAAGAGGCTAGATATTACAGCCTTAAGCTCCCCAAAAAATCCACAAGGTTTCCTACATACATTGGGAAGGCTTCTCTAGCAAAAAAATGAAGTAAACACACAAGCTCGTCTTTGAGGGTGGGAGGATTTTTTCCAACCCCTTCAAACCTATAATTCCTTTCCTTCAAGATTAACCACACCAAACAAATAAGAATCATCTTCCAAACCCTTCGGATATCCTTGGGAATCCTAAAACTCGACCACCTGATAAGAAGGTCCTTTAGAGTTGCGGGCATGACCCAACTACAACCAAAAACAACAAAAACCATATACCAGCAATCCCTCACGATAGGACAGTGAATTAGAATCTCGTCTGCATTCTTGCACATGACATACCTTCCAACTAGGTGGGACCCCCTCCTTTGTAGTTTATCGGTTGTCAATATGCTCTCCCATGTGGCTTCCCAGGCAAAGAAAGCTGCCTTGGTAGGGATACAAGAGAACCAAATCAAACTCTTAAGGAAAATGGACTTCCCTGTCGACCAATAAACTCCTATAGAACGACCGCATTGTAAAGATCTTATCGGTTGTGGCCTTCCAAACCATATTATCCCCACTGGTACTAGTGCCCCTGCCATCTATACAAAACCTCTATTAGCCATGTGACCTCCCCTAGTTCCCAATCCGTAACTTTTATTAAATAGAAAGTTTGAAGATAGTCTTTCAAAAATGGACTTTTTCCTAAAAATTATTCCATTAATATAATCTAAGTTAATAACAAATTTCATAGTTTTCTTCTACAGTACTCATAAAATATTAGTAACAAATTATTGTGCTTCTTAATTTTAATGATTAATATGATAAAAATTCTAAAATAATTGATTACTAAATAATCAAATTATTCATTTTTCGCAACGAATTGCTTTCAAAGAGTTTAGAGTTGGACACCATGTGGGCACTTAAAATTACCTGTAACTCACGTACTCCTCATACTATCTGTTGTAAATATTAACTTAATTTGTAGCTTAATTTAGGCATTAAATTAATTGTATGGATTGATTGATTGATTAATTGATTGTATTGATTGTAGGAATTAATTTAGGATAGTTTCCTTATTTACTTACAAGTTGTGACTATAAATATTGACTTGCTAGAGAGAAGAATATATCTTTTTCATTCTCTAAAATACGTTCGACATGGTATCAGAGCAGGTTTTATAAACCAGTAGCTTCTCTTTCTCGGTCCTCTCCTTCTTAGTGTCTCTCGTTTCGTTTGTCCATAACTTGCAGCCTGGCTCGTGACAAACTTGACCCTCGTGTTCATAAATGCATATTTATTGGTTACTCACGCACACAGAAAGGTTACAGGTGCTATAGTCCTATCTTGCGTAAGCATTTTGTCAGTGCTGATGTCACTTTCTTTGAGATTGTTCCCAATTATTCTCCAGAAGGAAGTTAGTTACAGGTACCATTATTTCCTGACCTTGTTTTACCTACTAGTGTTTCTACTCGCTCTCCTATTTCTCAGGTGTATGTTCGTCGTCACCAGGCTACAACTCCAGTCACTCTTCCTGCTGGACCTTCTCTCTCACATCCTCCACCTACCTCGTCGTCTGCCAATCCATCTCATTCTTTTGACTGTGATCTTGATCTGTCCATTGCAGTCCGTAAAGGTACACGTACTTGCACTGCTCATCCTATCTCTAACTTTGTCTTTTATGATCATTTATCATCTTCCTTTCAAGCTTTCTCTTTGTCCCTGTTATCTCTCGTTGTTCCTAAATCTTACAAGGATGCTCTTTTTCCACCTTGGTTGGCGGACTGCAATGGAAGAGGAAATGCATGCTTTGGAATTAAATAGTATTTGGGCTCTTGTTCCTAAACCTGCCGATGCTAAAATTGTTGGCTGTCGTTGGGTCTTCACAATCAAGCAGAATCCAAATGGTATTGTTGATCGGCTGAAGGCTTGCCTTGTGGTCAAAGGTTTTACCCAAACCTATGGCATTGATTACACCGAGACTTTCTCACCTGTTGCCAAATTGAATTCTGTTCGGGTTATCATATCTCTTACTGTGAACCTCGACTGGCCTTTTCATTAGTTCGATGTCAAAAATGCGTTCCTATATGGTGATCTTGCTGAGACTGTGTATATGACTCAACTACCTAGTTTTGAGTCCAAGAGGGAGTATGTTTGTCATCTTCAGAAATCTATTTATGGACTCAAACAGTCACCCCAAACTTGGTTTGATAAATTTAGTAAGGCAGTCATTTCTCACGGTATGACTTGGAGCCAAGCTAATGACTCGAATATTCTTTAAGAAGACGCAAAGCGGTATTGTAATTCTAGTTGTCTACGTAGATGATATTGTGATCATCGACAGTGATAAGGTAGGTATCCAAACATTGATTCGCCATCTTGGTTCCATCTTTTTCATCAAAGATCTTGGAAAGTTATGTTATTGCCTTGGTATTGACGTCGCAAGATGAAAAGCAAGGATTAGTTTGTCTCAGAGGAAGTACACTTTTGATATTTTGAAAGAGAGAGGTTATTTTGGCTCTAAACCTGCAGCTACCCATGGAGACCAATCTAAAGTTGATGCCAAATGAGGGTGATTTGGTTGAGGATCCAGAGATGTATCGAAGACTCGTGGGTAAGCTCATTTATCTAACCATTACTCGACCTGACATCTCCTATGCAGTTAGTGTTGTGAGTCAGTTTATGACTAGTCCTCGAGTTCCTCATATAGATGTAGTTACTCGTATCTTGAAGGATCTTAAGAATGCCCCAGGACGTGGTCGTCTTTATCGATCATCTGGACATCTTCGAATTGAGGAATATATTGATTCTGATTGGGCAGGATCACCTTCAGATCGCAAATCTATCACTGGTTATTGTACTTTCTTAGGGGCTAATCTCGTGAGTTGGAAAAGCAAAAAGCAGTTCGTTATGGCACGTTCTAGTGCTGAGGTAGAATATCAAGTAATGACACATACTACTTGTGAGTTGACTTGATTAAGAACACTTGTGCAAGAATTCGATGTTCCAGTATGTGGTCCAACACCTCTCCATTGTGACAATCAAGCGGCGATTCATATTGCTAACAATCTAGTCCTTCACGAACGGACCAAGCATAATGGAGTTGATTTTTACTTCATTCAATTTAAAGTAGAGATTCAAGAAAATCACCACTCCGTTTGTTCCTTCTGGTAGTCAACTTGTTGACATATTTACCAAATCTTTATCAAAAGACTGTCATCGACTCTATTTGTAGCAAGTTTAGAGTAATAGATATATATTCTCTAACTTGAGGGGGAGTGTTGTAAATATTGATTTAATTTGTAGCTTAATTTAGGCATTTGATTGATTGTATTAATTGGTTGATTGATTGTAGGAATTAATTTAGGATAGTTTCCTTATTTATTTGTAAGCTGTGACTATAAATATTGACCTCCTAGAAAGAAGAATATATCTTTTTTATTCTTTAAATACTTTCGACACTATCCTCCCAACACCCTGCCACAATACCACTATCCACCAACTCATGGGCCGTACCTCCAACCTCATTAGTATTCATCTCCATAACAATACAGTACAGTTCCACCTCCTTCAGATGTAGAGTTTTGGATATGGTATCTTTGGGTCACTAAATGTTTAATGGATGTGGTTATCATAAGCAACAACTTGAGGATTCTAGTGGTAGTACCAGTACAACGGGGTTGGGAGGTCTTTACTCTTTACTGTTTCTTTCGGTCAAGGAGAAGGATAACAAGCTTATAATGATGGTGACAGAGATGGGAATTATAAAGAACCTGCACGCTGTTCATTTTGGTGATGATTTTTTGAATCAATGAAGGTAGAAAATATGAATATAAATTTATAATTCTAATGTGAATCAAGAAGTAATTGACTAAATTAATATCTATTAATATTTCGTTCTAGTTGTAGTATTGTAGAAAATTTGAATTGTCTTGCCAACAATTATTTGTCTTTTTGTTATGAATTATTAATTATGAACTTATAATTGCAATTGTCGTTATTATTTATTATAATTTGTTTATTAGTTTGATTAAAAAAATAATATAAACTTTGATAAGTAAAACAACTTTTTAAGTGTCAAAATTAAAATAAATAATTAAAAATACTAAAATGTGACAAATTGGGGTTAAAAAAAACAGTGACTTTTAATGGGTTTACTAGTGATTAAAAAAAAATTACATTACCAGTTTTCAAATTCCTGTTATATATTGACCGATATTCCTAATACTGTTACACTGCAATTGCGAAGCAATTTTTGGTTCAAGTCTGATTCTGATGGTGTTTGTAGTCTGGGTCTGCTTCTAGGCATAGCTGGAATTGTCTTGTTGAAACCCTTAAATGTTGTATTGTACTGTAACTAGGTTCATGTTTTAGGCAACACTTTCAGTTACATCTTCTGCACTCATACCTGTTAAGAACTTCCTATTATGATTTTTTAGACTTTTGTTGCCATACTAAGATGTGTCAAGAGGGATATGAATAGAATTAATGTTAATAGCATTAACCTGAGTGAGAAGACATTATTAACTCAGCATTTTTTTTCCTTGCTGAGGTGTAGGCACATACATTTCTGGTTCTATTATGTGGTATATATTTAGTTGGCGTCTTTTTTGAGTTATGTGGCCTAGTTTTACTTAGATATTGAAATTTAACTTTGTTTGAATACATCAGCACATTGGTTATCAAGTACAATTTCTATACTTTTTTAATGCTAAACTATTAGAACGGCATTATCAGTAATTTTTCCAACTGTGTATTATTTAGATTTACATTTCCTTTTGGTTCTTGTTCTTCCCCTTCGTTTTCTTCTCTTCTCATTGTGGGTTTTTTGATAGAACAAGGCGAAAGCTCTCAAGGTATTGTGTGCAAAGTTATACGAAATGGAGAGATCTAGAATTCAGAGAAATCGATCAAAACTTCGGTCGGATCAGGTATAAATGACCAAGATGGAAATTAATTAATTATTCTATTGTAATTATTACCCTTACTCTCGACATGTTAAACAGATTGGTAGTGGGGACAGATCTGAACGCATCCGCACATACAACTTCCCACAAGGGCGGGTTACTGATCACCGTGTTGGCGTCACTCACCATTCGATAAATGATATTATGCAAGGAGAAAATCTTGATATCTTCATTGATGCACTTCTTTTGCAACAAGAAATGGATGCTATTGCATCGTTCAGCTCGACGCAATAATACTAATCAAGATCTGTTTCTGCCAATCTCCACCCTCATTATTCTTCGTAACAATTCTAGTTTCTTACTGTATTTGATATATAGCTGGGCAAATTCTGCGCGAAAGGTGGAGGGAATCAATTTTGCTGGTAGATCTAGCTTTTAAAATTTAGAGCTAGCATTAATGACGTAAGGGTGTTATGCAGTGATAATAAATAGAGGCTGGACTTGGTGCACATAAATGCTATGAACATGGGTTTGCTACAATGCTTGTAGTGTGATAATAGACGGATCCACTCAAACTGGGCTCTTTTCTGTGGACCAGCGTCAAATGATATCTGCCATTGCTAGATGATGAATACATCCATTATTTTGTTTTCTTTGATTTGCTGTTTTGTGGAAGATGGGATTGCCAGAGGAGTTCAATTTATGTTTTAACTGATGTCCCTAATAATAAAAATTAGGGAAAATTACGGTTCTGTGAGGTATTTATGAATCAGTCAATTGGAAGTTAAATTTTAGAAGAAAGTCATCTTAATAAACCTAGTGATTGGGATCTCCAATTTTTTTTGTTTTTCTATTTCTGCCCATTCCAATCCCAAGGACCTATCAGTTAACTTATACTTCAAACCTATGTTTTACAACTGTTTTAGCCACATTTTGATTTCTTCATTCACCATTAGTAGTATGTGTGTATATATATATATATATATATATATATATATATATATTGGATAAATTACATGAATTTTTTCTGAGGTTTTTTTGACAATTGTAGATGGTAGTTCTTTAGTTTTTGAAATTATATTGCATCTTCTGTCAGTCTTGTTGGTTAGATGGAGTTAACAGAATTTTAAAAAAGATGAATTAACCCTTCAATTGAATATTATTATTTAGTCAAAAAGTATAAAAAAATAAAAAATCTATGCACCACCAACCGTATTAATTCCTGATAATATTCATCTAGTTTTTAATATTACATTGCACCCTCTATTAGTCTTGTCAGCCAGATGAAGTTAACAGAATTTTGAAAAAGATGAATTTACCTCTCAATTGAATATTATTATTTAGTCAGAAAGTGTTAAAAAAAAAAAAAAACCCTTTGTACCACCAACTTTATTAATATAATATGACTAATTAATTAACAATAAAAACATCGTAAATGCTGAGAAAAGTGAACAACAATCCTTTCCTTCATTGTTAATGCTAGCTTCAAAAACACATAAATCCATAGACATTACTCTAACCTTAAACTTGTAATGTAAAGAAGCAAATATGACACACACACACACACACACACACACACATCTATAAACAAGTGGAGATTGAATTATGTGTATATAATACCCGTCTATATGTGTGTGTGTGTGTGTGTTTGTGTGTGTCTATGTATATATAAATACACAGAAATTATATACACATGATTTTTTCCATCGCGTTGGCCTGTAATTTCCTGATCGATTCACTGCGTTCCAACAATGAGTAAAGGTAAGGATTTTGGGAGAATTGAGTGGGTGGTTAGAGACCGATTGAAGGAAGATTTGGGTTTCTCAAAGAATTCGGATTTTTCAACGAAACCAGCCATGGTTCTAATCAACAACTCAATAAAATTTGAAATACCCAGGTGCGCCACCTCCATTCCGATAGTCAAGCATCGATTCCAAACGATTGTTGGGTTAAGGATCTTTTGCAGATCTGTGAGTCTCATTGGGTTTCTTTCTCTACAATTAACTCCCTCTTGAAGTCTTACCTTGAGTTATATGATTACAAATAATTGGTGGCTTCAAATCTCCCTGGGTTTCCTCTCTACAATTAACCCCATTTGTATGACATTCTATCAATTGATATTGGTGTGCCCGAATTCAGCTCACAAGGTGAAGTTGACATGTGGCAGTTTAGTTCAAAAAGGTGATCTCCAGATCTTATCGCTCAGTGTTGAGGTTTGCACATTAAGAATCAATTATTCAAAAATATGCGAGAATTGACTAAGTCAGAAGAATCATATCAAATCCCTACTTTCGTGAGAAAAATCTCAATAACAAGATATTCGTCATCTATAAAAGGGGTAAGACCTCAACTTGAAGAGGTACGCTCGCTTCTAAACTTCACATTTATTTATAGTACTTTCTTGTTTAAGCTACTAACTTGACCGTAGGAGGTTTATTCACCGGACCTTCACCGGTGATATTCTAATTCCTCATTTACAGAAACTTTGACAAGGGAATTTCGAAGTGCCAACTATCGAAGGTGGGAAACGATATCATCAGTTTGGCTCTGTTTGTGGGAAATCGGCAAAGTTCTTCATCGAATAATAAAAGTGGCTCGAAACTTGCGACCAAGATAACTAGCTCCGGTCCTAGCATAGGCCCTTGCGCAAAGACGCACCAGTGTACGTCAACCCCGTCAAAGCACAGCTGATCGGAGAATAAATTCCATGGCCTAGCAGATTAAAACTTTTAAGCCAAACTGTGGTGAATCTAGTTCAGAGTCAACAAGCTTTCATCGTACAAATTCAGCAGTCGCCTCAGCTAGTTCAAAACCAATAGTCTCCTTAGCCAGATGAGAACCAGTAAATGCCTCAATCAGTTCAGAACCAACAACCGTCTTAGTCAGTTCAGAACCAGCGGATGCCTTAGCCAGTTCAGAATCAAAAACCTTTGAATGACCAAAACGAAAACGTACCCCCTGGGTAGGGGCAACCTCCTCAGCAAGTAAACCAATTAAAGAACCTGGAACAATTAAATGCTTGGGTGATACCCCAACAATCTAGAAGTCACCATCACTCATGTCAAAGCCGAGACGAGGAGGACGAGTCAGGAAATCTTTTTAGGTCTAGAGTCGCCCAACATGCGACTTTTCACGACCCAAAATGCACCCTGCGCAGATCAAGGGCAGGGACCGAGGGCGCGGCCCCGCGAGCCATCCCCCGCTTATCAAATACCGATTAAGGATCATTAATACATGCTATCACATTAGTTAATTAAGTACCATCATCATAATATGGTTATACATGCTATGATAAAAGTAAATGTTTAATTACAGATCCTTAAATAAAAAGCCATAGCTAGGACGTGGGCTTATGGGAGAGAAAAGACTACATTACACTTAGTCTAATTACAATTACATCAAAAGTGTCCACTATTACTTGCAAAGGATGGGTCTGTGAGAAAAATATGGCGCCTACTCGCGGTGAACGCCCTACAGTCCTTCTGCAGTGTCCTTCCCTAAAAAAATGATATATTTCTAGAGTGAGCTAACTTAGCTCAGTAAGTAAATTCCTTTCGCTCTGCCATGAGTCAAGGTCAGGGTCAGTTTAAATAGAAGAATACAAACAAATGACAAGCAAAGGATATAACAAATAGCCAATAATCAAGAGAGTGAATCACTAAAAATGTCCCGTGGGTCCAAAAGGCACATCCCAAGCAGTATGAAAAAGATAACGTAAACAGTTTAACAATTCAATAATAGGGATTTAGCCTATACAACAATCAGCTGCTAGAAATCACAAGATATCAAATTGAGTCCAAAGATAGGCTTGAAAAGCGTATCCATAATCAAAGAATGCATCATTAGATTATGATCAAAATAAAAGATATGTGATATTAACAAAATAGATGCTATCAACAAATAGGGCCCGACTACCCCCAAAAACACTCATTCAAATTTACCCCTCATTCGGGTTCTTGAATAGTACTAAGAGCTCTTATCATATATCATGTCCTCCATGGACTAGATGTTGGGTATCATTCCCAATTATTGACCCGTAGGTCCCAATCAACATCTATAGAATCAGGATGGATGTTGTGACAGACACAACTCCTGACACTCATAATAATATTATGATCAGCGAAATTCTACAAAGAATGTATATATACGTGGAATATCAAATTCTCAATAGTGAGTAACATAGCAGTTTTTCAATATCCAAATCAAAGGTATAGAAATGCGCAAGTAATCACATCAAGATATTGGTAAATGAAATCTCAACATATCCACGAGGAAGTAGAAGTGTCAAATTGTGGAATCAAATAACTGTCAGGTATGTATAAGAGTACAAATTGGTAGCATCGAGAAACCATACTGTGACATGGCTAAGGAATACCACATATTAGAGTTTAGGTTTACTTACCTCAAAATGGTTCCTCCTCCCTTCAAGAGGAATCATACCTCATTCTCCTTTCCTTTTGATGATCCTATAAATCAGGAAACATTATTTAGTTCAATATTGTTCATGGACTTAATATGATTTTATTGATGGATTTATGGTCTTTTAGTCTTATGGGTCGTGTTTTAAGTCTATAGACTTATGCGATTTAGGTTGTAACCTAATTGACTCCTTTACCCTTCCTTAGTAGCCCGTTGTACCTTTAAAGTGTTCTAAAAATGGCCAATTTTGCATATAAGTATTTTACGTATCTTATTTAACAAAATGGACTCCACCGTTGAGTTTGGAACATCGAAAAAACTTAGGGTAGGTACCCTCATAATTTTTGGAGGTCATTTAGTGGCTTCATTTAGCCTTTAGGACATTTTTGGGATTAGTCCAATTTGTCCATTCACATTTTTCAAGATTTAATTTCACAAATTGGATTCTGCCGTTGAGTTTGGAATGCCCAAAAATATTGGGTTACACTATCCTTTTATTTTATTTGGGCATTGGAAATATTTTTCTAAATTAAATTATTTTATTTTATATTATATATATATATATATTAAGTTACTATTTTGACAAAGTGTCACAATGGCTCAGGCGTGGGGTTTAACACCCTCACGTGCATGAGGTCCCTGTTTCGAGTCTGAGAAACTGCGACTCCCCTTTACTTTTTTGATTTTTGGTAGACCAAACAACGGATAAGGGGTTAAATCAAGGATAGGCTATCTTGCTTTGCCTCTGGTTATCAAATCAGGATCTTTTACCTTCGTTCCCAAATAGACCTATACCTATTTAAAATTTAAAAACTCTAATGCCTAAAACGACACTGTCCCATTAAAAACTAAACCCACTTAATAATTCAGTTGGGGCCCGACCCAAATTCGACCAGAGACCCTGACCCGCATAGTACCTTCTTCCCCAAGTCTCCGCCGAGGGTTCCGGTCACCCTTTTCGACATTGGCGACCTTTCCAACGGGGTTCAACCCCTTTTTTGATGGAGGTTTCATATCCATTCTCAAAAATGGATTTGATACATGTTTGGCCGTCAAACAAAGCCATTACAGTGGTTGTTCTGGCGAGCCCTTATTTTCTTATTTCGTGAGATTCTAGACAGTGTTTTCATCTGATTTTTCTTCCTATGGATTTTTGGGAGTGTGGGGAATGTTTTTGCGTTCTTAAAACTAAACAAAATAGGTTTAAACCTAAGTTTCCAATTGTTCTCTCCTTGGCTGCAACTCCCTTTAGAATTCTTATTTCTAAGCCAAAATGTGTGTTTCTTGTTCCTTTGTGACCCATTTTTGGTCTAGTTTTGGCCCTCGATCACCAAACGACATTTGGTTAAGGGTTCTGTTCTGGCGAGCCATGACTTTCTTATTTCGTGAGGTTCTAGACAGTGTTTTTATCTAATTTTTCTTCCTATGGATTTCTGGGAGTGTAGGGAATGTTTTTACGTTCTTAAAACTAAACAAAATAGGTTTAAACCTAAGTTTCCAATTGTTCTCTCCTTGGCTGTAACTCCCTTTAGAATTCTTATTTTTGGGCCAGAACGTGTGGTTCTTGTTCCTTTGTGACCCATTTTTGGTCTAGTTTTGGCCCTCGATCACCAAACAACATTTGGTTGAGGGTTCTTTATAACCCAATTTTTTTTGGTTTGACTAAGGTGGGTTCTTGGGGTTTGCTTAGCCTAAATTGTTCAATTTCACCTCTATTCTCTACCATTATGCATTAAAATCACATGCATGCATATCAGTTTCATCCAACAACACAAAATAGTGATAAATATACTTCTTTTTTTTTCTTAGAGAGAAAAGCTAAGTTTGAGGGTTTTACCTTCCAATGGTGGTTTTGTTCTCTTGGGCTTGAGCTACTGAACTAGATTAGTGAGCATGCATGTACAGTTTCTTCACCCTCCTTCTTCTTCCTCTTCTTCACTTTCTTTCTTTATAATTCTCTCTCTCTCTCTCTCTCTCTCTCTCTCTCTCTTTCTTTCTCTCTACCCGCACACCACACACACATGCATAATACACTTGGTTGTCTGCCTTATACGCACAACATATATATAAAACACACACATAATATACATATATATACACATGTCATTTATATATATATATATATATATCTTGTGAGATATATAGCACAAATGTGTTGCAGTCAAGTTGGTTATTATTTTTGGTATAAGATTCTCCCTCTTTTTTTGGTCTTGGGTTCAAGTCTTTTGGCCAACACTTTTGGGCTTATTTTCTCTATTTTTCTCTTCTTATGCCTTGTTTGGTATTTTGGGTGTGTTTGTTGAATTTTTGAAGTTGTGTTTCAATTGTACTAAAATCTCTTGGTATTCTCCCCGTGTTTTTGATTTTTGTATGCTTCATCTACATGTCATTAATTTTATTTTTGACACGTTACATCATGTTTAGTTTATACCAAAACTATATTATATTTATCGAAAAATTCTTATACAAATTTGTTTTGCTCACGTTTCATGCTAATTTCGCCCAATTGCACTTCGTGCACTAATTTTAATGTTCACGAGCTACAAATTTCAATTTAAGATGCCTAAAATTAATATATAATTAATTACTTTGCCTATTTGAGTCAGGATATTACACGGTCGAACAACTCTATAATTTGTTCGTTATGTGAGGGACTCCTTTCACTCCGGCTATAATGGCAGAGGTACCTCCAAAGAAGTATGTCCTTCCAAAAATTAAACTTTATGATGGTGGCACTGACCCTATCATTTCCAGCATACCATGGCTTTTTAAGGAGGTACAGACACACTAATGTGCAGATCGTTTGTTATGAGCCTTAAGGGAGCAGCGCTGGAGTGGTTCCGCCGTCTATCTCCAAACTCAATTTCAAGCTTCACATATTTGAGTAGTAAGCTTTTGAGCAGGTTTATCACTAGTAGGAGTTTTAGAAGGGGTCCTGAGTTTCTGTTAACAATCAAACGGAATAAGGGCGAATCTCTAAGGGACTTCATTAGGGAGATTCAACAAGGAGCTTACCTTAGTGGAAGGATGTGAAGAATGATTTTTAGTCACAACTTTGACCTTTGGCCTCTCTCCTGGAAGATTCAAAGATTCTCTCATTAAGAATCCTCCAACCAACATGACTGAACTATTGCTAAAATCTCAGAAGTACATCACCTTGGAAGATGTAAGGTCCTCCTCAAAAGAAACGAAAGAGTTAGCTAAGAAAGAGGAGCAACCCCCCACAAGGTTGACTAGAGACGAGAAGAAGAGACTTGGAGTCCGGAGAGACGAGAAAGAAAAGATTTGCCAAGCACCTCAAAGAAAGGTAACCTTTACACACTTCTAAACGCATCTCTGAGGCATATTCTCCATCATATACAATCATAAGAAGAACTTAGATGGCCGGACAAGATGCGGGGAAACCATGGGAAAAGGAATCAGAGCAAGTATTGTGATTTCCACAACAATCATGGCCATACAACGGATGAATGAAAAATTTGAAAATAAGAAATTGAAGGTGTCATGACCCGAAACCCACCCTGTGCGGATTCCCGAATCACGACCGCTGCCCTTCAGCCTGGGGGCCTTAGGACGAGGCTTACATAAGTAACGGTATCGGAAGGCGGTGCGACTTGTGTTTGCGGAAGGCATGAAAAACTTTTTCTTTTCTTTTCTTATTTTAGATTTACGCACATCCACCTGGTACTACCATTCTTCAGAATGGTACACTTGATTATACATTCAGAGCATAATAAAAACTTAAAGACTTTATAATTAATACATGTTCAACTGCCCCGTGAGGCTTAATATATAACAATCTTACTATCTTCTAATGTGAAAGTGACTACCACAATTTCATAGTGCTTCCCCAAACTGCTAGTCCTATAAGTAGTTGTTTATGCCCTTCCTCAAAATGGACAAAGCTTTAATCATCATCATCATAAAAAATTAGGACTACCATCAGTCACTTGAAAGGGGGTCGGATAAAAATTCGGGTAAGCTAATCTACGTTGTGAGTAATTCCAACATTTGTCATGGGGTTTTAATTGACAGTGGTTTAGTACAAGTGAGTTTATAAAACAATCACTACCAATTGCTCGTATACTTCGAACATAGAATATATGCATTCTCTAAAACAGATAGCTTTGAAACGTTTAAAGTATTCAAGCTAAACATGTACTTCTTTAAATAGAGTATATGAACTTCAAAACATATAGATATGCATAGTAAAAATGAGGATAAAACCTACTTCCATTTTCAACACAACACTTTATTACTTTCATTAGTGAAATCCGTTTCGAACCAGACTCTCATTTTACTTGTCGTGGAAATATCTCATGCCTGGGGGGTTAGATCTTGCTACCTGGAATTTTTCGTATCGTAGTTGAGTTCCAAAGAAACCCAACGAAATTCGTGGTGCTTATGCATAGTTTTTCTTGCATTTAAAAACATTTAACACATGACTTATTCACATAGATGCTCTTATGAGCATTCAAAACATAATGTTCATGACTTCATGATAGAATCTTCAAATACTTGGAATATGCAGATTTAGAATATTTAAAGAGAAACTGTAGTAGAAACCCTTCATTGAGCATGTCAAAATAGGGTTTATAAGAACAGAATATTTTAAAATAGAAATCATGTAATACTGAATTTGATTTTCAAATGCTTCAGATCTTTTGAACTTAAAATTGCTTCAAATTCATGGAGTTAAATCTCTACTTCAAATAAGAGGTTACTCACCTCTATCCTTTAGGGTTAGTACCAAAAATGCGCTTTCCCACTTCCTTTGTAGTTCCTAGGAACAATTCATGAATAGTCTCATTAACTTCACATTCACTGCAATATCACCTATTGATGCTTTTTAACTTATGCTTAGATCGTATTAAATCCTAAAATGAATTTACGAATATTCCATAAATTTCATATGTACTTAATTTAACTCGTAATCTTAACCTATAACACAATTTAATGTGTTAGGAATTAAACTCACTTCAATTTATACTCTTTTGGTAGCTCCATTAATTTTAAGTTTGATTTATTTACTTCACATGTTTACTTGTCGTGTCCTTCCGTACCTTATTTCAAAACGCGAACCTTACTATTGAGCCCACAACGTCAGAAAGCGTTTCAGTCTATAGTTGCATGAATTTATGCTATTCATAAAATTTTATCTCTTTATTATAAGTACCTCTTTTGGTCAAATAGACTCTACCATTGAGTTCGGAACGTCGAAGAAAGTCGGTTTAGGCTTTCGCGGAATTCAATTTGGACATCTGTGCTAAAAAGGGCAAAACAGTCATTTACACTTTTACGGGTTCTTACTTCTTGAGACCTTTTTTGAAAATCAGACTTCATGGTTGAGTCCGGAATACTCGAAATAATAAAAATTTACTATTCTTTTATTTTAATCGGAATTCGTTTGACTATTTTTTCACTTAGGGGTATTTTGATAATTTCTCCTTTAAATAATTATTTAATTAAATAATATTTTATTCACTTGGGGTCAAAATATAATTATTATAACTTTTGGATAAAATTTATAATTTCACAAAGTCTTATTCCAATTTGGAATAGCCAAACAATGGATTAAATCTAAACTTGGATAAGCTATCCTTATTCTCAATTTTAATCAAATTTCTATCTACTATTCTTGTATCCAAACAGTCCCAAATCATCATTTTTTTAACTTTTAAAAATCCCTCATGCTACACCTGTATTGGGTCTAGCCCATGGGTGGATGGGCGGGTCAACCCGACCTATGGCCCAAAATCACAAAAAAACACCACGTATGCTACTGCGTTTTTTCGGCCAGCCAAGCGCCGGTCATCTTCTCCGGCGATGGCAGCTATTTTTCGACGATTTTCTGACATCCGACCACTTGGGTCATATTCTATTCCTCATGGAATTTCCATATCTACCCTCGGAATTCAGTTTCAGTCACCGGAAGGCGTCAGAAAATGGAGTTGTAGCCAGCTCCGGCGAGCTGTCCCAATTTTTCGACGAATTGAATTTTCACTTTTTCATGGCTTTTTAGCCATTGTTTTGAGCCCAAATTTTACCTACAAGTCGCTGCACTTATGGGCAACAATTTCCAATTCATAAAACAAGCTAAATCGATCAAAAACTCAATGACCCAGAATTTTTCTTCAAACTTTAAATTGGTTTTTCTCACTCGTTTCTTAACCAAATGGGCTGTGGTTTCTTCCTAAATTCACCATTTTTCATGCTCTTTAAAACCATGTAATTATCTCTAAGATTTAATCAATTCTATAAAAAAATTCAATAAATTCGAAACTTGAAAATTATAGAGTTTTCTTACCTTTTTCTTCTTGTTTTTCTCTTCTTCTCCTTCTGTTTTCCACTTTTGAACATCCCAGAACTTCCTTCAGCTTCTTATTCTCTTTTCTAGCACATCCTAACACATGGTATATATATAAACAACCCATGGCCGTATTTCTCTCTCTCTTCCTTCCCTTTCTTCTCTCTCTCTCTTCCTCCCTTCCTTGACTTCCTTCCTCTGCTCTCTTTAATTCTCTCTTTTCCATTTCAGTTTTACATTAATAGTCTCTTGATATTTTGTGTATATATGTATATTATATTAACACACACACCATGTACACACACACACACACTCACTTACACACACACCTTTTGACCGACACTCCTAGCTTCTCGTCACAATCTTCTTTTGTTTTCTTAAATTCTTTTATTTTAATTTTCATTTATAACTTAATCATTTTACCCATACACACACACATATATATATGTTAATATGCATGTATATTAGAACATATATATATATATACAGACTAATAATATATTTATCTATATTTATATTTATATACATGTATTTATATTTTCTTTATTTATTTCTTCCATAAACATATATGTATATTCTTATATACATACATATTATAGCATATTATAACAACATATATATATATATTGATATATATATATATATATACATACTACTAGTGCACACACACACACACACATATATATATATATATATCTATTTATACACTTTGGCTATACACACGTAATACACACTTAATGTGTGTATTTTTGCATGTGTTAATATACATATATAATTATATGTTGTAACACATATCATAAACATGTATAGGAATATACATATTTATATTTCCCGACCCTTGGCCCTTTCTCGTAATAAGTTCTGGACTATCATTTAAATTCTCGTAAAATGTGTCATTATGTTTGGTATTTTGGGTCAGGGTATTACAGAAGGCCTGATTCAGTGGGGGAAACTATGAAGAGTTCACCCAAGATGCACAAAGAACTGACGGCCGACCACATAATGGCAATGAGGACCAACAAAAAGCCTCTCACAAACAGCAAGTGTCACGACCCGAAACCCACCCTATGCGGATTACCGGATCGCGACCGCCGCCCCGAGACCCGAAGGCCTCGGGACAAGGCTCATACATAAGCAACAATATCAGACAGTGATGCGACCTGTGGTTGCGGAAGCGTGAAAAACCTTCTTTTTTTTCTTTTCTTTTAAAAATAAAACATCTGTCGCATATCCGCTTGATACTGCCACTCTTCATAGCGGCACACATAATTATAATAATCAGAGCATAATAATAATAACTAAAGGTTCTACATAGTACATATCCATGTGCCCCTCGGGCTTAAGTACATCATTGTCCAAAAATTTCCATTACAAAAGTTTGACTGATGAAGGGTCCTACTACTACCAAAATATCTCCAAGAACCTACTGGAGTTGCCATTCATTGCTCCCCAAATTGAGCAAGTGTCCAACCTTGATCATCACCTGAAAAATGTTGGGGAATGGGGTGAGCTTCGAAAAGCCCAATGAGTAATTCCTACATCTGTCATGGGTTTTCAATTGGTAGAGGTTTCGTACATGAGAGTTTATAAAATACTCAACTACCAATTGGTCGTATACTTAAACATAGAGAACATGCATTCTTAAATTATGTAGCTTTGAAACATTCAAGGTATTTAAGCTAGAACATATGTTTCCATAAAAGAGTATGTGTAATTCAGAACATGTAACTTAAATTCATGTAAGCATGCATAGTGAAAATGAGGGTAAAACCTGCTTCCATTTCCAAAATCGTTTGTCATATTTTCCCTCTAATTAGGTGGAATCTGTTTCGAACCAGACTCCCGTTTTACGTATACGTGGAGATATCTCAATTGCCTGGGGGATTAGATCCTGCTACCGGGCATTTCACATGATAGATCCGCGGGGTTCCGTACAACCCTACTCACTACCTATGTGATGATGCACATGATAGGTCCGTTGAGTTCCGTACAACTCACAACACTACCTATGTGCTTATTATTTATCTTGCAAAACATTTGTCACATGACTTTTATGTAAAAGCCTTTATGAGTATTTAAAACATGTAACGTATAACTTTTGCAGTGATGCTTCAATACTTGCAATAATCAAATTCAGAATATTTGAGGAAATCAGACATGCTAACTAACTATTTTGAGAAGGAAAACATTTACGAATATAAATATGTAAATAATCGTGGAGCATGTCATAGGAGAATATTTAAGAAAACAGAAATCATGTATACTGAATTTGATATATTAATGTTGTAAATATCTTGAACTTAAAAACATTCGTTGAAATTCGTGGAGTTAAAGCCTCCACTTCAAATGCAAGATTACTCACCTCAGTCCTTTAGGGTTAGCTCTACAGAGGCGCCTTCCCTTTACCTTTCTCTTTCCTTAGCCTATCAAGATTTATGAAGATTCCATAAATTTCATATGTGCTAAATCAACTTCATAACTCACTAAGTGTAGACTGTGAGAAGCCTAAATTCTTATACTGGTCCGATTTGTAGCTGTATTATAGATCTAGCTACTTATGTACTTAATGATAATAATATTACCTGTGACGCCATTCGGCTAAGGTTTCCGTGTTCTCTCTTTCCTCTTCCATTTTCCTTTTTTCCTCCTTCTTTTTCTTGGCCTCTGCCACCATTGCCTTGGTGGATGATTTGTGAATGAAGGGGCTCACCGAGACGACCTCCGTCGCCTTGGCTATTCTGACGAACCTGTCAATCACTCTTTGACGATGTAACAGTTCTTGCATGAAGGCCTGTTGTTTTCGGTCCTTGGCCCTTTGGGCCTTGGTCATGATCATGAACTTCGGTCGTTGTTCTTCCATAATTATCACCTAAGATCAATTTATGAGTTAGAAATTTTATTCTAAGGTTGATGTGTTGTCGTGTCTTTTCGTAATTCCTGCCCTCGTTTACGTCGTAGATTCGTACGTTGGCATTACTTTAATTTATAGTCATCTGACAGATGCTATTCATCAAATTTTATGTCTTTTATCTTAGACATTTCTTTTGGCCGAATAGACTCTACCATTGAGTTCGGAGTGTCCAAGAAAGTCGGTTTAGGCTTTCGTAGAATTTAATTCAGACTTTTGTATGTAAAAGGGTAGAATGGTCATTTATCGTTTTACGTGTCATATTTTTCGTACTTCGTTTCGTAATTTAGACTCCATTATTGAGTCCGGGATGTCAAAGAAAGTCAATTTAGACCTTCCTTGGTTTTAATTTGGCTTTTGGGGTACTAGGGGTAATTTGGTCATTTTACCCCTTTACGTGTCTTTGTGTTCAAGACCTCATCTCGTGTCGTGGACCTCACCATTGGACTTAGAAGGTCCGAGATAGTAAGATTACACTAATAAGTTGTTAATTTTGGACAAAGGGTATTTTGGTCATTTAGCCCTTTACGTGTCTTTATTTTTCGGGCCCCGTCTCGTAAAACGGACCCTACCATTGGCTTCAGAATATCCGAAATAGTAAGGATACACTATTCATTTATTTAATTTGGACTTCATTTGCCCTATTTATGACCCAAGGGCAATTTAGTAATTTTACTTATTTAATAAAATAATTTAATAAATTATTTTATTATTTTTCCAGGGGTATATTTGCATAATTTTTTCCAAAATTTGGGCCACAGTGTAAATCCGTAGAACAGTTGGGGGTCAAAATAGAATTTTCAAAACTTTCGGACTGAACCAGTGGGCTCAGTCCTATCTCAAATGAACCGGTCCAATTTCAACTGAACCAATCCGGTCTGGTTGGGTTTATTGCGTAATGCTGACGTCATGATGAGGTTAGCCCTAATAGTTTAAAATTTAAACATAAGCCTAAACGACGCCGTCCCACTTAACCGTTTATACGACGGGTCGGGTTCCGACCCGAACCCGATTTGACCCGTTTTGACCCGAACCATCACTGTTCATCTTCTTCCCCGTTTCTTCCCCAGTGTTGCCCTAGTTGCAGGTTTTCATTTTTTCCTATTTCGTGGATTTTGGCCAACCCAATCCCTACTGTTTTCACTTCAAAACGTTCCTAAAACATCATGGAGTGTTTTGACATTCATTTGAGGGATCAAAAAGGTCTCATTAGCTCGTTTGAAGATTAGATAATCCAAACTGTCAACCTACGGTTCATGCTCATTTCTTCATCATTTTTAGCGAGGTTGGGCTTATTTTGATCCCCTCTTCATGAGGATTCAATTCCCATTCATAATAGTGGGTTTAATTGCGAGTTTAAAGGTTTGGGTTGTAAACCCGTAAGCTGCAAGTCCATGTTTGGAGGTCTTGTCTTATGATTTTGGGTCGCGGTCATAGGTTTTTGGAATGCTCTTAGGGTCTTCTTGAGGTCTCATGATACCAAATAGAGTTTGGTTGCCATTGGTTCAGACCTTCTATAAGCAAGGTCCTCCAATGGCCGTTTGGTGTACGGCTTGTGTTTCTTAGGTGTTTTAGGTCGAGATTTTCATGCTTAATCATGTTTATCTACTTTAAACATCATGTATATAAAATCTAGAAGCTAAAACAGTTCGTGCATAGGAAAATTTTCTAGAGAGAGAAAGTGATGGTTCTTGGTGTTTTACCTCTAACAGTGGCTTTCTCTCTCTTTCCTCCTTCCTTCGAGACCTCTCTTCTCTTTTTCTGAATGCCCAGAACTCTCCCTCTCTTTCTCTATGGCTGATCGGTGGAGATTTGGTGTGTAAACCATGTATACCCCTTTGTATAAGTGGGAGACTTTAATGGCCATCACCTCACTTAATTGCCCCTCATTTCACCCCCTTACTCCATCAGATCAGTGGCCATACTTCCCCCTATTCATCTTCACCTAATGGCCTTAAAATATACACATCTAGTACAAGGCACCTTACTTATATTAATTTCATGTCTCCCTTTTCTCATATATCTATGTATATATATGCATATATAACATCTAATATACATCTTACACAACACTCACACACACACGGCTGATATACATATATATATATATATATATTTTAGCTTAATTTTCCATGTTTAATTTATTATTAAATTATTTATTCAATTAATTACATTTTATCAATTAACCATTATATTTTATATTAATTAAAATAAATACTTAATTTCTCATATAAATAAATAAATTTTATTAATTTAATTTATTATTATCTTAA
The DNA here is from genome assembly GCA_008638375.1 of Nyssa sinensis. Classification (NCBI taxonomy): domain Eukaryota; kingdom Viridiplantae; phylum Streptophyta; class Magnoliopsida; order Cornales; family Nyssaceae; genus Nyssa; species Nyssa sinensis. The sequence goes on along the minus strand of CM018043.1, from coordinate 35,454,441 downwards.
AGGCATAATATTTACCTCCATTTTTCATATCCTCGTAATACGTGTCACATTACCCGACATTCTCGGGTCGGGGTATTACAGCAAGGTCCCAGACCCACGGACCAAATGATAGGGGTAGGGTAGAACCGCAACACCACGTCATCTATGTCCTTCATGCAGATAGCTAAAGGAATCGAATGTCAAATAAGGCTCGAAAGAGGTATGCCCATGAGGCCAGGCGGGAACCTGAGGTCCTCAATGTCAACGCACTTGAGAAGAGACATAAATTAACCCTCACACTCCAGTTCTTAGATCTAGACCTGGTGGGGGTACACTTCCCTCACAATGACTCGCCCGTGATATCCTTTCAAATCATCAACTTCTATATCAAAAGAGTACTCATTGATACTGGGAGCTCGGCGAATGTACTTTTTACTCTTTGCTTTCAAAAAATAAAGATAGATCCAAAGGAACTCTGGTCTATTACAGTAATAATGGCGGGTTTTAACAATGATATCAGCTCTCCACTCGGGACCATTAAACTTTCCATCACAATCGGAGAGGCCCAAGATCAAAAATCTATTTTGAGTGAGCTCCTGATTACTAACGCTGTTTCTCCATACAATTTGATCCTCGTAAGACATTGGATCCATGACCTCAATGCAGTAACATCTACCATGCATCAATGCTTGAAATTTGTTTTAGAGGGAAAGGTGGTGATTATCAAAGGTTTCCAACCTACGTCTAGGGAATGTCAAGCAACAGCTTTGAAACCAAATGTGGTGTAATATCCCAACCCAAATTAAACCGAACAAATTTTTGTAATACCGAAACGTTAGGGTTCGTTTTACGATGTTGAATTTATAGTTTATTTTAAGTTTTGAAAACTCCGGGTGTTCAAATAATACACGTATGGTGTGATGGATGTAAATAAACATGTATGTATATATGTATGTGTATATATATATATATATATGATAGATATATAAGGTAAAACAAAAAAGAACAGAAAAGGAAAAAGGAAAAGAAAAGAAAATATCAGAGAGAGAGTGAGAACCACCATAGGGAGAGAGAGAAGAAAGGCAGTGTGTGTGCTGCCTATATATATGCATGGGCACTGCATGCCATAGGAAAGAAAAAGATAGAGAAGAAGAAGAAGGAAAGGAAGGAAGGAATGGTGAAACTGAGCAACTACTATAGTTGAAAACCAAGAGAAAAAAGGTGATCCTCTCTCTAGAACCGTCAAAGTTTTAGTTCAGTTTAAATGTCTGAAGTGTATATATATACTCTATAGTTAATAGATAATAGCTTAAGGAAGAGAAACAAGGTCTAAAAGACCTACAAAGTCGTGAAAATCAGGAAAAATGCCATTGATGACCACCTTTAAGGCAGGTATGAACCGACCACCACAAACCTCAAATCCATTGTTTGAGACCTAAACTAAATCTCACAAGGGTTCTAAAAACCCTAGGCCGCGACCTAAAAGCCCAAAGGAAGGCCCCCTTTCAGGTTGCAGCCACGATTTAAAAAACCTAACACCATGAAATGAACACCAAACCTCATTTGGTGATTGAGGTTAGAACCTTAATGAAGAGACGAGAGTAACAAGATAGACCCCACCCATTTTGGTCAAGAAATGACCATTTATGAGCCTAAAAACCATAGGGATAACAAATCTTCAATCAAGCTTTTAAGCCCACTTCGAGCCCTTTAACCAACGAGGAAACAGTCCTAAGGCGTTCAAGAATTCATAGGAAAAAGGAGTAGAGAAAATGGTGTATTAAAAAGTGACGAAATAGAGGAAAGGTGAAACCTGAAAATAGCGCAACAAAATGAAGGTCAGGGGAGGAAGACGATGAATAGTAGACTAGGTCAGGTTCGGGTCAGATCCGTTTCGGGTTGGAACCCGACCAGTGGCACACCCGGTTAGTGGGACGATGTCGTTTTGATGTTTCTATTTTTTTAAAATTAACTGAAATACGGTGTTTGGCCACGAGGTTAGGAAATTGATTTAATACCCCTGTTCAGACCAGGGATATCCTATCCCTATTCTGTCCTACTATCCACCATTTGGCATGAGAAATAAAAGAAAAATAAAGGGGAGCCACAACTCCCCAAGTTTGACACCGAGACCCCACGCAAGTGAGGATTCGAACCCTAAGCACATGACCACTGTGCCACCGTGACACATGTGTAACTATATTACAGAAATAAATATATAATATAAAATTAAATGATGAAATTAATTTAATAAATTAAATTAAATTAATTGTGATTAAATGATCTATTACCCAAATAAATTAAAAGGATAGTGTAAATTTATTATTTTTGGGTATTTTGGATCCAATGAGGGGTCCGTTTTATGAGACGAGATTCCAAAAAATTAAGACACGTAAAATACAAAATTATCATTTTGCCCTTAGTAGTACCTGAAGCCAAATTGAAGTCGGTAAAAGCCTAAATTGGCTTTATTCGACGTTCCGAACTCAATTGTGGAGTCTGTTTTACCAAATAAGATACTTAAAATGTTGACATATGAAATTGACTAGCTCTAGAAAATTAGGCTATATGTAACATTAAACTGAGAAATATTTTCTAATTAATAGGGACTTTGAAATGGAAAGAAAGGGCGATCTAATTTTTTTATTGAAAGAAAAAAAACTATTTTAAAGGTAAGTAAAACCCGAACTCTTACATGTGGTAATTCCTAGCCATGTCACAATGTTATTCCTTTATACTGCCAAATTTGTACTCCTATACATACCTGATACTTATTGATTCAACAATTTGATGCTTGTTTTATCTTGTGGAAATTATTAAAAATTTGACTGCTATATCTTGATCATAATTGCTTGTACACTTTGTACCATGCCTTGAAAGGTAAATTACTATGTTCTCTATAACACCCTGATCTGAAATAGGGACCATTAAGTCGTGGACTATAAATTAGTGATTGAGACCTTAAGCAACGAGGTCGGCTTCAATCCCAACACGAGGACTTTTAGTAAAAGTCTTGAAAACCCAAGACGACTGTACATCACTTTCGTTGCAGTCACCAACGTAAGAGTATTGAAAACCCAAGACGACTGTACATCATTTTCATTGCAGTCAACAACGCAAGTGTTTTGAAAACCCAGGACGACTGTACATCACTTTCATTGCAGTCCCCAACGTAAAAGTCTTGAAAACCTAGGACGACTGTACATCACTTTCATTGCAATCACCAACCTGTTGGTTCCGTGGTGATTATATGTTTTCACGTTAACCGCCGATCCTTCATACGAGCATAAGATTTAGACACGTATTACGAGGTTATGAAAAATTAGTGTAAAAACTACACTTAAGAGAATAATTAATTTTTAAAATAATTAATTAATTTAATATAAGAAATTATTGGTTAGTTATAATTAAATATGATGACACACACATACACACATTGAAGGTGTATTGTGTGTATGTACATGTGGCCAAGTATGTATGCATGTGTGTATATTGTAAACATACATGTATGTATATAAGAAAATTAAATGAATATATGTGTAAATATCTAAAGTGTGTGCAGAATAGTGAAACTGTGTGTGTGTGTGTTGGATTGGGAAGGGTGTGTGTGTATCTTAGTGTGTTGGTGTGTGAGTGTAATATTATATATATATATATATATATATATATATATATATATATATACAAAACACCACACACACACACACAGAGCCAATTGATGGCCTGCCCCAAACAGTAACATGAAGGACACTCATTAGAAATGCTGCCACAAGTTAACCTAGTTGGTAGGGGAAATCAAAAAATGTGATGATCAAGTGTACACCTATATACATATATGCATATTATATACACACACCCACATGAGAATTCAGTTATACACAGAGAGAGAGAGAGAGTTCTGAGAAGAAGAAGGGAGAAAATCAAAAGGAGAAGGAGAGGGATACCACATTTGAGGTAAAAAACATCAAAACTCACTATTTTTCTCTCTCTAGAATTTTCCTACCTATGAACTGTTTTAAGCCTTGATATTGTATATATAATATTTATAATATGTTTAAACTTGTTCAAGCATGAAATGGGAACCTAAAAACAGTTTAAAACATGAGACCCAGAAGGAATAACCATGGGAGGACCTTGCTTACAACAGGTCTGAATCCATCACCACCAAACCATGTTTGGTTTATCAAGACGAAAACCTGAACCTCTAAGGGTGTTAAAAACACTTGACCGTGACCTTACAACTCAACATGAACCCTAGAAATCTAGAGTTGCAGGTTTTGGGTTTGGAGACCAACCTCACAAACTCACTGTTAAACCCACTTTAGTGAATGGGGAATGAAACCCTATGATGTAAGGATCACGACAGAGCAAACCTCATGGGATTTGGCTAAAAAATGAGCATGTACGACCGAGGTGCAGGTTTGATTATCAAACCTTTAACCAGGCTAATAAGGCCAGTTTAATCCCTCAAACGAATGCCAAAAGGGTCCTTAGTGTTCTTGAAATGATTTAAGGTAAAAACAGTCGGGTTCCATCGAGCCAAACTTCACGAAATTGGAGAAGAAGCAAAACTATAACTAGGGCAACCATGGGTGGTCGAATGGGGAAGAAGACAGTGAGTCAACTAGTGTTGAAAGGCCCAATGAGTTGACTCAGACACGTGGGGGCCTGCGGCATTGCCACTGCATTAATGAAACGGTAGCTTTTTGACATAAGGGTTTATAAAACCCTAGCCCAACCTGTTTGGTTACACGTTTATAACCCAATTTAATATCCTGCACGCGGTTTAGATGGCCTATACCCGTTTAATACCCTTGTCCGCCGTTTGGTTTAAGAAAATATGGAAAAATATGAAAGGGCGTAAGCCCTGGGGTTCGAACCCCTGACCCCACGAGCCTAAACCCCCTCCCTTTCCACTCGGCCATGCACACGCGTGTGAGACATATGTGACAAACTATATATATATATATATTATATTTAATAAAACCCGAAAATAAAAAGGTGCATACGCACCTATAGAGACTCGAACGCAATATCTATTAGAGGGGAGGTGACGCCCTGGCCAGCGTGCCACCCATTTCATCCAACCCTTTTTGCAACGAAAATATATATATATGTAATACTTGATGAAATTAATTTAAATTAATTAATTAATTAAAAATAAATAATGTCAAAAATACCCGTTGTCCAAAATTAACAAGTTATTAGTGTATTCTTACTATCTCAGACCTCCTGAGTCCAATGGTGAGGTCCACGTCACAAGACGAGGTCCCAAAAAATTAAAGACCCATAAAAATGCTAAAATGACCAAAATACCCCTACTGCGACCAAACCCAAACGGAGTTCTGCGAAAGCCTAAATTGACTTTCTTCGACGTTTCGAACTCAATGGTAGAGTTTATTCAACCAAAAGAGATGTCTAAAATAAAGAGACATAAAATTTGATGAATTGCATCAGTCAGGAGGCTATGAACTAAAACACTTGCCGAAGTACTAAACTAAGGCTCGTACGTGAAAATAGGATACGTAAAGACATGACACGTGAACATAAAAGGTAAATAAATTTAAATTAAAGATTAATGGAGCTACCAGAAGAGTATAATTTTAAAAATGAAATTGATTTCTCTAACACGCTAAATTGTGTTTTAGGCTAAAATATACAAGTAGACTATAATTGATAAGAAACAGAAGGAGTTCACAATTATGACCAAAGCTCATAGAGCAACGGATAAAAAGCAACAGGAGTTCATGGAAGACTTACTGTGGCAACAAAAAGTGATTGCCAGGAAAATAAGGATTGCTAGGTCAACCGAAATCATTTCAGTTAGGCCATTCTTGTATAAAACCCTAACGAAGGCACAACTTGCTGAAGCAAAAATTAAGGAACAAGAAAACACCGAAACCTTGAGTGAATGGCTTCGGAGGTAATATTTATTTACCATTAAAGTACGTAAAGAAAGTACATATGTGGTACAATTATAATTCGGCTGATTTTTTTTAGTTAGGCTTACACAGTCCAAGGATAGATTTAAACAACAAGTTGATTTGAATGTATATGAAGTTTATGAGATTCCTCTAAACTATTTTAGGTTGAGAAAAGGGAAGGGCAAAGGGAAGGCACCTCAGTAGCGCCAACCTAGACGTATAAGGTGAGTAACCCTACATTTGAAGTGGAGATTTAACTCCATATATTTGAAGAAGTTTTTAAGTTCAAGTTAGTGTGAAGCATTTGAATATCAAATTCAGTCTTTATATGATTGCTATTTTAAAATATTCTGTTATGACATGCTCCGTAAATGTTTTTATACAGTTCCTTTCTTAGAAATATTGAGTGTGTCTGAGTAAAAATACAAATTTCCTTAAATATTCTGAATTTGATTATTCCAAGCATTTGAAGTCCTATTGCAGAAGTTATATATTTCATGTTTTAAATACTCATGAAAAGTATCTATTGAAGAAGCCATGTGATAAATGTTTTATAAGATAAATGGTACTTAAGTACCACATGCGACGTTGAAATCCTTTGGGATTCAACTATGACACGAAGAAATGCCCGGTAGTAGGATCTAATCCCCTTGGAAAATGAGATATCTCCATTGTAGCATTGCAGTAAAACGGGAGTCTGGTTCGAAACAGATTCCATCTAATTAAAGAGAAAAGATGACAAACGCTTTTGAAAATAGAAGTAGGTTTTCACCCCCATTTTTACCATGCATGTTTATATGCTTTTGAAGTGCATATACTCTACTTGAAGAAATGTATGTTTAGCTTGAATACTTTAAATGTTTCAAAGCTATCTGTTTTAAGAATGCATATACTTTGTGTTCTAAACGTACGAGCAATTGGTAGTGAGTATTTTATAAACTCTCATGTACTAAAACCACTACCAATTGAAAACCCCATGACGAATGCAAGAATTACTCACAAGCTTAGATTAGCTTACCCGGATTTTTATCCGTCCCCCTTTCAGGTGATTCACGGCAGATCTGATTTTGATGTTGATGATGATGAGTCAGGCCGTTTGGGAAGATATGTTTAAGTAGTTTCTTTTGGGAAACCCTATGAACTCTAATAGTACATTTTGTATTAATGGACAGTTTAAGAATGTGTATTAAGCCTCTCAGGGCAATGGACATGTAATGTTATAAAGTCTTTAAGTTTTTAGTTATGCTCTGAATGTATGATCATGTATACCGTAATGTAAAGAGCGGCAGTACTAGACGGATGTGCAAATTTTAAAATGAGAAAAGAAAAGAAAAAGTTTTTCACACTTTCGCAAACCACATGTCGCACATCTATTCGATACTGCCCCTTACGTGAGCCTTGCCTCAGACCCCCAGGTCTGCAGGCGGCGATTGCAATTCGGGATCTGCGCGAGGCGGATTTCGGGTCGTGACATTCTTACTGCTAAAAAAATTAATATTCCACATATATGTACACTCTTCGTGGAATTATGATGATCATGATATATTATGAGTACCCGGAGTTGTGCTTACTCACAGCATCCTTCTGATGCTATTACTAGACCTACGGGTCAAAGTCCATGAAGGACATATGGCATAATATACGCAAAAGACTGAGGGTATGCTGGGCCCTAAAAGATTGAGGGCATGCCGGGCCCTAAAAATACTATGCATCAATTATGTTTGATATCATATCTCTTATTGAACTCATAGGATGATCATATTTTTCCTATGAATGATCATATGTTTTGCAAGCTTATTCATTGGCTTATGATTGGTTATCTTATGATTGTGACAGTATGACTATTGTTTGGGCCAGATCCCTATTGATGATCTCGTGTACCTTGTATCATTTGATATTCACTTATTCTTACCGTTATGAGATGTGCCTTTGACTTAAGGGTCATTTCTATTAATTCACATTTTTAGTGATTGGCTATTGTGACATTCTATTTCTTGACTAGCTATCATGTTATCATATCCTTGCTTGTCTTGGATTATGCTCTTTTCTATACTGACCCTGACCCATGGTAGAGCAAAGGGAATTTACTTACTGGGCTAAGTTAGCTCATTTCAGATTTATACATTTATTTCAAGCAAGGACGTCGCAAGCAGACAATAGAAGCCTGCAAGCAATAGTGGACATTTTTTTATAAAATGTAATAGTACTGTCTTAGCTCTCCCGTGTGTCCACGCCTTGGGGGTGATGTATATTTTGTTTTTTTTTTTTTTTATCTGTAAAACCTTATTATGACTTCCGCTGTTTAAATATTTAACTACACATTATTATCACTGATCCAGTTAAAAGAAAATGTTAGGGACGACCCGAGGCTCGGCCTCGCGATCCCAAATCTGTAGAGGGTGGGTTTCGGGTCGTGACAAGCCTTGGTATCATAGTAGAGCCCTAGGTTCTAGTGGTTCATGGGAGATTAGGACTAGAGTACTAAGACTATCAAGTCTAAAGGTCAGTCAATAGATAAATGCCTAACCACTATGTTAGACTCTTACTTAAATGCTGACTATTATGTTATAGTGGTTAGACTCTTACTTAGATGCTGACCATTCATCTTTTGCAATGAATGGTTAACACCAGAAGTACTCCAATAGCGATGGAACGATTAGACAGATTGGAGCACCTTATGGAAAGGGTCATCGAGGCTCGACCCAGAAATCAGGCTAGTACCAGTGAACCAGCACTGACAAGAGCGTCCTACCAACCTGGGAGGCCGACAAGGGAATGAAAAAAAATCAAACATACCCACACAAGTGATTTCAGGAGATGAAGCCATCGATTTTTTACGGCACTAAAAGGCTCCACAACAGTCGAGGAATAGCTGTTAGAAATGAACAAGATCTTCCGTATCCTGATATGTACGGAGGTACAGAAGCTGGCTTACACCACATTTATGTTCAGAGGAGCTGCTCACAAGTGGTGGCTACTAGAAGAGGCCAGGGAACTTAACATAGACTAGCAACAATTTACCAAGATCTTCAACGAGAAGTACTTCCTTTAGGAAGCAAAAGATTGGAAGGTCATTGAGTTCTTAATCTTACAACAAGGCGGCATGACAATGGAGGAATATGAGGCTAAGTTTATTGAACTGGCTAGATTTGCCCCAAATGTCATCAATACAGAGAACATGAGAGCCCAGAAGTTTGAAGGCGGGCTGAGATGGGCCATTAAGGACTTAATCAGGCCCCAACAGTTGACCACATACAATGAAGTAGTGGTAACTACAAAGATCATAGAGCAGGGCGGGGAAGAATTGGACAAAAGAAGGGTGACCCAAAGGCTAGGAGGCAATTAGGACAAAAAGCAAGGACCCTCATTTTCCAAGCCTGGAGCTAGATCACGAAACACAGGGCCCAGTTAGAAAAAGGCCAATTACGACGATGGGGGCACAACTAAATGCCCCACTTGCCTGAAAGTCCACAAAGGGTAATGCCTCAAAACACCAATTCTTGCTACTTTTGCATCAGATTGGGCATTTCGCAAGAGACTGCCCCTAGAGTAACAGATCCATGACCAACACCTGCACCTACCCCATCAGCCCTTGTGACCAGATCCCAGACCCGCAATAATAGGCCAGGGAACGAGCAGCAATGCGCATGAAGGGTTTTCTCGATTACACTAGGAGATGTTCAAGCTACTACATCAGTAGTCGTAGGTACCCTTCTAGTCTATTCACAACCTGCGCATATTCTATTTGATATTGGCTCTACACATTCATTTATATCCTTCACATTTTTTGCTAAGCTAGACTTAGAAACTGAACCCCTAGGCTATTTATTAACTGTCTCTATACTGTCGGGAGAGTCATTATTGGGGAATGTTATACATAGAGCGTGTGAGATACAGATCATGGGCACACAGTTATTAGCCGATCTGATACCCTTAGAAATTTGTGGGTATGATGTAATCCTCGGCATGGACTGGTTGGTAGCAAATCATGCTACCATAGACTGTGTGGCCAAAAGAGTCCTTATACAAAACCCAGGATGGCCGAGCATCAAGTTCGAAGGGACGGGAATAACTTCTCCACCCTATTTCGTCTCTTTTATCCAAGCTAGACGTCTGCTTTGCAAGGGATGTCATGGTTTCTTGTGTAGCGTCCTGGACACTCGCTTATAACAGCCCACATTAGATCAGATCCCTATTGCCAGAGAATTCTCTGAGGTATTTCTGTAGGATATGTCGGGAATGCCTATCGATACAGAAATTGAGTTCAATATTAATCTACTACCGGGTACTTCACCCATATCTAAAATTCGGTACCAAATGGCACTAGTAGAGCTAAAAGAATTTAAATTACAAGCTACAAGAATTGCTAGGCAAGGGTTTTATACGACCTAGTTCTTCGCCATGGGGTGCCCCAGTATTGTTTGTCAAGAAGAAAGATGGGACTATGTGACTATGTATTGACTATTATGAGTTGAACAAAGTCACCATCAAGAATAGATATCCTCTACCAAAGGTGGACAAGAACTGCTAGACAAGGGTTTTATACGGCCCTAGTTCTTCGCCATGGGGTGCCCTAGTATTGTTTGTTAAAAAGAAAGATAGGGACTATGCGATTATGTATTGACTATCGTGACTTGAACAAAGTCACCATCAAGAACAAATACCCTCTACCAAGGGTGGATGATTTGTTTGATCAGTTAAAAGAGGCACAAGTATTCTCAAAGATCGACATGAGGTTAGGGTACCATTAGTTGAAAGTCAATCCTGTTGATATAGAGAAAACTGACGTTCAGAACCTGATATGGACACTACTAGTTCCTTGTGATACCTTTTGGGGTGACAAATGCCCTAGCTGCATTCATAGACTTAATGAATAGGGTTTTCAAGCCATACTTAGATGGTTTTGTGATTATGTTCATCGATGATATCTTGGTTTACTCTAAGAACCAGGAGGAACACAAAGTTCACCTGAGGAAAGTTCTACAAAAGCTACAGGAGCAGAAAATGTATGCTAAGCTGAAGAAGTGTGAATTTTGGCTCCCTAGCATTTCATTTTTGGGACACGTGATCAGGAAAGAGGGGATCTCAATGGATTCCCAAAAGGTCGAAGCTATTATTAGTTTATCTCGACCGACTAGTGTTACAAAAGTCCGCAGCTTCATGGGATTCGCTGGCTATTACAGAAGGTTCGTCAAGGACTTTTCCAAGATAGCTACACCAATTACCTAGGTTGTCACGACTCGAAAACCCGCCCTATGCGAATTTGGGATCGCGGGGCGACCTTCTAGGCCGTCCCTAACTCTTTTTTTTTTTTTATTGTATCAGTAATAACAATGTGTAATGAAATAAATTAACAGTTAAACAGCGGGAGTCATAATAAGGTTCTATATATCAAAAAGGAAAACCAACATTTAGATCACCTCTAGGTGGTGAATACATGGGAGAGCTAAAAACTGTACTGATCATTTCTATTACATTTCTCAAAATGTCCTCTATTGCTTGCAAGCTCCTACCGTCTACTTGCAGCATCCCTTCTTGAAATAAACATGTAAGTCTGAATGAGCTAACAAAGCTCACTAAGTAAATTCCTTTTGCTTTGCCATGAGTTAGGTTAGTGTAGAAAAGAACATAGTCCAAGATAAGCAAGGATATGATAGCATGATAACCAGTCAGGAAATAGAATTCCACAATAACCGATGGAATAGAATAGAATGTCACAATGGCCAATAGAATGTTACAATAGCCAATAGAATAGAATGTTATAATAGCCAATAGAATATCACAATAGCTAATAGAATAGAATATCATAGTAGCCAATAGCCTATCATCAAAGTGTGTAACAATAGATGCCAGTAGATTCCAAGTAAAGATTTCCTTAACCACTATTCATGAATGCTTTATGAAAGACATGAATGTTTTATGAAGGACATGAATGCTTTATGAAAGACATAATGTTTTATGAAAGCTTTAAATATTTATAAATGGGTTTCTAGAAACTCATAACAGGGGACTGGAGTTACTCATGAGCTTTTTAATAAGCTCATAGGGTTTTACCCTGTAGTTTTCAAGAAGGACGAAGAGGTTACAGATGTAGATGCAAGTAAGTGAGAATGAACATAGAGACTCTAGCTAAAGGAAGGTTGGTATCCCAATCATGGAGGTATCAACCTGAAGCAATAGACACCATAGTGATGTAATGATTTAGGAAAGAACAATACATATATAATGTTATCACTGATGTAATAGTTAGATATTCTTGTGCAATGAACTTATGGGCTCATGTAGTTATAACTCAGATGTAAATTTTTAGTTATGCTCTACCAAGTAAGATTACATTTAATTTTTTTTTATAGACACAAATTTTCACTGCACGAATTGTATAACAGAATTCAATTTATTTGGACATTTTAAGAGACCTTCGGGTAGACACATCATCAATACGTTGCAAAAGGGTTAGTGTATTGGCGAGGTGCCTATTTGGCCAGTTATTCTCCTTAATCCACGTAGGGTGGGTTCTGGGATGTGGCACAAACCTGAGGCAAAAAGGTTAAAAAATGAGCCTTTATAATGGAGTTACAGGTTTAGTTATCGAACTCTAAACAGAGACCATTGAGACTATTTTAATCCCTAAATCAAAGCCGAAGGTCTTGATTTGCTTCTAGAAACTCATACCTTTTGAAAATAGATGAAGATCGCAACACAAAATGCATGAAAAATGAAGCAAGAATTTTTAGGGTTATGGTTACTGTTCATCGTCTTGAGGAAGACGTTGAACAATAACAGGGTCATCGGATCTGGGTCGATTTCAACTTTAGGTCGAAATCCACTCAGGTGTAGTAAGGGTAAATGAAACTACGCCATTTTTGAGAAATATTTAAATATTTTTAATTTAAAAAAAAGGTTATTTGGTAACTGGGAATAAGCCTGATTTAATAAACATATTTGGACTTGGGATATCCTATCCCTAGTTTGTTCCTCGTCTATTGTTTGATTGAGGAAAACGTAGAAAAAAAGGGGTAAGGAACCTGTTGTCCCTAAAAATCAAACCCAAGACCACCAAGCCGCAAGAACCTCTAGGCTTAGTGGCTACCAATAAGTCACTAACCACCCTGTGTATTTATTTAACATAATAAATATATATTATGAAATTAATTAGTTAATTAGATTAATTAAATTAATTTAATTAAATGCTATGTACGTCCAAATAAAATGAAAGGGGTCTCCACCCTAGCATTTATCGACATTTCAGACTCAATGACGGAGTCTGATGTGTGAAATTAGATCCCAAAAAATATAAATGGACAAACTGAGATAATTCTAATTATGTCCTAATGTATTAATTAAGTTTCCAATTGAACCCCAATGACTAGTAAAAATACATATCTTAACATTTTTTGACATTTTAGACCCAATGGTAGGGTCAATTTTAGCAAATCGATTTTCTAAAAATATAAAAGAAGATTGAGGGACCCTTTCTACAAAACTTTACAATCTTAGTTCGGGTAATCAAATGGATTTCAAAAATTACAAAACTTCATACTTAAGCATTTTTAGATATTCTGGACTTAGTACTGGAGTCCGTTTGAGCAACTAAGGTCCATAAAGTATAAGTCATTAAGAAATGTGCTCTTAAAACAATAATTAATGAATACTAATTACTGTCACAGGACCCAAAAACTTGTGAATCGATGCAACGAATTAAGGAATAAGTTATTGATGACCAAGCATGGAGGAAATAGGTAGAAAGGAGAAAGATAAGGATTGTTCGGAGAGTGGAAGTACTAAGTTGGAACCTTTTTATCATTAGGACCCCCATTGTCCCAAAAGGTCGATGGATGATGAAGAGGGCCGCTAGATAGGATAGTGTAGGCAACAATATTTAGGAATTCGAGTCACTTAATGACTAAGAATGAAGTAGTAGCTATTATGTCACGACCCGAAACCCAGCCAATGCGAATTTGGAATCGCGGGGCCGACCCTTTGGCCGTCCCTACTTTTTTTATTTGACTATATCAGTGATATCAATGTGTAACATAAAAATTTAAAATAGTTATACAACAAAATTCAAAATAGTCATAATAAGGTTCTACATATATCAAACAGGAACCAACATTACATCACCCTTAGGTGGTGAATACATGGGAGAACTATGACATCATCTCTATTACATTTTTCAAAATGCTTTCCTGTTGCTCATAAGCTCCTACTGCTTACTCACAGCGTCCCTTCCTGAAACAAATAAGTAAATCTAAATGAGTTAACAAAGCTTAGTAAGTAAATTCCCATCTCTACCATAGGGTCAGGGTTAATATAGAGAAGGACGTATATGATAAAATGATAGCCAGTCATAAAATAGAATGCCATAATACCCAATCAGGAATAGAATGTCATAATAGCCAATAGAATAGAATATCACAATCATAAGATAAGCAATCGTAAGCCAATGGATACGCTTTCAAAACATATGATCATTCATAAGGAAAATATGATCATTCTATGAATTCAATAAAAGATATGATATCAATAAATATTTTTGATGCATATTCTATTCAGGGCTTGGCACATCCTCGAATAATACTCATTGCATTTCTTTACGCCATCAATACTCATTGCGTTTTCTTTACGTCATCAAAACTCATTGCGTTTCTTTACACCATCAATACTCATTGCTTTTCTTTACGCCATCAAAACTCATTGCGTATTTATACGCCATCAATACTCATTGCATTTCTTTATGCCATCAAATTTTAGTGCGTATATAATGCCATTATTTATCATAGTTTCATTTATGGACTTCGACCCATAGGTCCAATAAAAGCATCGGATGGATATTGTGACTGAGCACAACTCCCGGTATTCATAATATATCATGATTATCATAGTTCCATGAAGAGTGTATCTATATGAAATATCATCAATAGTGAGAACATAACAATTAACCCTTCAAGGCATGGTACAAAGTGCACAACATTCATGATCAAGATATAATAGTCAAATAATGTCCACAATATAGAACAAGTATCACATTGTGGAAACAATAAGCATCAGGTACGTATACGAGTACAACTTTGGTAGTAAAGAATAATCATGGCTAGGAAAAACCGTAAGCAAGAGACCGGGTTTATTTGCATAAAAATGTATAAGCAATCATGATCAAGATATAGTGGTCAAATGCTCAATAAAGTCCATAAGATAGAATAAACATCAAATTGTGGAACCAATAACATTGGGTACATATAAGAGTATAACCTTGGCAGTAAAAGAAATAATCATGGCTGAGAGTACCACATGTAAGAGTTTTGAGATTTGCTGACCTCTAACAGTTTGTTCTTTCTCAGTAATTGGTCACTTTTCCTTTTTCCTTTCGAAGTCCCTATTCATTCAGTAAACAGTTCTCAGTTTAATGTTACTTGTAGCCTAATGCCCTAAAATTAATCAATTTCATACATTGATATTTTAGGTGTATTATTTGGGAGAATGGACTCTACTATTGAGTCCGGAACGTTGAAGAAAATAGGTTTAGGCTTTTATGGATCTCAATTTATCTTTGGGCAATATAGTAATTTGACACTTTTATGGGTCTTAATTTTTCGAGACCTGTCTCATGAAACGAACCTTTCCATTGGTTTTAGAATGCCCGAGATACTAAAAATATACTATTTATTTAATTTATTCAAGTATCAAAAATATGTACAATATTTAATTAATTAACTTAAATAATATTATATATTATTTCGGGTAAATGTAACCACACGTGCCTTAGTGGCACGGTGGTCCGCGTATGGGGGTTAAGTGCCCACACGCTTCAGTGGTCTGGAGTTCTACTCTTGGGGGCAGCAACCCCCTTTATTTTTCAAGCAATTCTGAGGCCAAACAACGGATAGAGGGTTTAAATGGGGATAGGATATCCTTGTTCCAGTCGTGTGTTTTAAATCAATTGCCTACACCTGTTGCCAAACAATCTAAATCAGACTTTTTTAAAAAACTTGAAACAAGATTGAAACGACGTAGTCTTACTTACGCAGGATTCAAAACGACGCCGTGTCATTTTTATTGTTCATCATCTTCGTCACCCTACACGACACTGTTGCCCTAATTTACAATTTTCTTCTTTCTCTATTTCGTGGAGTTCTAGGACTCCGTTTCACCTACGATTTGTTCCTATGGACTCCTAAGATCATGGAAGTCATTTTGGCATTGGTTTGGGACATCGAGGTGAGCTAAAAAGCTTGGTTGAGCATCCATGGTGATTTCGGTATTTTTTCTAGTAAATGCCCATTTCTTCATGAAAATGGCCAAGGTTTGGCCTATCATGATCCTTACATCATGGGGAGTAATTCCCCATTCTCTAATTCACATTTGATGTTCATTTTGGGGAGATGGGTCTATTGGTTGTGACCTGCAACTCAAGGTTTAGAGGTCATTTCCATGGATTTTTTGTCGCGGTCTAGGGTTTTCATAATCCTTGTGACATCTAGTTTAAGGTTTAAGCAATGGATTTGGGTTTTACAGAGGTTGGTTCAGGTCTAAGCTTTGAAGCTCATCAATGATGGGTTTGCTATTTTCCTTGGTTTTTTAGGTCTGCCCGACCTTGTTTCCCTTCTAAATTAACATCTACTATTCTTACAGAGTATACATGTGAAGTTAAATTTCTAAAACTTAAACAAAACTTGAAAAAAATATAAAGAACTTACCTCTGATTGCTTCAGTTTTTTCTCCCACTTCTCTTCATTTTCTCCTTCTTCTTCTCTATTCTTTTTCCTTTGTTTCTTTTCTTTATTTCTACTACATGCAGTGCATGCATATATATATATATATATATATATATAAGCTATATACACACACACACACTTACACAAAAATATCTCCCTTCTTCTGTCGCCCTTCCTTCTCTCTCTCTCTCTCTCTGTTAATCCTAATATTTTCCTTTCTTTTCTATTTTTAATTCTTTGATATTTTGTATATATATGATATTTGTATATTATATAATATATATACTTAGCTTATGTCAGCACAGTTATATATATATGTATATATATTATACACACACCACACATAACCGACATACATGCATACACACACACCATGCATATTTATCACTCACACATGCATATATATGCCCATACACACACTGCTGCACCTGTATATATATATATACATATATATATATAACATACACGCATATACACACACTTATACACATATATCCACACATTTATACAATCGTATATTGTACATTACACATATATACATGTAAGGGTGTCAATTCATGTTATCGTGTCGTGTTTGGGTCATGTCAAGGCATACATATTCAAAAATATGTGTGAACCCAAACCCAACACTATTAACTAATTGCGTCAAGTTTCAAAACCCAAACGCAACCCCTTTATTAAATAGGTTACACTGTGTCGACACATTTAACCTGTTTATTTTAATTTTTTTATTTTTTAAATAAAAAAATTTACCTATCTTTTAATATGTATAGATAATTTTCAAGTTTAGTAACTTTGGATATGAGCCAAATCAAAGTAGAAACCTCTTCTATAAATAAAAAACCTCAAAACCTTGATAAATATTTGATGTGAGATGAATTATCTTAACTCATAATATATTTTATAATTAAACGTGTTAAGTCGTGTTAAACGGGTTCACATTAGTAAAACCCAAACCCGACTTGTTTATTAATCGTGTTATACGTGTCAACCCGTTTATGACCCAAACCCATTTATGCTAAACCCAAACCCGTTAACTTTGTGTCGTATTCGAGTCATGTTGTCGTGTCGTGTCGTGTTAAAAATTGACGCCCCTATATACATCCACACACCTTTACACACACATCTCTATATGTATATGTATATATATATATATGTATATATACCAGTACATACATATATATACATACCCATATTATCTGGGTTATGGTTGATCATAATAGCGAAATCACCAGAAGCTCTAGCGAATACCACACGATCACCTACATGGTGTTCAACGTTACAGACAACAGCACATTCAGGTATAGATCTCAGCAGGAGGACGTTGCCAACGATGAGATTGGCCTTCTTACCACAGTATATGAATTGGCCAGTGTACATGCCCTCGGCGGCGACGAAGAGCTCCTTTGGTGCTTGTAGGGGAAGGGGTGGCAGAAGGTGACTCGAGCTAAAGGGGCGCCCCGACCGGGATCGTGAATGATTTCGGTGATGACGCCCTTAAGGTAACTGTTTCGCTCACCGAAGTCGAGGCTTCTTAACTTGGCCGGACCCTTGCAGTGGTTGCCATGGCAATATGTAATATATATAAAATATTTGATATTATATTATATTATATATTTTTTATAAATCAAATATTTTAGTTCATGGGTATTGGATGTTCATGTTGATTAAAAATTAGTTTTACTAAATTATTTGGGTAAAATTAATGGGCTCAACTTTTATTTTTTATTTATCCATATTTTTATATTATGGATATTTGATACATATGGGTATTTGAATTTAAAATTATATAAATTATAGGTTAAGTGGGACTTGACCTATACGGGTTCTTGGATACATGGATTAAATCTTTGTACGCTCTAAAATATACATGGGTGATGTATATGATTAACCACATATTTAAATGCTTTAATATTTTATTTCTCATATTTGAATGGTTCATTTATGTGAATGGATGTATCCCATCTCTCATGGCTGGCCATTAGGAATTATGTAATTTAATTGGTTTTGAGACAATTGTAAAGGGCAATGGACTTGAAAAGTTTTCCCGCGAATTGGCAAGCTCCATTGGTTTCCCTAGCTCATTAATTTTTAATTTTTACTTTTAGATTAAATGTTAGCTCACGTATGTGGGTATAGGTTATTAATGTATTTATTTTATTTCTGAAGAAGGAGCTAGAGGATGGGAGCCATCAAGAAGACCAATAGAAGTACAGAGTCTGCTGTCAAAAATTTTTGTTGGCCATGAGAGATAATTTTAATTTTATGCTTGCATGTTTATTTTCATAAAATCATATGATTAATTTTGATCCATGAATAGGTTAATATAATTATGCATGTGTTTTATAATAAAGATCCTCAATTTATAAAAATAAGTGGGAGAGGGATGCTTTAAGAAAGCTCCCACGGTCTTCCATCATCGGCCCATAGTAAGACAAAAATATGTGCCGTGAGCCATCTTCGAGTGTCCTCTACACGCAGGGTAACTATCTAGTTGGTTACAAGTATGGACCTCTTAGGATAGAACAGAAAGAGATGGGGTGAAGGTGGTCTCTCCACGGGGACACTACTTGCAACGGTTGTCTTTTTATTTGAGATGATGATATACACTTGATCAAAAGGGAATGCTATTCTCCCTACGGAGTCTATCATTGTCTTTTGAAGACCAAAGGATATTGGAAGTTATGTTTCATTTGACATGA
Organism: Nyssa sinensis; assembly: GCA_008638375.1. Taxonomy (NCBI): domain Eukaryota; kingdom Viridiplantae; phylum Streptophyta; class Magnoliopsida; order Cornales; family Nyssaceae; genus Nyssa; species Nyssa sinensis. The sequence continues at coordinate 35,435,124 of CM018043.1, read as the reverse complement.
GATGTCTAGATAGTGAAATCATATAGGATATAATGGTCCTCCTAATCATATGAATGACATTTTCATTCCCACGGAGCGTGTTGTTTACAAGGTTATGTTCCAATGCATTCCTTGATAGTGGCTTGAGGATACCACTATGCATTCATGAGAGCAAAAATTATTTTACTGTTTATTTACATTCATGCTAATGTATGTGCTTATATATATTGTAACATCCCGACCCGATTAAATAATAATTAAATCACTAATTATTAATTAGTGACCTTAAAACAAATGATTAAGAAAATCCAATCAGGAAACAAAGTACAATATCAAAACTAGTTCCGAGACCTTAAAATAATGAAGTCAACTCCGAGAAAATAAATCCCAAAATTAAGACTACGATTTCGTGAAGAAGCAAATAATAAATTCAAATACATGAAGAAAATGCAAGAAGAGAATATTGACAAAAATTTAAAATAAATCAAAATTCCAAACAAGGCATAAGGGAGAAAAATAGCAAAAAGGGGACTAAAATATGAGGTCAAAGGGTTTTGAACCCTTGACCCAAAATAGGCAAAGTCTTAAAGCCCAAAAAGTAGCCACTTAGGCTGCTCACTTATTGTGTCTTATATTGCAGATTATATGTATATATGAATAAAGTAACAAGGCCCCACCTCCCAAATTGGCCAATGGCCTTTCATGCACCAAAAGAAATATTTTTAAAGCAAAACAATTAATTAAAATATATGGTATATAATTATCTATTGCGTGTGTGTAACCTCAATTCAGAAATCAGACTTGTGTAAGTGAAGTCTGGGGTAGAGAGAGAAAGTAGAGAGAGAGGAAGAGAGTTAGAGAGAGAGAGTGAAGAAGGAGGGTGAAGAAGAAGAAGGAGAAGGGAGAGGGCTCCCTGCATGGCTGCCTGAACTGCAGGAGACTAAATCCAAACCAATTTGAGCTTAGAAGAAGGAAGAGAGCACTGTTTGGAGGTATAAAACAGAAAACCACTCATTTTCTCTCTCTAGAAATTCTTATTTTTACAAACTGTTTAGGCCTTTTTAAATGTATGCATGGCGTTAAGGGATAGTTAACTGGATAAGGCATGAATTTTAGACGTTGAACCAACCCTAGAACCCTAAACCATGAAGACCCGCCATTGTTGGACCTTCAACAATGCAGGTCTGAGACCACCAAGACCAAACCAAGTTTGGTTGATCATGTCTTAAACTAGACATTAGGGGCATTCCAAAACCCACAAGCCGCGACCCAATAGCCTAGAGAGGCCCTAGAAATCCAAGGTAGCAGGTCACAAGTTCATAACCCAGTTTCATCAATGAAGCTTTAGATCTTGTTTTTAGAGCATGCATCAGACCGCCATAGCCTAAGGAACACGACAGGCCAAGCCACGCATGAAATGGTACAGAAATGAGCGTGCGGTAGGCGATTTACAGTCGCCACTATTGGAGCTCGAACTCGGCTTCTGGGCTGTTTTGAGACATGAAACCGATGACAAACTGTTTCCCTCACCCTCAGTGATCAATACCACCCAAAAACAGAGGACGAAACCACCCAGAAATGCACAAAATTGGAAGACTCGAAAACCAGAAAATTAGGGCAACACGGGGGAAGAAGACGGCAGGAAGATGAACAGTGGGTGGGTCGGTTCGGGTAAGAACCCGACCCGTCGCATAAATGGGTTTAAGTGAAACTATGTCGTTTAGTTAAGAAGATTTTAAATTTAAAATTTAGGGCTGACGTCATCATGACGTCAGCATTACACATTGAAACGGCCAAACTGGTTGGTTCAGTGGAATAGTAGACCGGTTCATTTATGAATAAAATAAACCCTTTGGTTTATTTTAAATATTTTAGAGAATTGCAATTGAACCCCCACTGTTTAGGGCAATTTTACTAAGGCCCAAGATTTGGAAAATTCTTTCAAATATACCCCTGGAAAAATAATTTAATAATCAAATAATTAATTTAATTATTTTATAAATAGGGTAAAATGACTATTTTACCCCTGAGCCATAAATGAAGCAAATAAAGTTCAAATTAAGATCCGAAAAAGGCTATTTTAACATTTTTGGGCATTCTAAACACAATGGAAATGTCAGATTGGACATCTGAGGAATCCGGGGTGGTCCCACCATAAGATGTAAAATTACCAAAATGCCCCTAATACAATATGAAGTCCAAATTGGACGAAATTGATACCAATAGAAGCCCAAATAAATGTGAACTTGTATATATGACTAAATAATGATTCGGGGTCAGAATGTTATAAAATATAAATGACCAAAATACCCCTGAGTATGAGAAATACAAGCAAAGGTCAAAAATTAATTGTCATAAGCATAATTATGAAAATTTAGGAGCTAAATAAGACTCCAGGACAGTCAACGTACAAAATGAGAAATGATCGATGTATCCCTATAATCAAAAGCAGATACCAAATGAAGTTCAAAAGACTTAAAAATTTATGTATAAGATATGTAGAACATTCTGAGGACCACGATAGGTCCGGGGCAAGAAAAAATAAATTACCAAAATACCCCTGATGTACCCAAAGCCAAATAAAAAGCTGAGAATGTCTAAATTGACTTTCTTCGACGTTCCGAATCCAACGGTGAGGTTCAAAATACCAGTCATGTGAAAAATAAAAATTTATTAAATCACCACAAGTAGACCGGTAAGACCAATCTTAGGAAATTAGGATACGTCAAGTCTAAGATTAAATGAAGAGCATCAATTAGAGATGATTTGAAGTAAATGAGTAATTAATTGAAGTCTTGATGAATTTGATTTTTAAAAATTTCAAAGGGAAAGGGAAAGCCCATCAGTAGTGCTGACCTAGGAGAACTAGGGTGAGTAATCTTGTACTTTGAAGTGGAGGTTTTAATCTCCATGGATCCTGAAGTGATTTGAAGTTCAAGTATTCTGAAGTGTTTTTATGAAAATATCTGTCATATTTTAAATTCTAAATTCTCATATTTATATGCTTTATATTCCAGTGTTTTATCGTAATCATTTATAAATTCTAACATGGCATGCAAATTTACTTCTTGATATTTTTGACAAATGATACATTTATTTTCTGCATGTCCATTTAATTGTCAGTTTTATTAAATGTCTCTTGAATTAAATGTTTTTACTCTGTCTATGCTTTAATAAATTCCTGTGCATCGTGATTTAAATTCCTGAAGCTCATGTGTTAACTGTTTCAAGTATGGTCCTCCAAGTATTTAAGCAACTCTGTTAAATTGTCTATGCTTTAAATACTCATGAAAATTCACCCTTTTTATCGAAGCCATATTTTTATACTCATGAGAAGCATCTATTTGAAAATCATATTTCAAACACTCATGAAAAGCTTATATTTGAAGAAATCATGTTTTCAATGCTCATGAAAAGCAATTATTTGAAGAAGCCATAATTCGATGCTCTTTGAAAAGCATCCAATGAAGAAGTCACATTTTTAAATGCTCATAAAAAGCATTTCATGAAGAAGTCACGTTTTTGCAAGATAATGATGCATAAGCATCGGCAAATTATTGAGCTCCTTTCGAGTTCTCAATTCAGAAGAATGCCCGGTAGCAGGATCTGATCCCCCAAGCATGAGATCTCTTCAGAAGTAAAATTAGGGGGTTTGGTTCGAAACGGATCCTTGAGTTAAAAATTGAAAAGATGAAAAGGTTTTTAGAAATGGTAGCAGGTTTTAAAATCCCCATTATCTGAAACGAGTTTTTATATAACCCTTTGAAGTTTTGAAGATGAAGAAATTTACATCCTTCTATTTTCATGGAAAGGATTTCAAATTATTTCCCTGATCTTCAAATGGCCACTCTGCATATGTTTATCAAGTCTGTTGCGTATTAAATGCTTATTGAATGCTTTAAAAATGCATCATGCTATGTGATTTGAAGAATTCTCGTATTCTGTGATTATTGAAGTACGTGCCTAGCTTGAATGCCTTGTATGCTTCACACTATCCTTTTTGAAGAATTCAGTTTTCTGTATCTGAAGTATTGTATAATTGGTAGTGTATGTTTATATGAACCTTCTCTTATAACTAACCCACTACCAGTTGAAACCCATGACAAAGTATTGGAATTATTCACTGGGCTTTTCGAAGTTCACCCTATTCCCTAACATTTTTCAAGGTGATGATGATGATGGATGGGAGCCTTGCCCTAATTTGAGGTTTGGTGTCACATCCCGAACCCTACCCTACGCGAATGTCGAGGACGTGATGCCAGTCAGTCGCCACGCGACCAACGGAAGGAAATTTTTGAACATTTCAAGTAAATTGCACTCCGACTGTAGGGTCAGATGCAGCGGAATTTAAAAACTTTTTGTCAAGGGAATGCAACTCATGTATCCACCGTAGGATTTGTATCACACAGAGCAAGTCTAAAATCCAATAGCTAACAATTCTAACCTCAGAGCATATCTATAATCCGATATATAACAACATAGTAGAACTATAACCTCTAGAGTACCGTTTAAATCCATGAGCCATGTCTATATCTAGTACATATCAGTCAAGTCAGTCGTATTACATCACTCACCTGATTAAACAGATTCAATCCTCAATAATCCAGTCTCCACAGATCAGTGCCATCAGATCCTAATAGATATCATTCCTGAAAAATATTAGGGAATGAGGGTGAGCTTCGAAAAGCCCAATGAGTAACATAGGTTCCCTGTCATGGGTTTCAAACCATTGTTGTTTATAAAGCATGTGGGTGAGTCAGGCATTTCTGAGAAGGTAATTAAATACGTTCATTTGAAACAGTATTAAAAATCGGAGAACAGTTAAGACATCAGGGTAACAGAACAGATCAATTGAAACATCAGAGTAACAGAACAGATCAGTAATGAGCAGAGCAGAATAGTATAACAGAATAAATAGTACAGTATGCACAGATTAAACAGTGCAGTATGCTCATATAGTGCTCAAGACTGAGGTGGTACCAAGAATCAGTTGTTCTTTTCAGAACCAGTTAAAAAAATAGTGATCGGTTTATTTTAGAACAGAACAGAGAAGCCAGACAGAGTAAAATCATGCATTTGAGTAAGAGCACGAAATCAGTGTATCAGATAAAACAGTACAGTACAGTATTATAAAATACAATAACTAGACAGTGTACTTATACACCAAGTCAGGAGTCAGGGTTACTCACAAACTGTTACGGTTATCTCCTTGCACAAACAATCCGATAACCTCCAAGTACGTCAGGACATCTTCACATATGTCCTGAATAATCATCATCAATCACAGACAGATCAGAATTCATCCATTCAGGCCTTATTCGTCATCTTAGGTGTCTATCGGTTTACCTAAGATAGCCTAGTAGCCTATCGCCCTCTCATCGGGTTTCATCCAGGGCTATTTCATTCCTTAATTAGGCTTAGTAGTCTTCAGAATTATAATTTAAGTCATTTAGACTTCAATCGTTATTAGTCAGTTACTTTTTCAGCCTTAGGGGCAAAACGGTCATTTTATCACTCTTGCCCTGGGCCCTGTCAAGGCCCTCAGAATAGTCTTTATATCTTAAATATAAAGTTCTACGTCTTTTAGACTCCAATCGGTATCAGTTAGGTTCTTATTTTAACCATAGGGGCAAAATGGTAATTTTGTCATTCTTGCCCGGGACCCTAGTCGTGGTTCTCAGAATATCCTATATATCGTATACATGAAGTTCTAAGTCTTTTAGACTTGAATCGCTATTAGTTAAGTGCTTATTTAGCCTTAGGGGCAAAATGGTAATTTGTCCATTCTTGTCCCGAACCCTATCGTGGTCCTCAGAATAGTCCACATATCTTAGATATAATTTTCTAAGTCCTTTGGACTTCGTTTGGTATCTGCTTTTGGTCATCGGGACACATTAGTCGTTTCTCGTTTTACGCGTTAACTGTTCCGGAGTCTTATTTAGCCCTTCAGTGTTCATAATTATCCTTATGATAATTTATCAGATCAGTTTGACCTTTATTCCACCTCTACTTTGCACTTCATGTGCTTAGGGGTATTTTGGTCATTTTACGTTTCGTAAGATTCTGACTCTGATTCATCATTTAATCAAGTATACAGTTTCACAGGTATCTGGGCTTCTATTGGTATCAGTTTCGTCTGAATCAGACTTCATTTAGGTTTCGTATGGCATTAGGGGCAGTTTGATAATTTTACATTTCCTGATGTTCTGATTTCGAATCATAATTTAATCGTATATATGAGCCCATAAGTAATTGGGCTTCAATTGGTATTAATTTTGCTCAATTCGGACTTTATTTGGGCTTCGTACAGTATCAGGGGTATTCTGGTAATTTCACATATTGTATAACCAAACTGTTCGGAACCTTAGTTCATAAAATGGACCTCACCATTGGGTCCAGAGTGTCTGACATAGTTAACTTGGACCATCTTTTATGTTTAATTGGGCCTAGGTATCTTTAGGGGTAATTCAGTCATTTTACAATTTGTGTCTGTATTTTTCGGGACTTCAGTTCATTAAACGGACTTCACTGTTGAGTCCAGAATGCCCGACATAATCAGAATAGACTGTCTTTTATTTTTATTTGGGCCTAGGTACCCTCAGGGGCAGTATTGTCATTTGTCACTTGCAGGTCTGTATTTTTCGGTACATAATTTCCCAATTTGGACTGTACCATTGAGTCCAGAATATTTGAAATAGTGAAAATACACTATTTATTTAATTTATTTGGACTCTGTTTGACATATATAATATCCAGGGGTAAAATTGTAATTTTACCCATTTAATAAAATAATTATTTTATTATTTAATTAATTTACCAGGGGCTTAAATGTACAATTTTTTCCAAAATCTGGGCCACAGTACAATATCCAAAACTGTTGGGGTCAAAAACTAATTTACAAAAGTTTTGGTTCAATTATTCAATTTCAAACAGTGGACCATTGGGTTTTCAATTCAAAATCCTAGACTGGATTGGGCATGTGGTGAACCAACCGGTTCACTGGACCTCACAGAACCGGAATAGCATAATCCAATTAACCCCAATTTGGCCTTTATCCTCGGTTTGGACAGTCCTCAATCTAGTTTCAATTTATTAACCATGTTACCAAACAGGCAAGATTCAGGTTTTAATTTAAAACATTTAACACCAAAACGGCACAGTTTCAATAATTTGGTGGCATCCTCACATGCCGACACTTGTCCGAGTCAGCTCGGCTTGGCTCGGTCAACTCGGCCGAGTCGACTCCATCTTCCCTATCTTTTCCCCATCCGTTGCCCTAGTTGCAGGTTTGCTATTTCTTCAATTTCGTGGGTTTTCAAGGGCTGTTTTCGATATGTTTTCATTCCAAAACATTTTTGTATGTGATACCAACAATTTTGCATTGATTTCGAGCTTCGAATCCAAAGATCCAGCTCGGTATAACTGATTATTGTGAGGGGACACTGTTCGGTCATACAACTCCGTTTATTAACCAAATCGCACAAGGTTTGGCTTGTTGTGACCGTAATTCCATGGGGATCAACATCCCATTTTTAGATTTCAGTTTAGAAGCTTATTTACGAGTTTGGGTTCCAATGGCCGAGACAATAGGTTCGGTTTTGAGGGCCTTCCATGTGTTTCCAAGTCACGGGTCAGTATTTATGGGGTCCTAGAAGGGTCTAGATCAGTTCTAGACCATTAGATTTCAGTTTTATGGAGGTCGAATCAGACCTATTACAGGAAGGTCGTTAATGGCGGTTTGTCACAGTTTTGGGTTTTAAGGCTTACCCGACCCTCCCAATCAATTCAGAACAGTTCTAGGGTCTCACAATAGTATATATGTACAGTTTGTACAGATCCAAACTATCAGAAACAATGCTAAAATTTTTGAACAGAAATTTGACAGTTTTGCGTGTTTACCTCTGGTTCAGGCCATTATTCCTCCCTCTCATGGCTCAGTTCAGTCCTTTGGCACCTCAGGTGTGCCTCAGTCCCAGTCGTGCACCTCAGTTCTGTTCTTCCTTCATAGAGCAGCTCCCTGGGACACAAACACTCACCATGTTATACACATGCAGTTCTCACTTTCTCCCTCTAACAGCCCCCCCTCTCTAGCAGATCTCATGCACCAATTTCTGATTTCTCAATTCTCCAATACACATATGGAGACTTGTAAATGCAAATCAGATTTTTCTTATCCAATACATCTCCCAACCTCATGATTAATTTGCATGTATTTTGGTTAGAGGAGAGGTCATCAAGTGTTGAGGTAGGTGATGATGGGGGCTAGGGTGCATAGGGGTGATGTGTTGCATGTTTGGCCATTGGCTAATTTGGGTGGCAGCTTGGGGCAATTTAGAGATATATACATTTTAGTTGTATAACTAAGCACAAGACATTGGCAGCTTACATGGTTAATTTTTTTGGATAAGAGTTCTTTCCACTCAAAGGTCAAGGGTTCAATTCCCTTGGCCTCCCATTTGGCCATTTTTTCCACATTTTGGGCTAAGGCCCTGTTTGGTTGCGCATTAATTCAGTTTCAATGTTTGCTACATAACTTTCATTCTGTAGCTCCTTTTTCGACTCGGTTTCTTCCAGTCAGTTTCTATTTCAGTTATCTTTAGTGTCAGGGGTTCCTGTGTCATTTATTAATCATCCGAGATTTCCCGGGTTAGCTAATTCGGATTTCGTTGGTGTTAAAACGGCGTTATTTCACCGAATTAATCAGTAATCGGGTTCGGGTATTATACCATTCTCTCCAGACATATTTAATTATTTTAATCGGTCTATCATAACCGTCGGGATTATGATTAATTCCCTTAATCATTCATTAAGTCAGTGCTAATTAATAATTAACAACTAATTATTAATTACGCAAGGTCGGGGTGTTACATTTGGAGATTGGCAGCTCCATTTGCATTAGGAATTTTGGAAGTACTAGGACCCGTAGCCAGTCAAATTTGATGTAGTAAATTTTAGACAAATATGTACTTAAGCCCGAGAGGCAACGAATATGTATCATAAATAACTTTAAATTTTTAGTATGCTCTGAATGTATATTATTTGTTTACTGCTCCAAAGAAGAAGAAGAAGAAGAAGAAGTGACGGTACCGAACGGACGTGCGAAAAGAAAATTTTTTTTTCACGCTTCCGCAATTTGCCAGTTCTGGCCCTATCGCATAGCTGTTCGGCGTAGTTACTTACTTGAGCCTTGCCCGACAGCCCACGGGCCAAAGGGTGGCGGTCGCAATTCGGGATCCGCAGAGGCCGGGTTTCCGGGTCGTGACATATATGATTCTCAAATGTCTTAATTTAACTCATTTTTTATCATCGTGAAAGAAAATAAGTTGACTGGACCTAACTATGTGGACTAGAAACGGAATTTGGACATTGTGCTTACTGTAGAGGGGTACAAATATGTGATTAACTGTGGAATAGCCTAGACCTTCCAAAGGCTGATGCTCCCTAAGAGGACTTTGACCGCTATTCTAAGTGGGTCAAGGTTGATGAGATGGCACGTTGCTATATTTTAGCTTCGATGTCAAGTGTTTTACAGCATCAGCATCAGAGTTTCCCAACAGCTAGGGATATGATCCTTAACATAAAGGAGATGTTTGGGGACCAGGGGCGTCCTGCTAGGCAGAATGCCATGAGTGCACTCATGAACACTAAGATGGCAGAAGAAACTCTAGTAAAAGACTATGTTTTAAAAATGATTGACTTTTAAATTTGTTGGAAGTTCTAGGGGCTGACATTGATGGTAAGTCCCAGGTTGATATTATATTTGAGTCGCTGTCTGACTTTTTTAATCAATTTAAGCTCAACTATAACATCAAGAAAATGAATTTGACTTTGGCTGAGCTTCTGAGCTCTTTACAGGCAGTGGAGGGTATTATCAAAAGTCATCCTAATGCTCATGTGGCTGAGGGTTCTTCTTTTAAGCCCAAGCCCAAAGGCATGGGCAAGTGGAAGAAGAAACAGAACCCCAAAAACTTTAGGGAAAATATAGGTCCTAAAGGGGGTGTTGGCAAAAAGAAGAAAGGGGCAACCACTAAGCCCAAAGGAAAGTGTTTCCACTGTGGGGTCATGGGGCATTGGAAGAAAAACTGTCCAGATTATCTAGCCAAGAAAAGGGACACAGGTATAATCGAGTCACTAGTAATTAATGTAAGCTATATAGTGGGTATTCTAGATTCCTGGTGTGTAAACTCCGGTGCAACTAATCACATCTGTAATTCGTTACAAGGGTTTCGGGAGACCAGGCGACTAAGTGATGGAGAGATTATCTTTACACTTGGGAACAGAAGCAAAAGTTGTTGTGGTGTGAGTAATTATTTTATGTTTTTCTTCAAATAAGACACTAGTACTTTATGATTGCTTATATGTGTCTGGTATTAGAAGGAACTTATTATCAGTTTCAAGTTTAATAAAACAATGTTATTTAGTTTATTTTAATTCAAATGTTGTTATTAAATATAATAGTTCTTTTATATGCTCTGGCACCATAGTTAATGGTCTTTATTTGATTACTCTTAAGATGTATGACATACATGACACCAAAAATAAAGAACCATCATAAACTTTACCACTTAAAAGAAAAGTTTCTTCTACTAATTCAGCTTATCTTTGGCACTTAAGGCTAGGTCATATTAATTTGGATAGGATTAATAGACTGCTAAAGGAAGGTACTTTGTCTTCCTTAGTTGTTGAACCACTGCCAGTCTGTATATCCTGTTTAGAGGGAAAGATGACCAGAAGACCCTTTGCTTCAAAGGGACACAAGGCCAAAGAAGTATTGGAGTTAATCCATACTGATGTGTGCGGACCCTTAAATATTAAGGCTAGAGGGGGACCATACTGATATGTGCGGACCCTTAGATATGGTTATGTCTATCTATTGTGTAACACCCCAGACTTATGTTCTGATTAAAGTATGCAATGAAAACTGTTTCTGAAATCTGATCTGTCATTTAACTGTTTAAATTCAACTGTTAAAACTGACAAAACCCATGTTAGCAAATTTTGAAATTCTGAGAAACTGATTACTGACACTGAACCCTTGGACACTGAGGCTAACCTAACTAGGAGTTGACTGGAAGAAACTGCGTCGAAAAATAAGTTACAGATTGAAAGTTAAGTAAGAAACAGTGAAACTGCTTAATGCGTAGCCAAACAGGGCCTAAGCCCGAAATATGGAAAAAGACCAGAAATTGTGGCCAAGAGGATTTGATCCTTTGACCAAACTGGGCAGAATTTGGTTTACCAAAAAAATTACTAACTAGGCTAGGAACATCTTTGTGTATATATGTGCAAAGATATATATTTAAATAGCATTCAGATTTGGCCATTCCCCAAAGTGGCCAATACCCAAACATGCAACACCTCAGCCTTACATCATGCTATGCCATAGCCATCATGCCTATAGTTCATGATTAAGCCTCTCTTCCAACCAGATTTCATGCAAGATAATCATGCATGTGGGGAGATGAAGGGTCAAGAGAAATGTAAGATATGTATATCTCCATATATGCAGATCTGCCATTTAGAGAGTGTTGATATACTGTTTTATAGAGAGAGAAAGTGGTGAGAGAGAGAGAGAGAGAGAAATCCTAGAGAGAGAGAGAGTGAGAGATACACAAGGGTGTACATTGGAAATCCATTGGAGGAAGCTAGAGATTGGAACTGAAGGGCTGCACGACTAGGGGGAGGATCCAATCCAGCTCTTGAAGCTTCTGCTTGAGCACAACCAGTGAGGGAACCACTGTACACGTGAGTTGTTTAAAAAATTCTTCTGAAATTTTCTTCTTGAATATGGCTACTGTTTTGTTGCTGTTTGGACTGTTGATGCATGTATAATAACTTAACAATGAGGCCTGGATTGCTTATGATTGATTTGGACCAACAAAACTGCCTTAAAACACAGAAATGGAAACAGACCGCCATTGATGGACCTTGAGGTTGCAGGTCTGATCCGACCTCAACCAACCGAACCTTGGATGATCAAAACATAAAATAGGACTTTGTAGAACCTTGGAAAACCCCAACCGCGACCTAGAAACCTAGGTTGAGACCCCCAAAAATGACACTATTCTTCTCGGCCCAAAAACCAAACCTCTAAACTAGACCCCAAAACTGAGATTTAAGGATGGGGGATTGAAGCCCTTGCTGTAGGGATTTCAGAGAACCAAACCCCGTCCAAAATGGTTGAGAAACGAGGCCATGCAACCCAACAGAAATCTCCCTTGAACATCGGCCGAAACAGAACACCATGGATGAACCCGAAGCTTGAAACCAATGCCAAGAGGTTCGTTTTACTCCCAGAAGTCGTTTAGGATCAAAACCTGTTGCAAACCGCACCTAAAACTCCACGAAATAGAGGGAGAAAATTCTGCAATTTTCTAGGGCAACAGTGGCCCTATACGGGTAGGGACGATGAACAGTAACGGGTCTTGGATCGGGTCTTCGGGTCAGGCCCCGACCCGAATAAAAACGGATATGAACCATAACCTAAACTATGTTGTTCTGGTACTGTTAAATTAAAAATTTAAATGTGTAGGGCTGACGTCAGCTTGACGTCAGCACAGTACCTTGAACCGGTTAAAACCGGACTGGACCGGTCTGGTTCAGTTGCATACGGACTGAACCCTTTGGTTCAGTTTAAATCTTTTGAAAAATTACAAAACGGCCCCAACAGTTTTAGGAAATTTAACTCTGGCCCAGTTTTTGATATTTTATTTCATTTATACCCCTGATAATTTAATAAATAATAAATTAATTATTTAATTAATTTATTAATTAAATAAAAATAACCAAATTACCCCTAGGTCATTAATAGGTCAAATGAAGTCCAAATAAGTCAAATGAATAGTGTATTTCCACTATTTCAAACATTCCGGACTCAATGGTGAGGTCCGATTTGCGAAACTAGGTCCTGAAAAATACAGACCTGGAAAGGGAAAATGACCGTATTACCCCTAGTGACACTTAGGACCGAATTACACTAAACGACAGTCTATTTTGACTATGTCGGACGCTCCGGACTCAACGGTAAGGTCCGTATTAGCAGATGAAGTGCCGAAAAATATGACACAGTGAAATTACCAAGATGCCCCTGACACTGTTTAGGACCCAAACGAAGTCCGATTGAGACGAAACTGAAAATAATAGAAACCCTGATACGTTTAGGGCTATACACGTGACCGGATGACGAGTCGAAGTCAAAACTTCACAATTGTGAAATGACCGAAATACCCCTAGCCCTGCATCAAGTTAGATAACATCCGAATGAACTAAAAACTAACCCAATGGAAGCTTAGATAATTTCATGACCAGACTACCTAGAGGTAGTACATATCCTGACATCTTGGGATTATGTCATAGGATAAAAACTCAAGCCAGTCATGGAAGGAAAAAACAAGAAATTTACCATTATGTCTAAAGCCGAAAGACTAGCTGATAAGAAGCAACAGGAGTTCATGCGAGAACTATTATGGCAACAAAAGATAATCGAACGAAACATAAGGATAGCCAAGACAACCGAGGTAGTCTCTGTTCGACCGTTTATATATAAAATGCCCACCAAGGCAATGATTGCAGAGGCTAAATTAAAGAAACAAGAAGACACCGAAACCCTGAAAGAATGGATACAAAGGTAATTTTCAATTATCATGAAAACACATAGACAGCAAGATAGTCTAACCCAGGTTGAATTTTGAATTAAAATGAACCAAGTTAAGTTTCATGTGAGATTTATGGAATGTTTATCAATTTTCTAGGATAAGAAGGATAAGAAGAAGAGAAAGGCTTCTCAGTTAAGTCCCAGTTACCGCACAAGGTGAGTAACCTAGACTCCTGAATTGGTGTATAAGTACACCGTCTAGTTATTGTACTTTTAAATACTGTACTGTACCGTTCTTACTGATACACTGTCTTTCATGCTTCTACTCAATGCATGACTATATTTTACTCTGTCTGATTTCACTGTTCCGTATTGAAATAAAACTATCCCTGTTTTTACTGAAAGAACAACTGATTCATGGTACCAAATTCAGTCTTGAGCACTACATGAGCATATTGCACTGTTTGAATTATGCATACTGTATTGTTATCCTGTTATACTGTTTTCCTCTGCTCGTTGCTGAACTGTTCTGTCGCTCTGATGTTTTGACTGTATCCCTGTTTTTAAATGCTGTTCAAATATACGGATTTAACTATAACTTCTGAAATGCCTGATTCAACCACCTGCTTTATAAACAACAATGGTTTGAAACCCATGACAGGGGACCCGTGTTACTCACTGAGCTTTTCAAAGCTCACCCCTTCCCTAACATTTTTCAGGTGAGGGACCCAGCACTCAGGATTAGCGGGTTGGAGACCCGGAGAACTATTTTGAAGAACTTATGAATTAACCATTTTTGTACCTAACTCCATCTCTGAATATGATGTACTGAAAACCTAAGACTCGTATCTTTTGTAGGACAATGATGTAATAGTTAATCATGGATATATTAATGGCTCTGCCAAGGTGTTATGCATTCCCTTAATTCCGCTGCAACTTATATAAATTGAATGCATTGTACTTGGATGTTACTGATGAATGGCCTGTGGTTAGGATTATCCATCGGCATTTTGATTTCAAAAAAAAACCGATGGGTGCCTAACTGGCCGGTCGCACGCCCCCTAATCCGCACAGGGTGGGTATGGGGGATGTGACAGAGTTGGTATAAGAGCCTTAGGTTTTACATCCCGAACGTAGAACAGAACCTTAGGGTTACCAAACTAAATCCTTAGGGAGTATATGCTTGAGTGGTAGGAACCTTGAGCCAACAATGATCAGCTTGTCATTATACAAAGACACACTGAACGAGAATACTGAAAAATGATTTTTATTCTGCCTCAGATGCCGCCACGGACGAGAAACGGCAATAGGGAACCTCAAGCCCCGACTGAGAGCGCGACTATACGTGAAATGCGGGCGGCTTTGGCTCAGTTCGCCCGAGCGATAGAAGGGTTGAATAGAACCCTGCAGCAGAATCAGCCCAGACCAGCTAACAACCCAGCTGAAGCCCTAGCTATACCACCCCCGCCTGCTCCAGTGCCACCCGTTGGAGCTGGCCTCCGCAATGACCTGCTAGATAGGTTTCACAAGTTGAGACCTCCATCCTTTGAAACAGTCACAGAGCCTGAGTAGGCCGAATTATGGGTGACGACAATGGAGAAAGCTTTTGGACTCCTAATCTGTACTGAGGAGGAAAAAGTAAGGCTAGCCACTTACATGTTACAAGGGGAGGCGTATAACTGGTGGATGAAAGTACAAAGGGAAAACCCGGCTATGTCATGGGTAAATTTTGTGGAAAGATTCTATGGCATGTTTTTCCCGTCGACAGTTCGTGAAAGGAGGATTCAGGAGTTCACAAATCTGCAGCAAGGAGAGATGTCAGTGATCCAGTATGCTGCCAAGTTCTCAGCCCTGTCCAGATTCGCCCCCTTCCTGATACAAGAAGAGCAGGACAAAGCAAGGAAGTTTCAAGGAGGCCTTCGCCTAGGACTTTGAACAAGGGTATCTGCTTTTGAGCTACACACTTACTCTGATATTCTAAACAAGGCCCTTGTCATCGAAAAGAACATGGAGGAGTATAATCAACTCAAGGACCAGGGACGGAAGAACAAAGGGAAGAGCTTCAAGAAGTCCCAACCTTCAAAGAAGCAGAAAACTGAAGGTCGAGGTAAAGGGGGGGAGAATTAGAGGAGAACCAAGGAAGTGACCAAGTGCCCTCATTGTCAGCTGTCTCATTGGGGAGAATGTCGTAAGCTGACCGGTGCATGTTACCGGTGCGGGGAAAAGGGACACCTGGTCAAAGACTGCCCGCAGCCACCACCTGATACAAGAGCCCCAGCTCCGATTACCACTGCTACGACACAGAGGCTCCTTCTAGCAGCCCCCATAAAGGATAAGGGCAAAGCGCCACAAGGACGACCAGGGAGGGTGTTTGCCTTAGTACCAGGGGAGACATCTACTGCCAATACTGTGGTAGCAGGTACGCTCCCGATCTGTGAAACCTCTGCACATGTGCTAATTGATTCTGGATCCACACATTCTTTTGTATCTCCACTGTTTACTGATAAACTGCATAGAATACCTGAGCCTATGAATGATCTGTTATCTGTACAAACTCGATCTGGGATACGAATGATTAGGTCCAAAATCCTTAGAGACTGTACTGTAGAAATTGGGGACCAAGAACTGTCAGTAGACCTAATACCCTTGGATATCAAAGGATTTGATGTGATCTTAGGCATGGATTGGTTATCTTGCAACCACGCCACCATTGACTGTTTTGAAAAGGAAGTATTGTTTCAACTCCCGGGGCAACCCGAATTTGTATTTAAGGGAAAGGGCGTTACCCCTCCGTCCTATCTCATCTCTGTCATCCAGACAGGGAGATTACTAAGAAAGGGATGCCATGGTTATCTGTGTAGTGTTCTGGATACCCAAACCCAAGGTCCCCCATTACCAGAAGTACCAGTGGTGTGTGAATTTCCCGATGTATTCCCTGAGGACTTACCAAGTGGGACGGTTGATCGAGAGATTGAATTTTCTATCGACCTCATCCCCGGAACTCAACCGGTATCTAAAGCTCCATACCGGATGGCTCCATCAGAGTTGAAAGAGCTGAAGGCTCAATTACAAGAGCTGTTGGAGAAGGGATTCATCCGACCCAGTGTGTCACTATGGGGAGCACCGGTGTTATTTGTGAAGAAGAAGGATGGCTCTCTAAGACTTTATATCGATTACAGAGAGCTCAATAAAGTGACAGTGGAAAACAAGTATCCGCTCCCACGCATCGATGAGCTGTTTGATCAATTGCAAGGAGCAAGTGTGTTTTCCAAGATCGATTTAAGGACTGGATACGATCAACTTAAGGTCAAGAATACTGACATATCGAAAACAGCCTTCCGAACCCGATATGGTCATTACGAGTTCTTGGTCATGCCTTTTGGTGTGACCAATGCTCCTGCTGCATTTATGAAATAATGAATCGGGTCTTCAAGACATATTTGGATGACTTCATCATTGTTTTCATTGATGACATATTGGTGTACTCACGGAGCGAAGAGAAGCACGGAGGGCACTTGAGAATAGCGTTACAGACCCTAAGGGAGCACAAGTTATATGTAAAATTCAAAAAGTGTGAATTCTAGCTACCCAGGATCTTCTTTTTGGGCCATGTGATTTCTGAGGAAGGTGTTGCTGTAGATCCGGATAAGATAGAGGCTATTCTGAACTGGCCTCAACCAACCACCGTGACCGAGATCTGAAGTTTTCTTGGGTTGGCAGGTTATTATCGACGCTTCGTTAAGGATTTTGCTAAGTTGGCGAAGCCACTCACCCACCTAACTAAGAACAAGGTGCCATTCATTTGGACGGATGAGCAGGAACGGAGTTTCCAACTACTCAAGGAGAAGTTGACTACAGCACCTGTTCTGACTATTCCCACCAAGGAGGGAAAGTTCGTCATTTATTGTGATGCTTCCCACAAGGGTTTGGGATGTGTCTTGATGCAAGACGGCAGAGTCATTGCCTACGCCTCTAGACAACTTCGACCACATGAACAGAATTATCCGACCCATGATTTGGAATTAGCAGCGGTGGTATTTGCGCTAAAAATCTGGCGCCCCTATCTATATGGGGAGGTATGTGAGATTTTCACTGATCATAAGAGTCTGAAATACTTCTTTACACAAAAGGAGCTGAATATGAGGCAACGGCATTGGCTCGAGTTAATCAAAGACTATGATGTAACGATCCAGTATCATCCTGGCAAGGCTAATGTAGTAGCCGATGCTTTGAGCAGAAAGTCTGGTAATCTTGCCTATATGATTACTACTCAGGAGGAACTGATTCGAGACTTGGACGAGATGAGCATTGAGGTGATTCCACCAGGTGGTACGGCGTATTGGGCCAATCTGACAGTTGAGTCTACATTAGTAGAACGGATCAAAGCAGGACAAGCTCAAGATGAGGAGTTTGTCAAAATCTGCAAGGAAGTAGAGACAATTGGAAAGACTGATTTTGATATTAAAGAGGGAGTTCTGCGGTATCAGGGCAGGCTATGTGTGCCTAAGACAGACAAGTTGAGGAAGGAAATTTTGGAGGAAGCCCACACTTCAAGGTTCACGGTACACCCCGGAAACACAAAGATGTACCATGACCTTAGGGAACTGTACTGGTGGCCCGGATTAAAAAGGGACGTGGCTGATTTTATCGCTCACTGTACGAGTTGCCAACAAGTGAAAGTCGAGCATCAACGCCCAGTGGGCTATTGCAACCACTCCCTATTCCCGAATGGAAGTGGGACCACATCACCATGGATTTCGTATCCGGCTTTCCCAAGTCTTCAAAGGGCTTTGACGCCATCTGGGTCATCATTGACAGATTGACCAAATCCGCACACTTTCTGCCCATGAAAATGACATTCAGCATGGAAAGGTTAGCCACGTTGTACATTCAAGAAATTGTACGCTTACATGGCACACCCTTGTCCATCGTTTCTGATCGAGACCCAAGATTTGTGTCACATTTCTAGAAAAGCCTGCAGAAGGCACTCGGCACCGAGCTTAAGTTTAGTACAGCATATCACCCACAGACGGATGGACAGTCCGAGAGAGTAATACAGATGTTGGAGGATATGCTACGACTGTGTGCACTAGATTTCAAGGGAAATTGGGCAGAACATTTGCCATTGGTCGAGTTCGCCTATAACAATAGTCATCAGGCCAGCATTAAAATGGCACCATATGAGGCACTGTACGGCATGAGGTGTCGATCTCCACTCTGCTAGGCTGAAGCTAGCGAACAGAAGCTACTTGGGCTGGATCTAGTAAAAAAACCACGGAACAAATTCAGAAGATTCGGAGTAGATTACAGACGGCCCAGAGCCGATACAAGAGCTATGCAGACAACAGAAGAAAGGACCTGGAATTTGAAGTAGGTAACCTAGTGTTCCTCAAGGTGTCACCATTGAAGAGAGTACTCCGGTTCGGGAAGAAGGGCAAGTTAAGTCCTCGCTATATTGGTCCATTCAAGATTCTGAAGAGAGTTGGACCAGTTGCATATAGCTTGGCACTACCACCTGAGCTAGATAAAGTACACCATGTTTTCCATGTGTCGATGCTGAGGAAGTGTGTGCTAGAACCTGGACAGGTTATTGAGCATGAGCCACTCCAGCTGAGGGAGGACCTGTCATATGAGGAACAACTGGTACAGATTCTGGATCGTAAAGAAAAGACTTTGCGCAACAAGGCGATCCCACTGGTGAAGGTGCTGTGGAGGAACCATACCAGTGAGGAAGCAACATGGGAGCGTGAAGCTGAGATGCGTGAATTGTACCCCGAGTTGTTCACTTGAATGTAGTTAGGATGAGTTTTGAGGACAAAACTCTTTTGAAGGAGGGGAGGATGTAACACCCCAGACTTATGTTCTGATTAAAGTATGCAATGAAAACTGTTTTTGAAATCTGATCTGTCATTTAACTGTTTAAATTCAACTGTTAACACTGACAAAACCCATGTTAGCAAATTTTGAAATTCTGAGAAACTGATTACTGACACTGAACCCTTGGACACTGAGGCTAACCTAACTAGGAGTTGACTGGAAGAAACTGTGTCGAAAAATAAGTTACAGATTGAAAGTTAAGTAAGAAACAATGAAACTGCTTAATGCGCAGCCAAACAGGGCCTAAGCCCGAAATATGGAAAAAGACCAGAAATTGTGGCCAAGAGGATTTGATCCTTTGACCAAACTGGGCAGAATTTGGTTTACCAAAAAAATTACTAACTAGGCTAGGAACATCTTTGTGTATATATGTGCAAAGATATATATTTAAATAGCATTCAGATTTGGCCATTCCCCAAAGTGGCCAATACCCAAACATGCAACACCTCAGCCTTACATCATGCTATGCCATAGCCATCATGCCTATAGTTCATGATTAAGCCTCTCTTCCAACCAGATTTCATGCAAGAAAATCATGCATGTGGGGAGATGAAGGGTCAAGAGAAATGTAAGATATGTATATCTCCATATATGCATTCTCCATATATGCAGATCTGCCATTTAGAGAGTGTTGATATACTGTTTTATAGAGAGAGAAAGTGGTGAGAGAGAGAGAGAAATCCTAGAGAGAGAGAGAGTGAGAGATACACAAGGGTGTACATTGGAAATCCATTGGAGGAAGCTAGAGATTGGAACTGAAGGGCTGCACGACTAGGGGGAGGATCCAATCCAGCTCTTGAAGCTTCTGCTTGAGCACAACCAGTGAGGGAACCACTGTACACGTGAGTTGTTTAAAAAATTCTTCTGAAATTTTCTTTTTGAATATGGCTACTGTTTTGTTGCTGTTTGGACTGTTGATGCATGTATAATAACTTAACAATGAGGCCTGGATTGCTTATGATTGATTTGGACCAACAAAACTGCCTTAAAACACAGAAATGGAAACAGACCGCCATTGATGGACCTTGAGGTTGCAGGTCTGATCCGACCTCAACCAACCGAACCTTGGATGATCAAAACATAAAATAGGACTTTGTAGAACCTTGGAAAACCCCAACCGCGACCTAGAAACCTAGGTTGAGACCCCCAAAAATGACACTATTCTTCTCGGCCCAAAAACCAAACCTCTAAGCTAGACCCCAAAACTGAGATTTAAGGATGGGGGATTGAAGCCCTTGCTGTAGGGATTTCAGAGAACCAAACCCCGTCCAAAACGGTTGAGAAACGAGGCCATGCAACCCAACTAAAATCTCCCCTGAACATCGGCCGAAACAGAACACCATGGATGAACCCGAAGCTTGAAACCAATGTCAAGAGGTTCGTTTTACTCCCAGAAGTCGTTTAGGATCAAAACCTGTTGAAAACCGCACCTAAAACTCCACGAAATAGAGGGAGAAAATTCTGCAATTTTCTAGGGCAACAGTGGCCCTATACGGGTAGGGACGATGAACAGTAACGGGTCTTGGATCGGGTCTTCGGGTCAGGCCCCGACCCGAATAAAAACGGATATGAACCATAACCTAAACTATGTCGTTTTGGTACTGTTAAATTAAAAATTTAAATGTGTAGGGCTGACGTCAGCCTGACGTCAGCACAGTACCTTGAACCGGTTAAAACCGGACTGGACCAGTCTGGTTCAGTTGCATACGGACTGAACCCTTTGGTTCAGTTTAAATCTTTTGAAAAATTACAAAACGGCCCCAACAGTTTTAGGGAAATTTAACTCTGGCCCAGTTTCTGATATTTTATTTCATTTATACCCCTGATAATTTAATAAATAATAAATTAAATTATTTAATTAATTTATTAATTAAATAAAAATGACCAAATTACCCCTAGGTCATTAATAGGTCAAATGAAGTCCAAATAAGTCAAATGAATAGTGTATTTCCACTATTTCAAACATTCTGGACTCAATGGTGAGGTCCGATTTACGAAACTAGGTCCCGAAAAATACAGACCTGAAAAGGGAAAATGACCGTATTACCCCTAGTGACACTTAGGACCGAATTACACTAAACGACAGTCTATTTTGACTATGTCGGACGCTCCGGACTCAACGGTAAGGTCCGTATTAGCAGATGAAGTGCCGAAAAATTTGACACATGAAATTACCAAGATGCCCCTGACACTGTTTAGGACCTAAACGAAGTCCGATTGAGACGAAACTGAAAACAATAGAAACCCTGATACGTTTAGGGCTATACACGTGACCGGATGACGAATCGAAGTCAAAACTTCACAACTGTGAAATGACCGAAATACCCCTAGCCCTACATCAAGTTAGATAACATCCGAATGAACTAAAAACTAACCCAATGGAAGCTTAGATAATTTCATGACCGGACTGCCTAGAGGTAGTACATATCCTGACATCTTGGGATTATGTCATAGGATAAAAACTCAAGCCAGTCATGGAAGGAAAAAACAAGAAATTTACCATTATGTCTAAAGCCGAAAGACTAGCTGACAAGAAGCAACAGGAGTTTATACGAGAACTATTATGGCAACAAAAGATAATCGAACGAAACATAAGGATAGCCAAGACAACCGAGGTAGTCTCTGTTCGACCGTTTATATACAAAATGCCCACCAAGGCAATGATTGCAGAGGCTAAATTAAAGAAACAAGAAGACACCGAAACCCTGAAAGAATGGATACAAAGGTAATTTTCAATTATCATGAAAACACATAGACAGCAAGATAGTCTAACCCAGGTTGAATTTTGAATTAAAATGAACCAAGTTAAGTTTCATGTGAGATTTATGGAATGTTCATAAATTTTCTAGGATAAAGAAGGATAAGAAGAAGAGAAAGGCTTCTCAGTTAAGTCCCATTACCGCATAAGGTGAGTAACCTAGACTCCTGAATTGGTGTATAAGTACACCGTCTAGTTATTGTACTTTTAAATATTGTACTGTACCGTTCTTACTGATACACTGTCTTTCATGCTTCTACTCAATGCATGACTATATTTTACTCTGTCTGATTTCACTGTTCCATATTGAAATAAAACTATCCCTGTTTTTACTGAAAGAACAACTGATTCATGGTACCAAATTCAGTCTTGAGCACTACATGAGCATATTGCACTGTTTGAATTATGCATACTGTACTGTTATCCTGTTATACTGTTTTGCTCTGCTCGTTGCTGAACTGTTCTGTCGCTCTGATGTTTTGACTGTATCCCTGTTTTTAAATGCTGTTCAAATATACGGATTTAACTATAACTTCTGAAATGCCTGATTCAACCACTTGCTTTATAAACAACAATGGTTTGAAACCCATGACAGGGGACCTGTGTTACTCACTGAGCTTTTCAAAGCTCACCCCTTCCCTAACATTTTTCAGGTGAGGGACCCAGCACTCAGGATTAGAGGGTTGGAGACCCGGAGAACTATTTTGAAGAACTTATGAATTAACCATTTTTGTACCTAACTCCATCTCTGAATATGATGTACTGAAACCTAAGACTCGTATCTTTTGTAGGACAATGATGTAATAGTTAATCATGGATGTATTAATGGCTCTGCCAAGGTGTTATGCATTCCCTTAATTCCGCTGCAACTTATATAAATTGAATGCATTGTACTTGGATGTTACTGATGAATGGCCTATGGTTAGGATTACCGTCGGCATTTTGATTTCAAAAAAAAAAAAAAAAATCGATGGGTGCCTAACTGGCCGGTCGCACGCCCCCTAATCCACACAGGGTGGGTAAGAGGGATGTGACATATTGCACCACAAGTTAGAAGCCTTTGAAAAGTTTAAAGAGTTTCGGGCAAAAGTTGAAAAGCAATTAGATAGGAGCATAAAATCACTTCGATCTGATCGAGTTTGGGAATATCTCTCTAGTGACTTCAGCCAGCATTTGTTGGATAATGGGATTTTATCCCAGTTGTCTGCACTTGGCATGCCTTAGCAGAACGGTGTAGCAGAGAGGAGAAACAAGACACTTTTAGATATAGTAAGGTCAATGATGAGTTATTCTGATTTGTCTATATTCTTTTGGGGTATGCGTTGGAGACAACGACATATATTCTGAACTTAGTTCCAACTAAGTTTGCTCCCAAGACTCCTGTAAAGCTTTGGACTAGGCGCAAGCCAAGTCTAAACCACTACTAGATCCGAGGTTATCCAGCCTATGTGTTGAAAGGAAAGACTAACAAGTTGGAACCAAGATCAGAATTGAGTTATTTCGTTGGCTATCCTAAGGGGAAAAAAGGTTGGCTCTTTTATAATCCCAGCGAGTAGAAGCTATTCGTTAGCACGAATGTTGTCTTTCTGGAGGACGATTATATTATGGGTCAGAAGCCCAAGAGTAAGATCACCTTAAAAGAAATATCATATGCTTCTTCTATTCCTCAGAAAAATGATAATCATGGACTATATGCCTCCATTCCAACATCTTATATTACACGAGAGCCACGTCGTAGTGGGGGGGATTGTCAGGCCACCTGATAGGTACATGTTCTTAGAAGAGTCTGTCTCAGATGAACATGTTTTAGATCCTAGTAGCTACAATAAGGCAATCTCTTATAAAGATTCGAGACTTTGGCAAAATGCTATGAAAGCTGAGATGGGATCTATGTATTCTAATCAGGTTTGGGAACTTGTGGAACCACCTGCCAATATTAAACCAATTGGCTGTAAGTGGATCCACAAGAGAAAGAGAGGACCCGATGGATCAGTTGAGACTTTTAAAGCTAAACTGGTGGCGAAAGGGTTTACTCAAAAAGAGGGTATCGATTATGAGGAAACTTTTTCACCAGTTGCTATACTTAAGTATATTCGGATTCTCTTATCCATTGCAGCTCATTGTGATTACGAGATTTGGCAAATGGATGTCAAGACAGCATTCTTGAATAGCTATCTTAAGAAAGACATCTATATGATGCAACCAGATGGTTTCATAGCTAAGGGCCAAGAGCATATGGTATGTAAGCTGCATAAGTCCATTTATGGACTTAAGCAAGCTTCCCAAAGTTGGAATATCCAATATGATCAGGCAATCAAGTCATTTAGTTTTGCAGTGGGCATGGTCAACAGATATCAATCTAATCCAGGACCAAATCATTGGATTCTCGTGAAACATATACTCAAGTACTTGAGAAGGACCAGAGATTATATGTTGAGATACGGGGCTGGTGATCTAGTTCTAGTTGGCTACATAGACTCTGACTTTATGTTAGATCATAACTCTAGAAAGTCAACCTAGGGATATGTGTTTATTCTTGGTGGTGAAGCTATTAGTTGGAAGAGTGTCAAGTAATAGTGTATTGCTGACTCAACCATTGAAGCGAAATATGTAGTTGCCTCTGAAGCAGCTAAGGAAGCAGTTTGGCTCAAGAAGTTCCTTTCAGAACTAGGAGTGGTACCACAGTCTCAGTTGTCTACGGTCCTTTATTATGACAATAGTGGAGCTATAACTCAATCCAAGGAGCCAAGAAACCACAAGGGTGGAAAGCATATAGAGCGCAAGTATCACCTCATCAGAGATATCGTTCAGCGCAGAGACATTATTGTCACCAAGGCTGCATCTGCGGACAATCTTATAGATCTTTTCACTAAGGCTCTACCTTCTAAAATTTTTGAGCTTTATATAGATAGGATGGGTGTCAGATGTTATGGAGAATGGATGCGAGTGCAAATGGGAGTTTGTTAGGATGTGTGCCCTCATATCCAAGATATTTTATTATTATTTTATAGATTTGATTTATTATTGAATTTCATATTAGCATATATTTGAATGTTGCTTTATATCATGAGATGATTTGTCCTTGAATTGTCATTAGGAGTGGTTCATATGTATAAATGAGATTTATACACAAGAGATATGAATTGTTTATATAGGCAATTCTAGAATTGTTCGCGACTATTGATAAGACTAGATGTCTTATCTGTAAAGCTGTAATACAGTTAACCTTTATGTGATAAGGTGGTTTATCTCAACCATCAGAGTAGTGGATTCTAGGTTATTGTATTGGTGTATTGGGAATACACTGAACCGGATCACTATAAAAAACACATTATTTGGAACTATCACATTTAATAAGTTTCTTATTCACTATTCGTAGTAAGCTCTTAATCTTGAGAGGATAGTGAACTCAAGTTCTAAATAGTAATGACTTTGAATTACCAATGAATGAGTTCTTTTAGATCAACACCTCGGTATCTTGGGAAGTCATTATTTAGACTGTGGGAACATATATTCTCAAGATGGAATCTACATTCTATATATTAGAGAGATGGATATCACCTTTGTGCTAATTCAATAGGTTAATCACTGAAATTCGGATCCGGTCTTTTTAGTAAATAGTTTATTGAAATGATGACCAATTGCAAGTGATTAACAATTATTGAATTAGGTTCTTAAAATAATTAGAGAATTAATTTGACAGCATAATCCTGATTATCAATATCTATGTAGAGGGAACTACAAAAGTATAGTGTAAATGGATTTACTTTATTCTACTAAGTTGGAGTGCAATTTTAATTATATAGTGGAGTTAATTGAAATTAATTAGTCAATTAAAATTAATTATGAGATAGTTAAGATTTAATTGATTAATTGGAAGCTAACTTAGTAGGACCCACTAGATCCCTTCTCTTACCCTAATTAAGCCCTATATATATAATATGTAGGAAGCCGTTTATCATAAGTTTTTGTGCTAGACAAAAATAAGAGGCAGCCCACTCTCCTGCGATACGGTTTGCCTAAGGGAAAAGAAGAGAAGACATAGAGGAGAAAGAGAAGGAAGATTGCATCAATCTTTTCAAGAAGTCTTCTTCAACAATCAAAATTATCAGGAACAAGATAATTCTAACTTCTCTTTCAAGATTGTATGATTCATGTAAAGCAATAGATTCAAATAGATTTTTGAAATTGCTTCCACTGTGGTTACGAACCCAATAGATGAGGTGCACAACTCGAAGTTTTCCATACACTCAGGAAACACCAAGATGTACCACAATGTCTGAAGTACTTACTGGTGGTCAAGGATGAAGAGGGACATCGCTGAGTACATAACACGATGTGTCAAGTGCTAGTAAGTTAAAAGCCAAACATCAAAAGCCCAGTGGACTTTTGCAGCCACTCTAGATACCTAAATGGAAATGGGAGCACATCACTATGGATTTTGTATCAGGGTTGCCTAGGACACCGTATGGGAGTGATTCTATATAGGTGATTGTAGACAGATTGACAAAGACAGCTCACTTCCTTACAACTAAGATGACCCAGACATTGGAGCGATTAGCAGCGCTCTATATTCGGGAAATTGTTCGATTGCATGAAGTCCCAATTTCTATAATGTCTAATCGAGACCCAAGATTCGTGTCCCGATTTTGGAGTAGCCTATAGAAAGTAATGGGCACAGAACTCAATCTCAGTACCGCTTACCACCTAGAGACTGATGGTCAGCCTGAGAGGATGATTTAGACCTTGGAGGATATGCTACACTTTTGTGTTATGGACTTCAAGGGAAGTTGGGAGGAACAGCTATCGCTGGTGGAGTTCACGTATAACAACACCTATTAGTCCAGTATTGGTATGGCACTATATGAAGCACTCTATGGTAAGAAGTGCTGATCTCCACTGTATTGAACAAAAGTAAGGGAAAGGAAGTTATTTAGTCTAGAGATAGTGGAACAGACGACAAAAAATATCCAGCTGATCAAGCAACGATTACTAGCAACTCGAAGCCGCTAAAAGAGTTATGCTAATGTCTGAAGAAGAGAGCTGGAATTTGCAGTGGGCGATCATGTGTTTCTGAAAGTATCGTCTTTGAAGGGCATGGTGAGATTTGGAAAGAAAGGGGAGCTAGGGCCTCATTACATCGGACCGTTTGAGGTTATAGAATGAGTCGGACCAGTGGCATACTGACTTTCCCTACCATCAGAATTGGCACACGTGCACTATGTTTTCCATGTCTCTATGCTGAGGAAGTACTTGCACAATCTAGGCCAACTAGTTGAGCACGAGCCCTTGGATGTCTAATAAGATTTGACTTATGTTGAGCAACTAGTACAGATCTTAGATTGTCGGGAACAGGCTTTGCAAAACAAAACTATTTTGCTAGTGAAAGTGCTATGGAGAAATCATCAAATTGAGGAAGCCACTTGGGAGCGAGAGGATGAGATTCGGGCCAAATACACGCAACTCTTCGTGTTACGAGGTATGCTAGGTTTAGGGACCAAACTTTCCTAAGAGGGGGAGGATGTAATCTCTCAACCCGATAAGGCAAAGTAATTTACATTAATGCCATTTTTATGAAATTAATTATGTATTAATTAATTAGAAATTTTAGATTAAAATTAGTAGGCCATAAATATTAAAATCAGTACACGTAGTGAAATTGGGTGAATTAGGGTGATACGCGAATAAAACAAATTTAATCAAAATTTTTTGACAAATACGATATATTTTTGGTACAAATACAACCCGATGTGATGGGTCAAAAATAAAATTTACGATATAAAAAGGAAGCACACAAAAATCAAAAACAAGGCGAGAATGTCAAGAGAATTTTAAAGCAATTGAAACACAACTTTCAAAATTTGACAAACAATACCCAAAATGACAAACAAGGCATACGAAGAAAAAGGGAGAGAAAATAAGGCCAAATTGATGGCCAAAGGGTTTGAACCCTAAATGAAAAAGAAGGCGAATTTAAAAGCCCAAAAAGATTACTAGTTAGGCTACAAGCACTTTTGTGCTATATAATGCATAAGATATGTATATATGCTGTATAAAATGTCACTCCACCACCCCAACACCCAATCACTTTTCATGCAACACCTCAGCCTTATATATATATGTGTGTGTGTGTGTGTGTGTGTGTGTGTGATGTGTGGGTGTGACAGACATATATGTCGTGTCCATGTAAAGTGAGCTCATATATATATAAATATATATATATATATAGAGAGAGAGAGAGTAAAGAGAGGAGAAAAAGAAGAAGAAGGAGAAGAGGGAGAAAGGAAGAAGAGCCTAAGCATGCTCAAACCTAGGGTACCTCAGAACTGAACTAAGCCTAAGGAAAGAAGGCTACCGTTTGAAGGTATAAAAAGCTCACAATTTCAATTTTCTCTCTTAGAAAAAGTAAAAGAAAAGGGGTGTGTTCATCACTATTTTGGGGTGTTGAATGAGACTTGTGTGCATGCATATAATCATAGTGTATGTTACCAGCAAATAAGAATAATTAGGAAGAGCACCATTGATGACCTTCAAAGTTACAGACCTGAATCAACTATCACAAAACCCAAATCCCACACTTGGGGCTTAAAACAGACCTCACAAGGGTTGCAAAAACCCTAGTCCATGACCAAAACACCAAAGGAAGACCCCCTAATTACGCCCAAAGAATAACGCGGTAGTTGTAGTGCAGCATTGGGGTGTCGATTCCACAAGGAGACAAATTAAAAGAATAACAGACAGATTAAAGAAGTAGAAGAAAATATTAAATGATTAACAAGAAAATAAAAAGTGATTTTAAATGCAAATTAAAATTAAACAAAGTGATTAACGAAAAAAGTACTCAAATTAACGAACAGTAGAGCGTCAGGAATCCCTTGCACATATCCGGTATTTTGATTATTTTTAATTCACTGATAACTCAATTGAGAATTTAATTCCAAAAATCCCAATCGGAAGATATAGAATTATAAACCAAAATTAAACCAAATGTAACCTTTTGAAAAATCATTCATCACTTTTAAATCACGCAATTTGTTATCCACATTGAGAGAACCCAACGACGAAAATATACCCAAGGAGCAATATTGTAGCAAAGAATTAAATCAATATAGATAATCAATTGATCCAAACATAATCAAAGAACTAATCCATTCAGTAGAAAAAGCATGACTGAATCTATAAATGGAATAAACTCTACGATTATTCAAAGAAGAAAACACCAATAATAAATTGAGAATGATAAAACAAAGAATTTTAATAAATGAAAATCCAGTACATAAATCAAAAATAAATTAACAATACCATCTAGTGTGTAAGTTTATCCCTAGCCCTACTTGAGAATTTAGTTACTCATATATATGATAGACAACATAAATCCTAAGGAAAAATAAACCTGAAGCATCTGGCAGCACACCATTTTTTCTCTTTTTTTCTTCCTACCGCCTGGACTACCTCTTTTCTTCTATTTTTGCACCGCACCAGCCTTCTTTCCTCAACTTGCGCAGCCGCCTCCTTCTTTTCTTTTTCTGTTTCCTGTTCAACGCCATAAGCTCCTCCTTTAGGTTACTTTTTCTTCCGGTTGGGCCCCACCTTAATTTGGGCTCACACGCTTCTTTCTTTCGCACTGCACGAACTACTCAGTTCTTTTCTCTCTTTTTTTTTTTTTTTTTTTTTCTATTCTACGCCAGCCGCTTCTTGGCTTCCTCGTGCCCCGTGCCTCAATGTCTCTCTACTAAGTAAGTGCATGCCCTTGAATTATGCTGCTTTGAAGTAGTGTGGGCTCAAGTAAGTTCAATGCGACTGTCATCAAAATGAATTCAAATAAACAATCTGAATGGTAAAGTTCCAAAAATGTTAAGTGTGAAGCACAATTACAAACTATCTCTTACCAATAAATCATGCAATATTTGAGATTTAAAATATTATAAAATAATGCTCAAATATATCTCACTGTAAATAGAAATTAAATTTAATAATATAAATTATATCCCAACATTTTTATTCATATTTTAGCATTTTACTCTAATAATAGGATATTTAGAGTATACTTTCGCACACTCATCACCCCCTAAAACATGAATTGCAGTTACGGGTTTGAAAACCAAACCCTACAAAATGAACACTAAAGCCTAATTTTAGAATGCGGGATGAAACCTCATGACAAGTTAAGAATAACAGGCCAAATCACGTGCATTTTGGTGTAAAACTGAGTGTGTACAGTTGAGTTGCAGGTACGGCCATGAGAGAGCATAACCGAGCTTTGAGCTCGATTTAATGCACAAAACCAACGCCAAATGGTAAATGAAACTTCCATGATTGATTTCAGATAAAAAACAAAGAAAAGGCAGCCCCAAAACCCACGAAATAGAACTTGAGATTTGCAAAAATTAGGGCAACAGTCACGTGGGGAAGAGGGAAGAAGATGAATAGTGATAAGCCAGGTTTTTGGGTTGGTGCAGGCTCGGGTTGGGACCCGCCCAGTCACAAATTAGGTTAAGTAGGACGACGTCATTTCGGTTATTAAGTTTTAATTTTTAAACAGAACTGATCTGTTTAGTTACAGATATGGGACTTGATTTAATAACCACGGACAGAATAGGGATATCTTATCCCTGAATTGACCCCTTATCTGTTGTTTGGCTTATCAAAAATCAGAAAAATAAAGAGGAGCCGTAGATCCTCAGACTCGAATCTAGGACCATTCCCGCATGTGGGTCTTAAACCCCAAGCGTGAACCACTATGTCACTAAGACACTTTGATTAAAATATTACCCAAATATATATATATATATATATATATATAAAATAATTTAATTAATTTAATTTAGTAAATTATTCTTGATCTTCAAATAAAATAAAAAAACAGTGTGACCCAATATTTTTGGGTATTTCAAACTCAATGGCAGAGTCCAAATTGCGAAATTAAATCTCAAAAAATGTAAACGGACAAACTAGGTTAATCCCAAAAATGTCCTAAAGGCCAAATGAAGATACCAAAGACTTCTAAAAATTATGAGAGTACTTATCCTAAGGTTTTTTAACGTTCTGCATTCAACAGTGGAGTCCGTTTTACCAAATAAAATACCTAAAATACTGATATATGAAATTGGCTATTTTTAAGACACCATAAAGGTATAACAATGCGACCAAGAGGGGGGTAAATGAGTCCATAGACTTAAAATATGACACACGATACTAAAAGACTATAGATTCATCATTAAAATCAGATTAAGTCTATGAATGATATCGAACTAAATAATATTTTTTGATTTATAGGGACATCAAAAGGGAAAGAAAAGGAGGTATGATTTCCTCTTGAATGGAAGAGGAACTATTTTGAGGTAAGTAAACCCGAACTCTAACATGTGGTAATTCTTAGCCTTCTCATAATTTTATTTCCTCAATGCTGCCAATTTGTATTCTATACATATCAAACATTGTTGATTTTCATAATTTGATATTTATTCTACCTTGTGGATATGATGGGAATTTGATTGTCAATATCCTAATGTGATTACTTGTTCATTTATATACCTTGCTTGGATATTGAAAAATTGCCATGTTTCTCACTGTTGAGAATTTGTTATTCCACATATATGTACATCTCTTGTGAAATTTTGTTGATCATGATATTATTATGAGTGCTGGGAGTTGTGTCTATTACAACATCCATTTGATTCTATAGATGCTGATGTGGATCTACGGGTCGGTGATTAAGAATGATGCCCAACATTTAGTCCATTAAAGACGTGATATATGTAAAGAGCTATAGTGCTATTCAGGAACCCGATAGAGGGGTGAACCTGAATGAGTGTTTTTTAGGGTAGCCGGGTCCTTCTGATTGATAACATCTATTCTGTTAGTATCTTATATCTTTTATTGAACATATTCTGATGATGCACTGTTTGGTTATTGATACGCCTTGAGAGCTTATTTTTGGGTTATCTAATGATGCACTATTGGTTGTTGATATGCTTTACATGCCTATCTTTGGACTCGAATTGCTATCTTGTGATTTGCGGCAGTTGACTATTGTATAGGCCAATCCTTATTGTTGATTTGTTATATCATTTACATCATTTGTATCATACTATCTTGGGATGTGCCTTTAGGACCTACGAGTCATTTCTAGTGATTCACACTCTTAGTGACTGTCTATTGTGATATTATATCATTTGCTTACTATTGTTCATATCTTTCTATTTGAACTAACCCTAACCTATGGCAGAGCGAGGGAATTTAATTACTGAGCTAAGTTAGCTCATTCTAGATATGTCATTTTTTTAGGGTAGGATACTACAGAGGGACCATAGGGCGTACACTACGAATAGGTGCCACATTTTGGCCACTGATCGCCCTTTTACAAGTAATGAAGGACGTTTTTGCTAAAATTGTAATAAACTAAGTGTAATGAAGTCTTAGCTCTCCTGTGTGTCCACGTCTTGGTCTGTAAACTAAACACTTACTTTTATTTTGGCATGTGTAACTATACTCTAATGACGATACTAAATTTACTAATGTCATGACATGCAATTAATAATTAACTAATTAGTGTTTGAGATCCTTTAGCGGGGGGACAGCTTACAGGCCGCTGCCACCGGTCGCCTTTAAATTCTTTCTCTAAATCAAGAGCCACTTGGGGTGTAAATTCTACACATTCTACACCATCTGCCTAAGAGAGTGTTGAAGAAGACTTGGCAATCTTTTGCTGCCATTATTTTTCATTATCTACAACTTAAGCACTAATGGACTCATCATCTCTAATACACTCATCTCCATAAGTACTGGATGGACTTGCACATTGATGCTCATCAAAATTTGAATCTGCCTCTTGCTGCCATTGTTTTTCATTTTCCACAACTTGAGCTCTAATGGCATCCTCATCAACTCCAACATGGTCAACACCAGCTCCTGCACAAAAACCTAAATGGGGTAACTAATCTCTTCTACTCTAACGATTGAAAACATTCTAGTAGCAATTGAACCTCCACCATTCCCATTTGGACTTGAAAGAGTTGTCTTCTCATTAACGACAACAAAACAATGCGATTTCTCACTTATACTACTAGTAACAACTTCTTGGGAAGCATTGATAATCTCTGAATCAACATTAAATGAATGGCTTATTTTGAGCCATTAATACTAAGCTAGCCCCGTTAGTATCATTAGAACTTGATTCCTTAGCAATCAATAAGTCAAAAGGATCTAATAGATTTAATAGCTTCAATTTATGCATTTAATGGTAGTTTGGAAGCTATTAATGCACATAACGAGCAAGGAAATCTAGAGAGAGAAATGAGGTTTAAAGTGAGAAGCTCTTATCTTTCCTCTCTAACTGCCTACCCCATACATTCATAGGGGAACCAGTGGCATTGAAATCACCAGACACTAACCATGGCTACCCACTGGCTAGTTGAGAGTGCAACAACTTGTCCCTTTAAAAGGCTCTCCTCTCCACTAAATTGTTTGAACCATACACAATTGAGACACCAAAACAGATTCTAACATCCAAAACATCAACTATCCAATGGATGAATTGCTCAGAGCTACCTATGATATCAACTTTAAAACATTAGGATTCCATCCTAACCAAATTCTGCCATTTGGATGATGAGCATAATTGTAAACAGATTCCCACCAAGGAAGGATTGTAGCTGCCACTCTTTGTCTATTCACATCCTTTTTTCTTTTTGGTAAATGAAAATGAGCAAAAAAAGAAGAAAGAATGTACAAAGCAAATGGCATACCGCAACAACAAAATAAAAGTAACATACAAAAAATATGGAGTTAAATGAATGACAAGCCTTCTAGAAGATTGCAACCTATCCCCAAGCCTGCGAATTAAAGCAAACAACCAAAAAACTTAAAATGCATATTAATAAAAAAACTCTTTCTAAAAGGAACATATTTTTTATAAAATGAGGGGATTGAGTCATTTATGATTCTGGGTTGCCTCGCAATGCTCGGATTAGTGCAGTTATAGATGCCCTGATGTGGAGATGGCCAATAGTCAACTTAACTCGTTTGCTGGAATTAAAATGCAATATGCCCCATAGTCTTGTTCCATGCCCAACTAGAGATGACTAATACTCTTCGTTGGCTGATCCTAGTGGTAAGTTTTCAAATGCCTTAGCTTCGACTATATTCAGATCCAGACATAATCAAGTGGATTGTTGGCAATTGGTTTGGTATTCAAATTTTATTCCTCAATTTAGCTTTATATTATGGCAGCTATTCAGGAGAGGCTCAGTACTCAAGATAGGTTGACCAAATTTGGTCTCATAGCAAAAGTGAATTGTGTTTTTTGTGGTTTGGATGTGGAAGATCACTCCCATTTGTTCTTTCAATGCTCTTTCACAAGAGAGATATGACAACACCTAATGTTCCAATGTAATAGTCATTGGCCAGGGGAGGGGGAGGGGATTTGGAAAAGCACCATTGGATGGGCAAAAAGATGTTTTAAGGGCAATTCATTAAAGACTAAGGTGGGAAAACTTAGTTTGACTATTGTTGTTTATAGAATCTAGAAGGATGCAATGGTAGAACATTTAATCGTGAAACTCATCCAACCCAGATTGTTCTTATGGAAATTCATTTTTTTGTCTGCGAAAAATTAGCAAATCTCAAAAATGTCTCCATAAGTCCAAAAAACATCTTGATCCATTATAAATGGGGCCTTAGTGAAGCTATTTTTGGTTCTCAAACGTAGGATGATATAATTAGCATGTTTGTTTTGGTGGGGGGGGGGGGGATTAGGGGTGTTTGTTTTGTTTAGTGGGAGAGGGGTGTAATACCCCGACCCAAAATATTGAGTCATAGGACATGCATTTCGAGGTTATGAAAAATTATTGAAAAAAAAATTAATTAATTTAAAATAATTAATTAATTAAATAAAAGAAATTAATTATTAGTTATAATTAAACATTAAGACACACAAATACACACATTTAAGGTATATTGTATATACATGTGACCAAGTGTGTATACATATGTGCATGCATGTATGTATGTTAAAAATATATGTATATATGTAAATGTATATATTTATATATATGATATGAAAGCATGCTATTGTCCAAGGTGTAATAAAAAGTGTGTGTGTCGGTGAGAGGTGTGTGTATGTGTCCAAGTGTATTAGAGTGTGGATTACATTATGTATATACATGCAAGGCAAAACAAAATCCACAGCCACTTGATGGCCTGCCCAGAACAGTAACAGAGAAGGCACTCATTTGAGACACTGCCATAAGTAAACCTAGTTGGTGGGGAAATTAGAAAAATAATCAAGTGTATACTTATATACATTTTGGATACACACAGTTATTTAGCCACACAGAGGGAGAGAAATAGGAATAGAGAGAGAAAGAGAAGAAGGAAGCAGGAACAGAAGGAAGAAGGGAGAATACCATCTCGGAGGTAAAAACTACAAAATATCAGATTTTCTCTCTCTAGATTTTTCCATGTATTTGTAAACTGTTTTAGTCATTTGAATACATATATGATATCTATGGAATGTAAGCTTGAATAATACATGAAGACCTGACCTCTAAAGAGCCCAAAAACATCAGACCCATAAGGGTCGGCCATGGATGGACCTTAGTGAAGCAGGTCTGAACCAACGTTTGCTAAACCAGTTTTGGTTTACCAAGACTTTTAACAGAGGCCATGAGGGTTCTAAAAACCCTAGTGCGTGATCACGAAGCTCAAGAATCGACTCTCAAAAATCGAGTTGCAGGTACGGGTTTCAAAACCCGAACCTCACAAAAACACTGATAAAACCTGTCTTTTGGAATGAAAAGTAAACCTCGATGATCAGAGGAACAGAATAAGCCAAACTCCATGAACTTTCATGGAGAAATGGCCATTTACCAGTTGAGAAACTGTGAAGGGATAATGGTCTTAAACCCAGCTTTTGAACTAATTTTGATTTCTCAAACAAATGCCAAAACCTTTCTAGATAACCTAAAGATGAATTACGATGGAAACAGTAGGGTTTGGATTAGCTAAAATCCACGAAATTGAAAAAGAACGAAACCTGTAACTAAGGCAAAACGGGGGAAACAGGGAGAAGAAGATAGAGTTAACTCGGGGACTCGTTTAAAACGAGTGTGTTGACTCGGACGCGTGGCAGCGTTTAAAGCTGCCACAGAATTAATGAGGCGACATCGTTTTGGTTTAAGGGTTTAAAACCCTGAATTGCCTCGTTTGGTTACGCGTATATGGGCTCAATCAATTTTCCTAGACACGGTTAAGATAACCTATCCGTGTTTTAGAGGCTTGTCCATCGTTTAGTTTAAGAAAACAGAGAAAAATAAAAAGGGCGCAAAGCCTTGGGGTTCGAACCCCAGACCTCACGCGCCTAAACAGTGCCCTTTTCCACTCGACCACGCGCACGCATGTGTATGTGTATGGAAGAAATATATATATATATATATATATATTATATAATTAATACATATAAAATTGAAAAAAATAAAAAAGTGCATACGCACCTGTGGGGATTCGAAACAAAGACATTTTGGAGGGGGAGGTGACACGCTGACCAGCGTGCCACCAGTACGCACCCAACCACATATGCACACTAAATATATATATATATATATATATATATATATATTATACTTTATGAATTTAATTTAATTTATTTAATTAAATTAAATACTCCAAAATGGATCGAAGCCCAAATTTGACAAGTCATATATGTATTCCTATTATCTCGGACCTTCTGAGTCCAATGGTGAAGTCCACGACATGAGATGAGGTCCCTAAAAAAAATTAAAGACACGTAAAAGTGTCAAAATGACCAAAATACCCTTGCGCCCTAAACAAGTCAAACGAGGTCCAAATTAAATAAATTTAAATTAAAGTTAATGGAGCTACCAGAAGAGTATAGTTAAAATGAAATAAACTCCTAACACATTAAAATGTGTCATAGGCTAAGAGTACGAGTCGAATTAAGTATACACGAAATTTATGGAATATTCATAAGTCGGTTAGGATTAAATACGATCTAAGCATAAGTTAAGAAACATTGATAGGTGATATTATAGTGAATGTGAAGTTGATGAGACTGTTTATGAATTGTTCTTAGGAACTACGGAGGAAGTGGGAAATCGCATTTTTAGCACTAACCCTTAAAGGACTGAGGTGAGTAACCCTGTATTTGAAGTGTAGATTTAACTCCATGGATTTGAAAAGGTTTTAAGTTCAAAGATACGAAGTATTTGAATTCCAAATTCAGTATATTACATGATTTCAGTTTCAAATTATTTATGTTCTTATAAACCCTATTGTGACATGCTCAGTAAATGTTTTCTTTACAGTTTTCTTAAAAATGTGTTTTCAGCATGTCTGAGTTAAAATACAAATCTTGTTAAATATTCTGAGTTGCCTATTCAAGTATACGAATGTTTATCACGAAGTTATGAATGTTATGTTTTAAAGCGCTCTCGAGAAATACCTATTTGACATACTCATGTGTTAAATGTATTTTAAATGCAAGATAAATGGTGCACAAGCACTTAGACAGGATTCTGAGTTTCAGTTACCCTATAAAATAGGCAGGATTTTGGGTTCTCCAGAATTCAATTGCCCTGTAAAATGCCAGGTAGCAAGATCTAATCCCCCAGGCATAAGATATCTTCATTTAT
Organism: Nyssa sinensis; assembly: GCA_008638375.1. Lineage (NCBI taxonomy): Eukaryota > Viridiplantae > Streptophyta > Magnoliopsida > Cornales > Nyssaceae > Nyssa > Nyssa sinensis. The sequence goes on along the minus strand of CM018043.1, from coordinate 35,397,266 downwards.
AAGTAAAATGGGAGTCTGGTTCTAAACGGATTCCACTAATGAAAGAGATAAGATGACAAATGAGTTTGAAAATGGAAGCAGGTTTTACCCCCGTTTTCACTATGCATATGTTTCGAGTTTTATACTCTATTTAAGAAGTATAAGATTAGCTTGAATACTTTAAATGTTTCAAGTTTTATGTTTTAAAGGAATACATATATATGATGTTATGTTTGAAAATGGAAGTAGGTTTTACCCTCATTTTCATTATGCATATGTAAATGTTTTGAAGTTATATATACATGTTTTAGCTTGAACACTTAAATTGTTTCAAAGCTATATGTTAAAGGAATGCATATATTCTGTGTTCAAAGTATACGAACAATTGGTAGTGATTATTTTACCAACTCTTATGTTTTAAAACACTACTAATTGAAACCTCATGACGAATGCCGGAATTACTCATAAGCTTAGATTAGCTTACCCGGATTTTATTCGGACCCCCCTTTCAGGTGATTAAGGGCAGTTTTGATTAGAAGACGATGATGAAGAATCTGCCATTTTTTTGGGAAGACATATTAAGTAGTTTCTTTAGGAAACTTGTGAACATTATTAGTATATTTTGTATTAGGAGATCGGTACACTGTTATATATAAGCCCCACGGGGGCAACTGAACATGTATTGTATTTATGAAGTCTTTAACTTTTAGTTATACTCTGAATATTAAATCATGTATGCTATGTAAAGAGCGACAGTACCTGGACGGATGTCCGTAAATAAGAAAAGAAAAGAAAAAGAAAAAAGTTTTTCACGCTTCCACAATCACATGTCGCACATCTATTCGATACCGCTGCTTATGCGAGCCTTCGCCCTAAAGCCCCCGGGCCTGAGGGTGGCGGTCGCGATGCGAGATCCGCACAGGGTGGGTTTCGGGTCGTGACAAGGGGGGTCAATCTTTTTGGTCCCTTGCTCTTTGCTTGTGTTTCCTTTTGCTTGTTTGTGGGGGTATACCCTTTGTTTATTTCGATATAAGGTGGGAAATGGGCATCAAACTTCTCATTGGTTTGATTATTGGCCTCCCATTGGTCCAATTTGGGATGTAATGGGAGATAGAGTCATATATGATTCGGGGCTTCCTAGATCTGCCTGTGTGAATCAAATTATTAAGGGGAGTGTGGCGGTGGCCAAGTGTGCATTTGATGGACCAAGTTCAATGGTTGGGACATCCCTCTAGAGCCTTTTTTACCAAGTCAGTGTTTTTTTTTTTGGTAAGTAAAAGTTAATTTTATAACTAAAAAATAGGGATATACATGAGGAACATTATAAAGCTCAAAGGGAACCAAAGAGCAGAAAATATGCAAAAGCAAAGAAAAAATAATAAAACAAGGGTGATAAGGATGGAGAGCCTTCGAAAAGATTGCCCCCATCCTAACACCCCTTACAAGCAACAAATAAAACTAATTGTCTGAAATCAACACCCAACACAACAACAAGTGTTCATCAAGCACAAAACATCTAATGCTACGGTCACCAATCAATTTTCAATTCACCATCAAATTAATACCCTAAATAAGTTGATCTTTGGTTTTTGACTCTTGATTAAAGCTTCTTTGATTCTTTCAAGACAAACTGTAACAATAAGGATAGAGAACACCGGGTGGCTTATAGAACTTTGGGCCTGATTTCCCCTTAAACACTTGAATAGCCCATTGAATTGTTTCATGTCAAGGACGAAGGGACTAAATCAGATTACACTTGGCTACAAAATATTTTCATAAATCAATTGTAAAGGTGCAGTTAAAGAAGAGATGATCATGGTATTCCCAAAAGTAACCCATAAACCACACATTTCACTTCAATGTTGCCTCCAAACTTCACAACACGATCTTGAGTATTAAGTCGCTCTCGGATGGCTCACCATAGAATAAAGCTGTATTTTGGAATAGTATGAGAGAACCACACCAATTTCCACCATATAACTTTTGGTCTTGAAACACGAAGCATGCCAAGCTAATTTAGTAGAAAATACTCCTGAAGAATGACCCAACCATTGAATTTGGTCTTTCAGATGAACATTAGGAGTGAGATCTGATGGGCTAGACCATTTTAACTTAATTAACTAATGGGAATTAGGACTTGGCCATCGCCATTGTCCTCCCTCAATAATTTGGCTGACACGAGCATCTCTTGGAAAACCAGAATCATAAATTACCTTATCACCTATGGCATCCCAAATTGGCCCCATGGGGAGCCAATAATCAAACCAAAGGTAGGTATGCTGCCCATCACCTATTTTGTGCCAGATTAAGCCTTTAATCTTATCCTTAAGCTTCATAAGTTTCCTCTAAACCCAAGTGCACACCCTTGGACATGCTACCTCCCAAAGGTATGTTTGTTTCAAACTATTAGTCTAAATCCACTTAACCCATAACGAAGAGCTATGTGGATCACTTAGCTGCCACAAGTGCTTTGGATGCTGCCACCGTATTCCACTTCTCTAGCTTCTTAATTCCTAACCTACCTTCCTCCTTAGGGTAGTTAAAATCCTCCCAATCTATCTTAACTTTAGTGGACTTCAAGTCAGCACCTGATTCGAAAATGCTTTAATCAAGAGTCAAAGACCAAAGATTAACTCATTGAGGGCATTACTTTGATAGTGTGTGGTGAATTGATTTATGACCGTAGCCTTAGAAACCTTGTGCATGATGAAGACCTGCTGCTGTGATGGGATTTGAATTCAGACTATTAGTTGTATTATTAGTTTGTAATGAGTCTTAGGATGGCTGGCTATTTGTAATATCCTGACCCAATTAGGCAAAACAATTTACATTAATGTTCGTTTTCATGAAATTAATTATATATTAATTAGACATCTTGAATTGAAATTGGTAACCTGTGAATAATAAAGTTAGTGCACGAAGTGCAATTAGGCAAACTAGTCAATACATGAGAAAAAAAAATTTAGTTAAAACTTTTCCAATAAATACAATATATTTTTGGTATAAGTAAAACATGATGTAACGTGTCAAACAAGGTATAAAAAGAGAAAAAGAGTGAAAATAAGGCCAAAAGTGTTGGCCAAGAGACTTGAACCTTAGACCAAAAAGGGAAAAAATCTTATGCAAAAAAATAATAGCCAACTTGGCTGCTGCACTTTTGTGTTACATGTCCCACATGATATGTATATATCCCATGAAAAATATATATGTCTGCATGCAAAAAGCTAGGTTTCATCACCTTATTGGGCCAATACTTCAACCAATCAATTTTCATGCAGACAATAAAATATATATATATATAGGTGTGTGTATATATATATATTAGAGACATATATATATATATATATATATATGTATATATATATACTATGGGTGTGTGCCATGTGTGTGTAAAAAGAAAAGAGAAACAAACCATAATGGTCTGACTAGAGAGAGGGGGAGGAAAATCTAGAGAGAAAGAGAGGCTTGTTGAGAGAGAAGCTAGAGAAAAAGAAGGAAAGAGAAAGGAAAAAAAGAGGGAGAGCTGCACTGTCTGGACCAACAGACCCAAGGTCCAACTGAGAGGGAGAAAATAAGAGGAAGAAGGAAACCGAAGAGAGAGAGAGAGAGGTAATTTTTCTCTCTAAGAAACTTTTTTTTGTTTAGCTTCTTTATGAGCTTGTTAGTACATGCATGTTTCCTCTATTGTTAAGGGATGAAAATAGAAGAAAAATGGTGAAGTTTAAGCTAAGGAAACCCTAAAAACACTATGACCCGAATATGTGCAAATTTTAGTTTTTGTACAAATTTGATTAAAGCTTGAAACTAACTACACAGCTCAAAAGAGCCTTAAAATTAGATCATTCTGCAACTTAGATCCGTTAAAATGGTTAAGAGACCAAGGAGAAAAGCTAAGTTGCAGGTATGGTCAAATTTTTGTAGGCGATTAATTTAAGTTGATTTATGGGGCTTAAACAACATAGAAATACTCCCCATACTCACAATAACACCTAGGAAGAAAAACATCTCGCCGAAAATTCAAGCTCTCGCCTGAGCTGACTGTAACCCTCTATTTCGAGCTTGAGGAATCACTAAAATGAAAAACTGAAACTGGATATGAGATCTCACAAAATGTAGAATCGAACCCTGTTGAAAAATTCATCGGAGGTGATCAGCGACAGTTGCCGGTGCTGGAGAGGGTGGCTGGAACCCTCGTCGGAGTCTTGGGGAAGAATACACTGTTTAGGGTCAGGCCTCAAGTTAGATTCGGGTCGGGCCTCAACCCAAACCTAAAATGGATTTATTTTAAGTGACACGACTTCGTTTGGGAAGTTTGGATTTTAAATTCACATTGGCTTGGACTGTTTGGCAACAAGTATAGTAATCCCCAATTTGATAAACCTGTTCGGACCTAGGGATATCCTATCCCTGGTTTAGCCCTTGTCCATTGTTTGGCTTATAATAAATTAGAAAAAAATAGGGAAGCTGCAGCTCCCTAGGTTCGAACACCCAACCTTGCGAAGGTAAGAAACTTAAAGCCTCACCCGTGGCCACTATGCCAACTTGACACATGTGTATTTTTGGTAACAGAATCTATATATATAAAATATTAAAATAAATAATTAAATTGATTTAATAATAGTAAAATACCCCTGTTACCCAAATAAAATGAAAGAGTAGTGTAGTTTAACTTTTTTGATGTTATGGACCTAATGGCGAGGTCCATTTTAAGAGACGAGGTTCAAAAAATTTAGACACGTAAAAATGTAAAAAAAACTACCATTTTATCCCTAATGATACTTGAAGCCGGAAGTCCGTGAAGGCTTTAATTGACTTTGTTCGATGCTCCGGACCCGACAGTAGGGTCCGCTTTGCCAAACAAAATACTTAAAATATAGATATACGACATTAGCCATATTTAGGGCACTTTAGAGGTACAACGAGCTACAAAGATAGGGTAGAAGATTCAACTAGGTTACGACCCAAATTGCACAAGTCCATAGACTTAAAATATGACCCATAAAACTAAAATACCATAAATCCATCAATAAAAATCAGATTAAGTCTATGAACAATGTTGAACTAAATAATGTTTCTTAGTTTATAGGAATATCAAAAGGAAAAGAGAAAGATGTTTGATTCCTCTTGTAAGGAGGAGGAACCATTTGTTAGGTAAGTAAACCCGAACTTTAACATGTGGTATTTCCTTAAGCCATGTCATAATTATATTTTTCTTGATGCTGCCGATCTATATTCTTATACATACCTGACAATTATTGATTCCATAATTTGATACCTGTTCTCCCTTGTGGATATGTTGAGAATTCGATTACCAATATCTTGATGTGATTGCTTTTTTATTTCTATACCTTGCTTCGGATATTGGAAAATTGTTATGTTTCTCACTGTTGAGAATTTGATATTCCACATATATGTATATTCCTTGTGGAATTCTGATGATCATGATATTATTATGAGTGTCGAGAGTTTTGTTCTGTCACAACGTTCATTTGATTCCATAGATGTTGGTTTGGACCTACAGATCGGTGATTGGGGATGATACCCAACACTTAGTCCATGGAGGACATGATATATGATAAGAGCTCAGTGCTATTCAGGTTCACCCTTCATTCGAGCCCTATTTGTTGATGCATCTATTTTGTTAGTATCTCATATCTTTTATTTGAATCATAATCTGATGATGCACTCTTTGATTGTTGATACGCTTTACAAGCCTATCATTGGATTTGATATGGCATCTTGTGATTTCTTGTGATATTTGGCAGTTGATTATTGTATGTGCTAAATCCCTATTGTTTACTTTATTATCGTCGACATTTCAGACTTAACGGTGACATCCTTTTGAGGAAAATAAGACCCGGCAACAAATTAAAAAATGACAAATAGGTCCTTAAGACTTAATGAAGCTACCAGAAGAGTATAGATGGAATAAAAGACCTATATCAATGTTTTAAGGACCGTCTGAACTAAAAAATGAAGTCTGTTTAGGCAAATGATGAGCCGAACAATATAAGACATAAAAAGATAAATGACCAAAATGCCCCTAAAGGCTAAAATAAACCACACAATGAACTACGAAGTGTTAGAAACCCTAATTAAAGACACTTTCTAGTACAATAGATCTCAGACTTTGCATCATCATTGAAATTTTGTCAGCATCTTAGACATTGCATTATCATTCATTATACTAACTTGATTCCTATGCTGCATCATCATAAGCTTTTGTAGAAGAAAAATCTCTGTAATATAAGAGCCAAAAACACATCCATGAGTTAAATATTAGGACAAACAAGTTGAGTCAAGTTATTAAAATAAGGATTTTTGATGTCAGCATCAACAAGGCCTTTGATGCCAACTTTTGATTCGTTGAAGACTTTTAGTTCTTGTAATCAATCATAAGTTGGTGATGTTTCAGTTGAATCTTCTCCGACACTGGTGACCACCATTATCACGACCCGAGACCCCACCCTATGCGGATCTCGTGTCGCGTACCCAATCCGATGCTGCTTGTCGAACTAAGGGTCTCAACTTGCTACACAATCAGTGTTACTAACATGCAACGACTAAAATGTGGAATAAAAATAATAAAAGCTGCATGTGATATATATAATATTTACAAAAATGCGGAATACAAAATTTCTTAATACAACTGTTCATCCCCAAGACGTGGATAACATGGGAGAGCTATAAGACTGTCTGTATTACATATTACACTGCAACTTCAAAAGTAAATGTCCACCTCCTAGCTGACTGCTACTGTTACTGCTCTTCTACACCTTCCTTTCTTGAAAGGGGTGGTAAGTTTGGGGTGAGCTAACTAAAGCTCAATAAGTAATTCTTCTTTGCTCTGCCATGTGTACAAGAATATAAAAAGCATTATCCATAAAAGAACTAGGATAAATGCAGATGTACTAGCCAATCAATGAATATAGAACTCAATATCAAATGATAGAAACTCAAATGATAAAGTAATGAAATCTGTCTGATAATATAATCATACTGCTACAGTCATAAGTTGTCTCAAGTATAATCATATGCACTCAAATAAAAGCTGTGAAATCTCATGATCATTCATAATGATATAATATGATCAAGCTATGAAAATCAATAAATGATACTGATAACAACAAATGTGGATGCACTTTAACTTGGGGCCGGCATACTCCTTAATTCATTTTATTCTCTTTTTCCTCGATCTCTCTACCAAGCACTAACCCGTCAGTTCAGTACTCGTCTCGCAGATCCCACTTTAGCTGCCATTTTAATTGCCACTTTTGATTCTCGTTTTCTCGACCCGTAGGTCTAGTAAGCATCAGATAGAGTTTGTGACTGAGCACAAATCTGGCTACAATATAATATATCAAGATCATGCTAAATCCAATAAACTGTAAATGCAATAACACTATCTTAGCAACGAAAAGAAACTATTGCCTTAACAGGCCAATGTAAACTGGGCTGCTGAGATCTTGCCCCTTGAGGCCTATGTACAAAGCGTACAGAAATCATGATCAAGATATACAACAGTCAATAAATACCTTCCACAAGATAAAGGAATATTAATGTGGACTCGATAAACGTTATGGCATGTATGGAGTACAATAAGTGATATAGGAAAAACTGTTGACATGGCTTGGAATGTAACATATGCAGAGATCAGAGATTACTTACCTCTTAAACCGTTTATGTTCTTTCACAATAAAACCAAGTCACTGTTCTTTCCTCTTTGAAATCCCTATTCATCAATAGATAATATATCTCAGTTTACCTTTTTTCTACTCATCAAATTTTATGCCTCTTTACTATTAGTTTCTCTTTTACTTAAATATAATCTGTTATTGAATCTGGAACGTCGAACAAAGTCGATTTAGGCTTTCGTGGAATTCAATTCGGACTTCTGTACTAAAAAGGGCAAAATGGTCATTTTGCACTTTTACGGGTCTTTTATTTTTTGGGACCTTGTCTTGCTAAACGGACCTCACCATTGGTCTTAGAATATCCGAGATAGTTAAAATACACTATTCATATGTTTAATTTGGACATCGTTACTATAAAGGGTAAAATGGTCATTTTATACTTTTACAGGTTCTCACTTTTTGACACCTCTTTTCACAAATCAGACTCCATGGTTGAGTCCAGAATGCTCGAAATAATAAAAATTCACTATCCTTTTATTTTAATCGGAGTCCGTTTGACTCCATGCGAGCTTCACTAAGCTCATGAGTAATTCTAGTACTTTGTCATGGTTTTCAACTAGTAGTGAGTTAAGTATAACAAATCTTATAAAAAATAGCCACTACCAATTGCTCTTACACTTCAGATATAGAATACATGAATCTTAAAATAGATAGCATGAAACATTCAAGGCATTCAGGCTAGGCACTTATTTCTTCAAATACAGGATATACAAAACTTTAAAAACATGTAACACGAAGCATTTAAAGTTTTCGAGTAAAATAGTTATTTCACGTTTACAAGAAGCATTTTAAAGCATTCGAGTAAGGCATTTAATATGCAGTAGAAAACTTGTAAACATGTGCAGGGTGGCCATTTAGTGACCAAAAGAGTTTAAATCATTTACTTGTTAACAGGATAAATGAAATCATTTTATCGTAAATAGGAGAGTATGACCCTTTGTCATTTTTAAACACTGGGCCATTTCTTTAAAAACCCTTCTCATATAAATGGGGGTTCGAAAACCTTCTACCATTACTTATAAAAACATGAATCTTTTGTTCATGAAATTAACACATATAAATGATGTTTAGAAAAATGGGGATAAATCTTCTGCCATTTCTGAATGTAACATCTTCACTTTTTAATAGAAGAATCCATTTCGAATTAGACTTTAGTTTTACTTCTCGTGGAGATATCTCATGCTTGGAGGATAAACCTTCTACGGGGCATTTTTCTCGTATGTGAGTCTTGAAGGGCCTCACGAGCTCGTGGTTCTTATGCATAATTATCTTGCATTACCAGTTCGCAAATAAGAGGCATTTGAAACATATCTTTCCAAATAAATGCTATTGAAAATAATTTAAACATAACCTCCCAGCAGTTACTTTTCAAAAGCATTTAAAACATAACTTCTTCAAATAGATGCTTTTCAAGAGTATTAAAACACGACTTCTTCAAATAGACGCTTTTCGAGAGCATTTAAACACATGACTTTCATTAATTTTAATATAGTCTTCAAATACTTGGAATATAAGATTCAGAACATTTAAGACATGAGCTTTAGAGTACTTAATCACAGTATTCAAGAATATTTAAAACATGGCGAGTATAAAAACATTTACTTTTAGAGGGGCATTTAATAAAATTTTGAATTTGACATAGACATGCTGGACTACGAATTTACAGAAAGTCAGCAATATAAACAAGCTAACTTGCATGTCAAGATAGAATTTAAAAATGGAAGTGATAATACATTTGAAACATGAGTCATATAAACACAAAAATGTAGAACTTAAAATATTTCAGGAATTTTGAACTTAAAACACTTCAGAATTCATGGAGTTAAAACCTTCACTTCAAAGTACAGAATTACTCACCTTTGTCCTCGGGGTTAGGGACTATTGGTGTGCCTTTCCCTTTCCCTTGTAGTTCCTAAGAAAAAATTATAAAGAATTTGATTAATTCCACATTTAACTTAAATTACCACCTATTTGGTGTTCTTGATTTATTTTTAGACCGGGTGAATCATAATTTCCTAGGATAGGTCTTATTTCCATTAAATCGGACTCTTATGCATAATTTAATAAAGTTGATTTTTCACGTGTCTTATTTTTCAGTACCTAATTTGATGATATTGACATCATCGCTGGGTTCGGAACGTCGAAGAAAGTCAATTTAGACCCTCTCGGACTCTCATTTGGCTTCAGGCATCGTTAAGGGTAAAATGGTAATTTTGTATTTTTCGTGTCTTAATTTTTTGGGATCCTGTCTCGTAAAACGGACCTCGCCATTGGGTCGAAAATGTCCAAAATAGTCAAGTTATACTACCCTTTTATTTTTTTGGGGTAATGGATCATTTTACTATAATTAAATTAAATTAATTTAATTTAATTAATTAATTTAATACTATATATTTATCTCGTCTTTATTTAAACACAAGGGTGAAGCTAGCACAGTGGCCATGTGCTTGGGGTTAAGTTCCTCACATGCGTAGGTTGGGGGTTCGAGTTTGGGGAGCTGCGGTTCCTTTATTTTCTGATTTTTTTGGTAGGCCAAACAGCGTATAAGGGGTTAACCAGGGATAGGATATCCTAGGTCCAAACAAGTATATCAAATCAAGGTCTTGCCTTTGTTTCCAAACACCCCAGTTCCCACTTAAATTAAAGCCCAAAATGACGTAGTTTCAATTACTCATTTCTATGCTTGGGTGAGTTTCGACCCGAACTTGAAACCCGACTCGAACAGTCTTCTTCTCCTTCGTTTTTCCTGCGAACCTCCGGTCACCCCCTCCGGCGTCGGTGATCGAAAACTAAAGAATGTTTAACATTTTTCTTTGCGGTTTTTGCCTATTTTTGTACCATTTCTTCACCCAAACATAAATAAAACATTATTGGTAAGTCTTAAGACTGATTTCACTCTCCAAATCCCATCGAATAGACGGATTTTTCAAAACCCCGATTCTCCAATCACTTCGTATATCTCACTCATTACTGGACCATTTTGGCCCACTCTTGGCATGTTCTTCATGATTACAGTGAGCTATGCGTTCATAGTTCTAAAATTTAATTTAACACTAGATTATGGAATAAGCCAATTATTACCTAGACCTGCAACCGCCTATATAATGCTCATTTTTGAGCGATTTAACCTAATTATTTTTGCATGAAGTTCCATTTTCACTCTACTTTTGATCCCTGTTCCCAAAACTAGATTTAATTTAACTTTGTTTCAGACCCAAATTCAAGGTTCATCAATGGAGAATTTGTGGTTTTAGTGTTTTAAGTTCTCCTAGGTCTGCTTTTTAACCTCCAAAGCCCTAGTACATCACAAATAGGACCATACATACAATCTAATACCATTAAACAGTGAGTTTTTGCATTCTTTTTCTAGAAAGAGAATGTAACACCCCGACCCAAATAAATCGGACTAATTTCAAAAATTTCCAAAAAGAGTCAAATAATAATACTGAGGGAGACCGAGCCAACGAATGTAATACCCAAATAGACCCTGGCCATAATAATGATTTATGTACAGTAATGGACACATAGTTCGAGACAAATGGTACGGTTCACGAATTTAATAAACATATGGTATTTGAGTACACGATGAATAAATTCAGGCAATCCCGAGTACCCCGGGGCTACCTGTACAAGAAATCGGGTTACATGAAAAAACGTGTACACAGACACGTACATGTGTGAATATGTCTATACATATGCGTGTATATATATATCTGGGAATACATATATATATATATATATGTATGTATTTATATAATGAGAAATATATAAATATGTATATATGTGTGTATATATACAAGTATATATATATATAATAAAGTGTAAAATATGTATATATATATATATATGTACCCATGTGCTGAAATAATATATATATATATATATATAACACCTACAAAATTAAATCCAAACATAATGAGGGGAGGGCGTTACAAATCTGGAAAATCAAACAAAAAAGGAAGAATAAAAGAAAGATGAAGGAAGAGAGAGGGAGAGGAGAGAAGGGCGGTTACAGAATGTGTCATATATGTATTGTGAGTGCGTTTTGGAAAGAGAACAGAAGAGGCTGAAAGGTTAGAGGTTCAGAAGGAGAAAAACAAAAGAGAAAGGAGGAGAAATCGCAAAGAAAAAGGTAAGGAAATATTCTGTAATTTCAATTTTCAATTTTCAATTTTCTAGGTTTTCTATAAACTTGCATGAAGCTTAGAACAAATTGCATAGTTAAATTCTATGAGAAAAATGGAGCACATAGGAAGAAATCGCGAGTGAAGCAGTGAAGAAATGAGGAAGTTATGGGAGTTTATTGGAAAGTGGATTTGTAGAAAAATTAGAATTTGAAAGTGTTTAAAAGGCTTAGAATGCTATAGAATGATCCCAAATTGTATTTTAGGGTGTTTAGAAATGAAATAAACCTTTAAAAAGATGAAAAATGAAGATAAAAATGAAAAAATATAACAGTGTAGTCCGGTCACCTACGTTGGAGATGGTGACCGAAGCTGTGACTATTGCTGCCGGAAAGACGGGAGAAGGGGGAACAGGCTGTTGGGCCACGCGGGTCGGGTTGGGCCTTGAGTCGGGTCAGAACCCACCCAGGCACAGGGGCGACCCGACACTGTTTGCAAGGGGCTGATGGATTTTTGGGTTTGTTTAACAAAATGGTGAATAGTGGAGGGATAGGGCGGCTGGGGGGAATCGAACCCCAGACGCATAGGCGTGAGAGCCTTCTGGCTCTGAGTCACCACTGTGCCACTGAGGCACATGTGATAGAATACTAAATTAATATATATATATATATAATAGTATTAGCTAATAAATTTAATTAATTAAATTATTTATTAATTTAAATTCTAATGCCTAAATTAGTCAAGTAAATAGTATAAATTTATTATTTTGGACCTTCTGAACCTAACAGTGAGGTCTGTTTCATTAGATGGAGTCCCAAAAAATCAAATACCTGTAAAAACGCCAAATGACCAAAATGTCCCTGAGTCAAACATGAGTCAAACGGACCCCAATTAAAAGAAATGAATTGTGAATATTTATTATTTCAAGTATTCTGGACTCAACAGTGAAGTCTGACTTGTGGACATAGGTTCCAAAAAATAGAGACAGATAAAAGTACAAAATGTCCATTTTGCCCTTTTTAGTATAAAAGTCCAAATTGGAAACCGTGAAAGTCTAAACCAACTTTCTTCGACATTCCAGACTTACTAAAAGAGTCTAATCCTAACTTCCATTGGTGGCGTATGGCACATCATGTGCCAGGTAAAGGTATCTAGTACCTTGATCTTTCCTTTTCTATCTGTTTCTTTGGTAGAATAAAATTTGATGAATAACATTAGAACTAGGATAGATTTATTGATTTATAGGCAAGTCAAAGGGAAAAGGAAAAGTAACGAAATACTAGGATGCACTAATATGGTAAGTAAACCCCTATCTCTTACATGTGGTCTTCCAAGCCACGTTCATTCTATTACTGCCAATTTTGTACTCTCGTACATATCAACTGTTATTGTTCCATAATTGATATTGTCCTATCTTGTGGATGTTTAGCCAATAAGGATAAAATGCCATAATGACCAATAAACAGTAGGGTCACAATAACCAGTCATGTCCATATTTATGAATCCATGTTCTTTCTATGTTAACCTTAACCCGTGTTAGAGATGGGAATTTACTTACTAAGCTTGTTTAGCTCACCCCAACTTACTATATTTTTAGGTAAGGATGTTACAGGACCACAGTAGGAGTCCAAGAGCATAGGGGATAGTTTGAGGATTATGTTAGAAGTAATGTAGTTCTCTCATGTATTCACCACCTAAGGGTGAGGTTATGTCGGTTTTTGTTTTGGCATTGTAGAACCATCTAATGTATTTAAGACTTCTGTTGATTTATTGTTTAAGTTTTACATTATATATTGTTGGCATTGATACAAAGAAAGAAAAAAAGTAGGAATGGCCACAGGGTTAGCCCCGCGATACAAGATCAGCATAGGGTGGGTTTTGGGTCGTGACAAAGAAAGTTGGGTTTTTACCTTCAATGGCGGCCTCTCTCCATCCTTTTTGCTTAATGTTAGTTCTTCTAGGCTTCTTAAGGCTTGTATAATGCTTGCATGCAAGTTGTTTTCCTCTTCTTATCTTTTTCTTCTTTCTCTCTATCTCTATCTCTTTACAATTCTCTACCCATACATAGTACACACACTTGCACAAACACTAGGTTTGTCTTATTTTTATTTTGTTTTCTTTACATATAATATATGTGTATGTATATATAGCACATATATACATATATATATATATATTTTTTAAATTTTTGCATGAAAATTGATTGGTAGGGAGAGTGGCCCAATGGGGTGTTGGCACCTCAATTTTGGGCATGTAGATTTCGGGCTCAATAGGGTTTATATATGTCTTGTGATATATATAGCACAAAAGTGTTGTAGCCAAGTTGGCTATTATTTTTGATATAAGTATTTTCCTCCTATTTTGGTCTTAGGTTCAAGTCCCTTGGCCAACACTTTTGGTCTTATTTTCTCTATTTTTCTTTTCTTATGCCTTGTTTGGCATTTTGGGTGTGTTTCTTGAATTTTTGAAATTGTGTTTCAATTGCCAAAAAATCTCTTGGCATTCTCGTAATGTTTTTGATTCTTGTATTCTTCCTCTTCATGTCTTAGCTATTATTTTGATTCTTAAAGTCCCTAATATTTAATTGGTGACTTAATTATCAATAATCGGTTCGGGGTGGTGTTACACTAGTTCCATTAGGACTCCTCTTGAGAGAGTCTTATTCTTATTAGGACTTTTCTTGATAGAGTCCTATTACCCTCTAGGACTCTTCTGCCAGAGTCCTAGTTCCATTAGAATTCCTCTTGACAGAATTCTATTCCTATTAGGACTATTCCTGACAAAGTCCTATTCCCATTAAGATTCTTCCCAATAGAGTCACACTCTTGTTAGGACTCTCTTGTCAAAGTCCTAGTCCAAGTAGGACATTTCTCGATAGAGTCCCGCTTACGTTAACACTCTTTTACTAGAATCCTAGTCCAAGTAGGACTCTTCCCGATAAAGTCCTACTCCCATTAGGACTCTTTTTCTCATCGGAGGGCGTTTCGGTAATTTTGGCACCTTTTTGCCCACTAGGGGCATTTTGGCAGAATCCTACCTACAGTGGGACTTTCTAGTCACTTGAGGGGAATTTTTGTAATTTCCGTATCATTTTACCCATATAGGGGTATTCTGGTAATTTCATCCTTTTGGTGACAAATTAGGGGTAATTTGGTCATTTCACATATCTTGTGGCAATCTAGAGATTCTCCACTGAATTGGGGGCAATTTGGTAATCTTTGGTTATAGTAGTTTATTTAGGCTTAATTAGAATTTTTCACTTTTAGAGTTTCCATAAATTTGGTTGCTTGATATTTCCTTAAATAGAGATACATTGAACCTAGACATTTTCATTTTAGAGTTTATTTTTTAATTAAATTCTATTTCTCTTTTATCTCATTGGCTCTTGCATGTAGACACCAATTCTATTGGTTTGTGCATTATCATAATTATTTATTAATTTATTTAGTTAGGATAATAATTCTTATTTAATTTTCTATTTATTTAATTAGATAATTATCACTCAAAGCATGATTCTAGCCCTCTATTTTATGGTTTTATCTTAGACCCTTGGATTGAATCTCTATATTTTCCTATAAATAGAGCCCCATGGCAATCAGTTTTAGGAGGACGATTTTCATAACCTGACGTTGTTAGTTTAATTTTAGAGTTCTCTCTATAAGAACTCTCCCTCTCCCAAGGTTGAAGGCCTGTCGAAGTGATAGCCTCCCTTCACGAAGCAAGCCGAAGTGACGCTTTCCAAATCGAAGAACAAGCCGGAGATCTACTTGACAGAAGCCTCTGATCCAAACTTTCCTGGACAAATATCTGTCTGACTCTAACAATCGAACAATGTATGCTCTCAAACCCTTATCAGTTTTCTTAGATCTGGTTGATCTCATCTCTTTTATCACTCTTGATAAAAGAGTGTAAACTATAGAACTATGTGACTTTGGTTCCTTTTTCTGAATGGATGCGAGGAAGCTTTCAAGCCTAAGTCAGATCTTTTTTTTTTTGTCAATTTTTATTTATCCATGTTAGATTCATTGTTATTTATCTCTTCTAGACTCGCAAATTTCTTTTCGATTTTCTAATGACAAAATAGCCTTGCAAGTGAATATTCGTGATTGGGGTGGGTGCCTAACACCTTCCCACTCTGTACCTTAGCTCCCAAATCTATGTTTTCTTTGGTTTTCACTTTATTTTAGTGCTTTATTTTATTTGATCCATGTCAAGGGATCTTTCGAATGTAATTATGAGACAAGGCGATGCAATTTCAATTATTTTATTTCTTTTCAGTTTTCTTTTAATTATATTCTACTATAACAGGTTTGCTTGTTTCTTGCCCAAAAACAAGCTGGGAACTCCTCAATCTCTCTATCTCCCATAAGAGGCGTTCTTTCCCACCTTAAGGGAATGAGACAATCAGGATTCCTTTAAATCGCCGAAAAGAACACACATGCTTTTTTATTTTTTTGGTGCTGGTGCCCACAGTTTCTTAGCATAATTACCGAATTACTAATAATTAATCAAGGGTCACAAAATGAGGTGTGTACAGAAAGCCCCTCTTTGATGGAACTTGCAAGCAAGTAAACGTCAATGCAAGAAAAATAGATATCCATTTTGACCTTGATTGTGATTTTTTGCTTTACGTGGTTGGACTCATTCCTCTATAAGATTCCTACGTATCACCCTTAGGCAAATCAGGCCATTCGTAGTTCATGACTAGCGAAAATGAGTGTTGTCCTTACCAGATTTCTTTGGAAAGATTTGTCTTGATAGGATTCTTGTGAGGTTACCCCCTCGAAAATGACTCATCGGAGCCTTACTTAGTAAAAAATGCTATCTTAACAAGTCTTTCGTGAGTTTGTGTTCTCATGAGATGATGCTACATCCTCGGATGTTCACCTAGAAAGGAATTCCATCCTAGTAGGTTGATAAGAAAGAATGCGATAAATGGCTTACCTGAAAGGAACGCTATCCTAATAGGATGATAGAATATGATGTGATGGATGGCTTACTCAAAAGGAATGCTATCCTAACAGGATGATAAAATGTGATGCAATAGATGGCTTACCCGACAAGAACACGATCCTAATAGGATGGTGATGCGATAGATGGCTTACCCGAAAGGAACACTATCCTAATAGGATGGTGATACGATAGATGGCTTACTCGAAAGAAACGTTATCCTAACAAGATGGTGATGCGATAGATGACTTACCCAAAAGGAACACTATCCTAACATGATGGTAATGCGATGAACAGTTTGTCAAAAATGGATTATGTCTTCAGATGATTTTTTGCCAAGATGGATTACGTCCTCAAACGGTATTTTTTTTTATAGAGAATAAAGACTCCACGGGGAATGTCAGAATATATTTTGCTAGGAAGATGATTTTCTTTGAGAAAATGATGATGGTTCGGACTTCACTAGGGAATGGACTGAGTTGACTCAGTGATCTTGATTTGTATGAGAAATGAGCAGTTGTGTACGGCTTGGAAAATGTGGCCCGGGTCTTGAGGGACTACTAAAAGAAATGCTATGCACACAATCGTTTGAAAGAAATCGTGAGTTACTTGATGGCAGTTTCAAATTAGTAGGCCTACGCCACTAAAAGACATGTTGGACAATATTGACTAGGTTTGGCAAATTATTGATTTGCCCTTTAATATTCGATGTTGAATCATGGTGGATTTCTTAGACATATGTCGACAAAAGGCTTGATCTTGACAACGAATGGGCTGAAATGGGCCAAAATTCGTGAAAATGGGCCAAAGCCCGAAAATTGGTCTATTCAGCCCCTATGTGTTGATCCAGAAGGGGGGCTTTTCATTCTTTGTGTGCCGATCGGCAACCTATGAGTGCCTGGGTAGTGTGCTTTAAAGTGTTGCGACTTTTAGTTTTTTTAATTGTGTTATTGAGCACTCTCTTTTCCGTCTTGGGACCATTTTTTGTAGAGTTGTGAAGGAGGTTAGATTGAAGTATATGGCACTTGTTTTGACCTCTTAGAAGATCAAACAACTTGATTTTCAACAACAAATTTGAAAACTTCAAGAGAAAATGTCAAGTGAGGGCCTTGGTGAGTAGGACCTAATGTCTGATATTGATCAGGATTTGGGGATGTCTAGACCGGTGCATGACATAATCTTTTGATATAAACCAGCCCCGAGATTTTGGAACAACACGAGCTTGCCCCAAGAGGCGACGCACTATTTGTCGTAATGGTACTAAAATGACTAAGTATAGATTTTCTTGAGTTTTCTTCCTATTGTTTTGAGATTTTTGAGTTGATTCTCGATGCATTTGGTTTGTTTTTCATACTTCGAAAGCTTTTTATATGAAATTTTGGTTGCATGCATGCATGAGAATTTCACCTACGTGCCTTCTGGAAGGTGGAAACCACGCGCTTTTGAAAATGCCCGAATGGTCAGTTTCTGCTTTGCCTTGGTTTTTTGTATTTGGTTCATGCTTGTTTGGCATTCTTATGGCATTTGAAAGGCTTTTCTAACATATTGACTTTGATTTCTTGCAGTCGGAGTTGGAAATCCGAGCTTGGGGCTTGGCGGCGGACCTCGTAGAGTGGTGGGTTGATTTGCCCCTTCGATGCCAATGGTAGGTAAGAACGGCTGGTTTTGGGCCACTGTTAGACTGGATATGTAACATCCAGACCCAATTAAGTGAAGAAATTAAGGATAATAATGATTGTCATAAAATAATTTGCTTATTAACCATGGACAATTCTAATTAAGACTGGTAGTCCGTAAATATAGAAGCAAAAGTATAAATGAGAACAATTAGTTCTAAATTAGAGATAATCAATTTAAGAATGCAAATGGCAAAGGTCATAACTTGACGACAAATTACGATTGGCGTTAATGAAGGATTAACACACGAATAATCTTGGAAAATTAGTGCCCAAAGTGCACTTAAGGAAGACTAGTGTGATACATGAATAAGGTGTTTAATCAAGATTATTCCAATAATTATAATAGACTTTTAGAATAGTTAAAGTACAATAAAATACACTAAGACAAGACTAGTAATACATAGATGAAGTATGCTAAATCAAGAAGTCTTGTAGAAAATCTAGGAGACTTTTACGAGATTTAAAATGCAAAGTTTAGGAGTTTATGAAATACACTAAAATGCAATATAATGCATAAAAATGAAAATAGAAGGAAAAAGACCTAAAAATGCTCCCACTAAATTTTGAACCTTACACCTTGTGCAAGAAAACAATAAGTTTCTAAAAAGAATGCTAACCAGGTTGCAACATTGTACGACCCGAAATCCACCCTATGCAGATCTCGAGTCGCGACAGTCGCCCTAAGACCCGAAGGCCTCGGGACAAGGCTCGCATCTGCAGCGGTATCGAATAGATGTGCTTCATGTGGTTGTGAAAGCGTGAAAAACTTTTTCTTTTCCTTTCTCATTTTAAAATTTGCACATCCGTCCGATACTGCCGCTATTCACAATGGCACACATGATCACATATTCAGAGCATAACTAAAAACTTAAAGGCTTTATAATTAATACATTTTTAACTGTTCCACGGGACTTAATACACAATAGCGAAATACTTCCTAATATAAAATATTGCCAACTTCATAGTACATCCCCAAGAGAATTGCTAGTCTTGTGATTAGTTGCCTAACTCTCCTTCCAAAATAGATAGGCTTGTCATCATTGCCATCAAGATCAAGCTGCCATCATTTACCTGAAAGGGGGACGGATAAAAATCCTGGTAAGTTAATCTAAACTTGTGAGTAATTCCTGCATTCGTCATGGGGTTTTCAACTGGTAGTGGTTTAGCACATGAGAGTTTATAAAATACTCACTACCAATTGCTCGTACATTTTAGAATACAGAGTATATGCATTCTTAAAATAGATAGCTTTGAAACATTTAAAGTATTCAAGCTAAATACACATTTCTTCAAATAGAGCATATGCAATTTAAAAGCATATAAACACGTATAATAAAATGGGGGTAAAAACCTGCTTCCATTTCCAAAAGCATTACTTCAAAACATATAAACATGTATAGGAAAATGGGGGTAAAACCTGCTTCCATTTCCAAAAACATTTGTCATCTTTTCTCTTTAATTAGATGGAATCTGTTTCGAACCAGACTCCTGTTTTACTGCCAATACTGCCAATCATATTTTCCTGGGGGATTAGATCTTGCTATCGAGCAATTTACTGTTGAATCCCGAAGGATTTCAACCATCATAGGGGGTGGTACTTAGTACCGTTTATCTTATAAAACATTTATCACATGGTTTCTTCAATAGACACTTTTCATGAGTATTTAAAACATGAAATATATAACTTTTGCAATAGGACTTCAAATACTTGTACTAATCAAATTCAGAATATTTAAGGAGATTTGCATTTTACCCCGACATGCTAAACATTTCCAAGAAAGAACTGAATATAAAAACATTTAACAAGCATGTCGTAACAGAATAATTTAAAACAAGAATTGTAACAAAACTGAATTTGATATTCAAATACTTCACATAACTTGAACTTAAAACCTCTTCAAATATATGGAGTTAAATCTCCACTTCAAACACAGGGTTACTCACCTCGGTCCCTTAGGGTTAGTGCTAAGAATGCGCTTTCCCACTTCCTCTGTAGTTCTTAAGAACAATTCATAAACAGTCTCATTAACTTCACATTCACTGAAATATCACTTATCGATGCTTCCTAACTTATTCTTAGATCATATTTAATCCTGCGATTTACGAATATTCCATAAATTTCATATATACTTAATTTGACCCATACTCTTAGCCTACGACACAATTTAATGTGTTAGGAATTTATTTCAATTTATACTCTTCTGGTAGCTCCATTAACTTTTAAATTAAATTAAATTACTTCTCATGTCCACGTGTCGTGTCTTTCTGTATTTCATTTCAACATACGTGCCTTAGTTTTGTACTTCGGCAGTGTTTTAATTTATAGTCACCTGACTAATGCTATTCATCAAATTTTATGTCTTTTTATTTTAGACATCTCTTTTGGTTGAATAGACTCTACCATTGAGTCCGGAATATTGAAGAAAGTTGATTTAGGCTTTCTTAAAATTTGATTCGGCTTAGGACATGTTAGGGGCAATTTGGTAATTTATACCTTAATGTGTCTAAATTTTTTGAAGTCCCGTCTCATGAAACGGACCCCACCATTAGATTCAGAATGTTTAAAATAGTCCAATCCACTATTTATTTATTTTATTTGGACCTCATTAGACTCATTTATGGGGCAGGGGCATTTTGGTCATTTTAGCATCTTACGGGTCTCTAATTTTTTGGGACCTCGTCTCACAACGCGGATCTCACCATTGGACTCAGAAGGTCCGAGATAGTAAGAATACATATATGACTTGTCAAATTTGGGCTTCGAGCCATTTTGGAGTATTTAATTTAATTAAATTAATTAATCAAATTAAATTCATAAAATAATATATATATATATATATATATATTTTGTTTGCAATTTATTAACGGATGAAATGGGTGGCACGCTGGCCGGCGTGCCACCTTTCTCAGCGTGCCACCTCCCTCCCAAAAGACACTGCGTTCGATTCCCTGTTAGGTGCAAAATGTACCTTTTATATTAATTTTTTTTTGATTTATATTAATTAAATATATATAATACATATATATATATATCTTGCCCCATATAGTTACACCCGCGTACGCGTGTCCGAGTGGTAAGGGAGGGGCGTGTGGCGCGTGGGATCAGGGGTTCGAAACCCTGTAGCAACGTACCTTCCCTTTTCTTTTATTTTTCCCTGTTTTCTTAAACCAAACGGCGGACAAGCCATTTATCCGTGGATAGGTTATTTAAACCGTGTATAGGATATCTAATTTGGGCCCAATACGTGTAGCCAAACAGGTCGCTCAGGGTTTAAAAACCCTTAAGTAAAACGACCGTGTTTCATTTATTCGGTGGCAGCTTTACGTGCTACCACATGCACGAGTCGACCCACTCTTTAAAAACGAGTTGCGAGTCAACTCGGTCGTCTTCCCCAACGATCTCCACTGTTGCCCTAATTACAGTTTTCCTTTCTCTTCAATTTCGTGGATTTTGGTTTAATTATTTGCTGCTGTTTTCAACCTAAAGTGTTTCTGATATCTTAAGGATCATCTTGGCATTCATTTGAGGAATTAAAAAGGTTCGATTTGCTCGTTTGAGGGTTTGATAATCAAACCTATACATGAGTCGTAAATGCTCATTTCTGAGCCAAATTCCATGGGACTTGTTCTGTTGTGGTCCCCTCTTCATGGGGTTTCAGTTTCCATTCATAAAAATGGGTTTAACAGTGAGTTCTTGGGGTTGGGTTTTGAAACCCGTAACTGCAACTCAACCTTTGAAGGTTATTTCTGGGGATTTTTTATCGCGGTCGTGCGTTTTAGGGATGCTTGTAGGGTCTTCTTGAAGTCTCTATACACCAAAAATGGTTTGGTTTTCATCAGATCAGACCTGCTTCAAGCAAGGTCTTCAATGGAGGTTTGGTGTACGGCTGGCATTTTTTATGTGTCTTAGAGTCCATTACTCATGCCTAGTTCATGTCTATTCATTTTAAACATCATATATGCGAAATCAAAAGCTAAAACAGATTCATACGCAGGTAAATTCTAGAGAGAGAAATTTAAGTGTTTTGTGGGTTTACCTTGTTCCAAACTGTTTCTCTCCCCTTTGCTCCTTGCTTCCTACTTCTGAACGTCCTAGAATCTCCTTCAATCTCTCTCTCACTCTCGGTCTGAACTAAATCTTTTTGTATGGCCGTGTGGTGTGTATACACTACATGCATATATGCATACACCCATAATGATCACCTTTCTAGTTGCCCCTACTGTTGGTTCACCCATTGCTTGTTGCAGCACTCCAATTGAGTGCTCTTCAGGCTACCGTTTGGGGCAGGCCATCATTGGCCGGTTGTGTGTGTGTGGGTTTTGTTTTTCATATATATATATATATATATATATATATATATTTTACTACACACGTGGAGACCCACACACAACACTCTTATAACCCTTGGATATTAGCATGTCTTTATATACTAGATATATACATATATATATATATACCTATATGTTTAATTATTCATGTATACAATTGCATGTGTATATACGTACACTTGGCCACATATATATATATTTAATTATTTGTATGTGCTATCATTAATTTCTTGTTTTAAAATAATTAATTATTTTAAAAATTAATTATTTTCTTAAATGTATGATCTTTACACTAATCCTTCGTAAGTTCGTAATGCGTGCCCAAATCTCATACTCGTATCATTGACCGGTGGTTGACGTGAAAATATACTTATCACGGAACCGACAAGTTGGTGATTGCAACGAAAGTGATGTACAGTCATTCTGAGTTTTCAGGACTGTTACTAAAATCCATACGTCGGGTTGAAACCGACCTCGTCACATAAGGCGTTGATTACTAATTTAATACCAACGGCTTAATAGCCCTTAATTCAAGTTGGGGTGTTACAAACACTTTTGTGCTATAACACTTACATAAAATGTATATATCCTATAAAATACATATATATCTGCATGCAAAAATATAGGTGTCATCGCCCTATTGGACCAAGACTCGATCCAATCAAAACACATGCAATACTACAACCCACATATACAGACTGTGCTCTATGTATGCGTGTGTGAAGAGTATATTTCAGATCACCAGACCATGATGGTTCGGCTAGAGAGAGAGAGAGTGAAGAGAGAAATAGAAGGAAAGAAGGAGAAGAAAAAGCTTTTCACTATATGCTGCATGCATGGACATAAGAAGCAGTGGTGGAAGAAGAGAAAATGAGGCCATGGAATGAAAGAGGCAGAATAGTTGGACAATGGAAGAAACTGAAGAGAGAGAAATGTAACTTCTCTCTAAAATTCTTCTGAAGTTTAGCTTCTATTTTTGAGGTTTATGATGCATGCATGTATTTAAAATTGAAAAAGGAAGAAAATAGAAAAGAAATAGGAGGATTTGAGCTTGAGCAACCCTAAGAAGTCATATGACTGAATTTGAAGGAATCGGGTTACAAAAAAAACTTAACCAAAACTTGGTACAAACTCTAAGGCTCATAAGAGCGCTCAAAATGGAGCACAACACAATTTAAATTGCTAAAAATGGTTAAGAAACAGTAGAGAAAATTGGAGTTACAGTGAAGAAGAATAAAAAATAATCGAGGGTTAGAGCTCGATTCGATCAGTTTTAAGAATGGGGATTTATTCCCTAAGGTTTTAGAAGTCGAATGGAAGTGAAACGGGGCAAAAACAGTAGCTAAAATGTCACGAAATAAGAAAACAAAATCTCACCGGAAAATCGGGAGTCGCCGGAGCAGCGACTGTAACCCCCTATTTCGTAGCCATAACTCAATAAAATGAAGAAACCAACATTAGGTATGGAATCCTCATGAAAAATAGATTTGAACCCCATTGGCCTCGTTACCAGAAAAGGTAACTGGAGATTGTTGGTGCCGGTGTGGTGCCGGTGCCGGTGCCGGTGCCGGTGCCGAAGAGTGTGACTGGAACCCTCGTAGAAAAAATGAAGAAGACGAACACTATACGGGTCGGGTCTTGGGTCGGGTCCTGATCGAACATTTAAATGGGTTTGGGATTTATTAAAATGGCATCATTTTGACCTTAAGAATAAAAAATAAATAAATAAATAGGGCTAACATCATGCTGATGTTAGCATGACATCACAGACTGGACAAAACTGGTTGGTTCATGCCTCTTTTGGACCGGTTCACTTGTAGGGTTATTAAACCAAACGACTTATTTAATAAGTTTTTGAAATTGCATTTTGACCCCCAATAGTTTCTGTTAATTATGAAATGACCCAAGAAATAATTAAATATTAATTTTAAATCCTTGCGTAACTCCGTGAAAGAACTTTTAGGATCGTATTTCCTTTTGGGTAAGTCGTCTATCGCAAAATTCCCTCTCATGAGGGGCGTAACATTATGAAAGACCTTTTAGGATTACATTTCCTTTTAGGTAAGCCGTCTATTGCAAAAATTCCATCTCATGAGCGGCGTAACCCCATGAAAGACTTTTTAGGATCGCATTTCCTTATAGGCAAGCTGTCCATCAAGGTTTTAATCCATCTTGGCAAACTGTCAACCAAGGACATAATCCACCTAGGCAAGCCATCCAATAAAGACGTAATCCATCTAGGCAATCTATTCTCCAATTATGTAATTTGTCATGCCCCTAACCCGTAGGGCCGGACTAAGGGGTCATTGGACCCCGATAAAGTAGGTAATATGACTAGCCATCTTAGTTAAGTTCATAAAATACATGCCATTTTTTTAAAAAACGATGTAGTTCCTTTAATTAGTTTAGGTTTGATTCCCTGATTAGGCTTGTTCAAGTCCCGTAAAGGGATTAAATAAAAATGATTACTATCAGAATGTAACTATATGAAAATTCCATCAACTGTATTAAACAAGGTATGTTTAGAGCTGACTCTAACAATCCGTATATACATATATAGAACAACAGCTTGAAGGGTACAAACACCCTTAATAAACAATATTAAATAAATACAAGGATGTAATTAAATGCTATACTGACTTCAGTCCATCCCGTACTGCTCCTGCAACTATCTTCCATTAAGTCAATACTTGCTATTCTTATGAACAACAGGGGTGGGCCATAATGCTCAGTAAGGTTTCCCAAAACACACAAGTAGCATGCTAAAAATGAATACAAGTTTGAAAAGGACATAACTTATAGTCTAGTATGCATCACAAGCATACTATATCATCATATCTCAAACATAGGCATAAACATAAGTATCAAAGGGCATCACACCAGTACATGTGCTTTGACAATAACAACTAGGTAGTCGACATATGGCGAGTTGGACACATGGCATAATTATAAACATATAATCTCATGAAGCACCTCCATTTTTTATTTTAATACCACAAGAACAATGTATATAAATACATAATCAATCATAAGATGTAAGTGTAAGCTTATCAACTCACGAAGCACTTCCATTTCCTATTCAAGCCACAAGAATAATGTATACATTCACAGCTAAGTAACCATTCACAAATGCCACAATATCATAAACTGACAATATGCAATCTATCAATAATCATAATGAAATATCACAGATGAATCAAGAAAAATAATCTCAAGTAATTCCACCCACAGTAAAAAGGGATAAAACTTTATTCATTTTATTCTATTCTCTCAATAATCTCAATCCCTTGAGTATTCACCTTACTTGGCTCTCGGTAAACCTATGTGCTTTACGAGCTACTAACCCGATGGAAACAAACAACCACCCATGTGGGTTTACGACTCACAAGCCAAGGAGAGACACCATCTCTATCATAAATGGAACCTTGGGTAAAGTGCAATCTCACCATGCTCAATAGCACACAAATAATGTGACTAATTCCCATCCCAAGTCTTTTCTCATATGTGTTCTTTTTCACAATTCTAATATCTCAATCTACGCCACAAACGGTGCTCATCAACATCAATATCTCTCAAATCTCACACCGCTCATGTATAGTCAAAATATGCAAATCAGCACCATTCATATCCACAAAATACTAATAACCATAAGAGAGGATATATGATTTAACAAATAGATACAGGAGTAACAATAGTCATATATATCCATGATAGAAACAGAAATCATGGTAGACATCAACATGGCAATCGCATGTATCCAGTACCATCATGCAATTATCCAACATCATTGCATTCAATATAACAATCACATCATGCTAATAACATAAGGGCAAGGTATTAAAAGATACAGATAAACACATCTCATGTGAATAACATAACAAGTATACATATCAACACATTAGGACATTTTTCTAGTCCCAATCCTCACTTTACTATAAGAAGACACTACTTGTATCCTTCATAATATTTATGAATTGTCTTACATATTTCCTATTTTATTCTCGGGACCACCCTAGTCTATAGCACTAAGGTATCGTACCAAGTCTTACGGTTTTCTAAGGCCAATTACTTTTTATCTTACATCTCGAGTACCCGTTTACCAAAACGAATATCAAAAATGTGTTTCCAGGTATTAAAAAAAAAAGCCCTATCATATTGTCTCTAAGTCATTTGATTATATTTTAAGCCCATAAGGGCTTTTTTGTATTTTATCGGACAAGCTGCGCATCTACCGAGGCACCATTTCTCAAAACCAAACTTGGAATCAAATCCAAAAGGTCCAATAATCTTAAAGGTATCATTTTTATATTTTATCAATGCTTCTAAGTATTTGTTCCATGTCTAAGGGCATTTTAATAATTTCACATTTTCATGTGGGACCATCCCGAGTCCTCATTTCATTAATATGATGTCATATTTGAATTCTTGGTGCCCAAAAATATTGGAAACGCCTTTTTCGGATCTCAATTCGGCTTTCAATTGCTTAATGTAAATCTAGGGGTATAATCGTCATTTTTTCACTTTATGTGGGACCATCACTGGGTCCTAATTTGTTCAATCTGATCACATATTTGAATCCCGGGCATCCAACAACTTTGGAATGGCCCCTTCTGAATTTTAATTAGCCTTTAAGTTTCTTAAACTATTATTAGGGGCATTTTTATAATTTTTCATATTCATGTGGGACCACCCCTGTCACGACCCGAAACCCACCCTATGAGGATTTAGGATCACAAGGCCAACCCTCTGGCCGTCCCTACTTTTTTTTTCTTTTAATGTGTCGATGATATCAATGTGTAACATAAAAATTTAAAACAGTTATACAACGGAAGTCAAAATAGTCAAAATAAGGTTTTACATATATCAAATGGGAACCAACATTACATCACCTAAGGTGGTGAATACATGGGAGAACTATGACATCATCTCTATTACATTTCTCAAAATGTTCTCCTATTGCTCTAAAGCTCCTACTGCTTACTCGCAACGTCCTTTCCTAAAATAAATAAATAAATAAGTCTCAAGGCGAAGATAATGGCTGCTAGCTCAAGGTCGTGTGTCAGGTAGTTCTTCTCGTGTGGCCTCAACTATCGTGAAGCATAAGCTACTACCCTTCCATTCTGCATTAACACGCACCCAAAGCCTTTAAGTGAGGCATCACTATAGATCACAAATCCCTCAATTTCATTTGGCACAGTCAGAATCAGAGCTGTACTTGGAAGCTCTTCTCTCACTCCTCGGTCTAGACAAATGGAACATCCTTCCTGGTCAGCTGGGTAATTGGTGTAGCTATTCTCGAGAAGTCTTTGACAAACCTTCTATAATAAACGGCCAATCCCATGAAACTCCATAACTTTGTGACACTAGTTGGCTGAGGCCAATCCACGATCGCCTTGATCTTCTGGGAATCAATAGAGATCCCCTCTTTGAAAATCATGTGCCCAAGAAATGCTATGCTAGGGAGCTAGAACTCACACTTCTTCAGCTTGGCATACAGTTTCTGCTCCCTTATCTTCAGTAGAACCTTCCTCAGATGCACTTCGTGTTCTGTCTGGTTCTTGGAGTAAACCAAGATGTCGTCTATGAACACAATCACAAAGTCATCTAGATGTGGCTTAAAAACCTGATTCATCAGATCCATAAATGCAACAGGGGCGTTAGTGACCCCAAATGGCATCTTCAAACCTCAAATCGATCTTAGAGAAGACATGTGCTCCCTTCAACTGGTCGAAGAGATCATCAACCCTTAGCAGAGGGTATTTGTTCTTGATTGTGACCTTATTTAGCTCACGGTAATCAACACATAATCGCATGGTCCCGTCCTTCTTCTTCACGAACAATACCTGGGCATCCCACAATGAAGAACTAGGTCTGATGAAACCCTTGTCTAATAGATCCTGTAGCTGCATCTTCAACTCCTTCAACTCTGTCGGTGCCATACGGTATGGATTCTTGGATATCAGAGAGGTACCTGGCTATACATCGATAATAAACTCTATCTCTCTATCCATAGGAATTCCTAGTAAATCATCTAAAAAGACCTCAGGAAACTCCCTAACAATGGGAATCTGCTCTAAAGATGGTTGTTGTAAGTGAGTGTCCATGTCGCTACACAAGAACCCATGGCATCCCTTACTTAACAGATGTCTGTCCCTAGATAGAGGAAACAAAATAGGGTGGGGTAACTACATTCGTCCCCTCAAACTGGATGCTAGGACATCCTGGTATCTATACACTGACTATCTTGGCCACGTAATTTATAAATACGTGATTCACGGCCAACCAGTCCATACCGAGTATGACATCAAAACTATATATGTCTAATGGTATCAGATCGGCTAAAAAATATAGGTCTCCGATTTGTACCTTACATGTTTTATATACAGTATTTCCACATAATGACTCTCATAATGGCATAGAAATAGTTAACATATAACCTAAGGGTTCTGTTTCTATGCTCAGCTTAGCAGCAAATACTGGTGCTATAAATGAATGTGTGGAACCAATATCAAATAAAACTCTAGCATACTGTGAACAGATCTGAAGAGTACCTGGGACTACTGATGTCATAGCTTGTGTATCTCCGGGTGTCAGCGAGAAAACTAGCCATGAGCGTTGCTGCACAGTCCTCTGTCCACCACTGTGAATTTGTGCTCTAGGTTGCAAGCGTAGTCACTAGGGGTAGATGGAGTACCTGTCGTACTCCCAACTGATTGGCTCCTCTAGGGGCATTCAGTCTTGAAATGCCCAACTTGTCCACATGAGGAGCAAGCAATGGAGTTTACCTGACATGGCCCCCGATGATATCTGTGGCAGATGGGGCAATTGACTGCACCCCTATCTGTAGAATTGACCCTTGTCAGTCTGGGTCCAGAATTCCTAGATCCTGCTCCTGGCCTAGTGAAAGAAGGTCATGGCCTTCTATTCTGACTTTCTCTTGGCCTCGGGGCTGGGTTCGTCCTCTTCTTGGAGAACTCTTCGCTGCTGCGCTCGATAATCTTCGCAGTACTCACCACTTTATTGTAAGTGGTTAACTATAGGGGTTTAACACTATCCCTCACGTCCCATCATAGTCTGGCCTCGAACTTGCGGGCTTTGGTATGCTCATCCTCAAAGATAGTATAAGCAAATCTAGCCAGTTCTGTAAACTTGGTCTCGTACTCCTCTACTGTCGAGTTTCCT
Organism: Nyssa sinensis; assembly: GCA_008638375.1. NCBI lineage: Eukaryota > Viridiplantae > Streptophyta > Magnoliopsida > Cornales > Nyssaceae > Nyssa > Nyssa sinensis. The sequence continues at coordinate 35,367,329 of CM018043.1, read as the reverse complement.
TATTGTAGAACAAGAAAATCAACGACTCTTTAATCCTTGACTTCTTGGGGGAAGTACTTCTCGTAGTAGATCTCTATGAATCGCTACCAGATCATCTAAGGCTCTCTGGCCTTCTCCAACAGCCACCACTTGTGGGCTGCTCCTCTGAAAGTAAAAGCAGCAAAAACCATCTTCTGTGCCTCGTTACAAGTCATAACGTTAAAGATTCTCTCCATCTCTAGCCACCACTCTTCGGCCGGATGAGGCCTCTAGTACCGTCGAACGTAGATGGTCACAATGCCTGAAACTACTTATAGAGATACGTTTGGTCTCTATCATTCCCCTGCCGAACTATCAAGACTACTGGTGGCTCCTATCGAGATGGAGTATTGGGATTTGCTTGGTTTTGAGGCATATTCCGTATAAGCCTTTCCACCAAGTGCTCTAATCGCGCTACATTGTCCATAGCTTCTCGTAGGGGTGTGGTACGAGTGTTTACCATTTTCTGTAAATAGTTAAAGATTAGTTTCATAAACTTAAAGAGTCTAATATCTCATGTCAGATTCTATCTACTGCCTAACTCTACTTGGACATTTGTAATACTAGTACCTTAGTCTTATTTTCCATGAACCACTTATCAATCTAAGATGCTTTGATACCAAGTTGTCACGACCCGAGACCTACCCTATGCGGATCTCGAACCACGAACCCGACCCGACACTATTGTTGAACTGGATCTCTCAACTTGCTACACAATCAGTGCTACTAACATGCAACAACTATCATAATATAAACAACGGAAGACTTTAAAATAAAAGTTGCATGTAATATATATCTAGGTTCTCAAAATACAGACTGTAAAATTCCTTAACTACTGTACATCCCCAAGACGTGGATGACATGGGAGGCTACAAGATTGTATTATATATTACACTTGTAACTTCAAAATGTAATGTCCATCTCTATGCTAGCAGGCTCTATAGTCTGCTCTCAATGTCTGTTCCTGAAAATATAAGTAGCATTTGTATGAGTTATGAAAACTCAGTAAGTAATTATCCTTTACTCCACTATATGTACAAGTCAATATAGAAGGCATAATCCATAAAAGAATTAGGATAATGCAAAAGTGATAGCCAATTCAAGAAATATAGAACTCATCAATGAATATTAAATGGTAGGAAGCTCAAATGATAAAGCAATAAAGATCTGATTTGCTAACAAATGTTATACTGCTACAGCCATGAGCTGTCTCAAGTATAATCATATATACTCAATAAAAAGCTGTGAAATCTCATGATCATTCATAATGAAATAATATGATTAAGCTATGATAATCAATAATGATAGTGATATCAACAAAAGTGGATGCACTCTAACTGGGGCCCAAAATTCTCCCTAAGCTCGTATTCAGTTCCAAACCTAGATACCTGAATAATACTGAGCTCTGTATACAATGTGACTCTACGTCCCATAACTCATATAACAACGTAGCTGGTGTTCCCGTGGAACCTTGACCCGAGGGTCGTAATAAGCATCAAATGGAGTTTGTGACTGAGCAAAAATTCGACACCAATAATATATCAGGATCATGCTACATTCCACGAAGAGTATAGTGAAATCATAACTGATTCTCGACAATGTGACATAACTATAGCTTTTGAGGGCTAAGGTTACGAGACTACTTCGAACATAACTGGTTGGCCCTCTCAACCCTAGATACAAGTGTACAAAAATATATCTACGCACAAGTGTATAAAATCATGATCGAGATATATGGACAACAATAAAACACTTTCCACAAGATAGAACAATATCGAAATGTGGATTCAATAACTTTCGGCATGTATGGAATATAATAAATAGTATATGAAAAACTTTTGACATGGCTGAAAGTCTCACATGCAGAGATCAAATATCACTTACCTCTTATTGTATCTTTATAAAAGTTAAAACTGCATTCTCCTTTCCTCTTGGCATTCTTATGATTTAGAAAACGCATCTCGGTTTATAGTTGCATGAACTATGTTATTCATCAAATTTATGTCTCTTTATTATAAGTATTTTTTTTACTAGAATAGACTCTATTATTGAATCCAAAATGTCGAACAAAATCGATTTAGGCTTTCGCAGATTTCAATTCGGTCATCTATACTAAAAAGGGCAAAACGATCATTTTGTACTTTTACGTGTTCTTACTTCTTGAGACCTCTTTTCACAAATCGAGCTTCACTGTTGAGTCTGGAATGCTCAAAATAATCAAAATTCACTATTCGTTTACTTTCATCGGAGTCCGTTTGACTCATATTTGACTTAGGGGCATTTTAAAAATTTTCCTTATTTCTAATTAATTAAATTAATATTTAATTAATTTCTTTCTTTGGGTCAATTCATAATAAATATAAGTCTAGGGTTTAATTTGTAAATCCCTTAATTCTTGGGTCAATTTATAATTTCTGAAAGTTTTATTCTTAATAGGAACAGCTAAACAGTAGCTAAGTCCCTAAAACAAGGATAAGCTATCCCTATTCTTATTTTAATTCAATTTTAATTTCTTAAATTCACAACCAAACACCTATCTATTCATTTAAAATACATTCCAAAACGATACAGCTTTGGGGCGGTTTCATATGTGGGTGGGTCAAGTCTGACCCGAACCTGAACCGACCCATCCTACCTTCACGAATATGAAGAAACCAGCAGCTCCGGTGAAAAAATCAAATTTCTGGCAAGCTCATTTCGTGATGATTTCTCTACTGTTTTGACTCAAATCCTCTTCTAATTGTTTTCTACACCTCATATGAATTATTTCCTACCATTTAAATCAAGTTTCAAGCAAAAATATCATAAACCCGAATCTACCATAGAAACCTGCAACTGCCTATATCTTCCTCATCTTTTGACCATTTTACTTCATTCAACCTTCAAATTGAACTTATTTTCATGCTTATTAAGATCCTATATTCAAAACTAAACGAATATGCTTGAATCAAAAAAATAGAATTGAAATTCACACTCACCCATATGAGCTTTTGGCTCACAGTTTCCCTCTCCCTCTTCTGTTTTCCTCCTTCTTTCTTCTTCTAAATGGTTATATTGCTCTTAGCTTCTCCTATTTCCTTCTTTCTTTTCTGATTTCCTCAAAACAACCCTTACCTATTTATAGAGAAACTTTTCACCAACCTATAGCCTACAATTTCTCTTTCTTCCTCCCATTTATGTAGCCTTCCTTGACTGCTTTATCTCTTGCATTTCCCCTGGTTGACATCTATTTAATTTGCTTTTCTTTGCTTTAAGATATTTATACATATATTATATAATATATCAAATACACACACTCACACTCTCTCTCACACACACACTATCGGCAGTGTGTGTGTGAGTCACTCCCTCCACTTGCATGCATTGCATACAGCACACACCTATATGTATTTGCTTGTGTGTGTGTGTATATATATATATATACATATATATTACAATACATGTATATATACATATATTATACATATACATCTACCCCCTATATACATATATATTACAATACATGTATATATACATATATTATACATATACATCTACCCCCTATATATATATATATATATTTCTACATATTATTATACATATATATATATTGTCATGTATATATGTATACCAATGTACGTATGAAATATATACTATGCATGTACCTCGAGGCATGTACAGGGAATACGTGCACGATTCTCTGTACTGCTAGGTCCCTCGTACAGGTGATCCCAGGGTACTCCGATTTGACTGAAATGTTATTCGTGTGTTTGAAATCATCATATGCTTATAAAACTATACATCGTTCATTTAGAATTCATGTTCGGGTTACAATTCGGTATTACACTATTCGACCCAGCCTATCTCGGTTTGAGTGCCATATTATGGGTCAAGGTATTACATAAGACATGGGATATGAATGAAAAAAATACCAAACTACTCTTGAGGCTTAATTAAGCAATCAAATGAACTCGAGAAGGAAAAGAAAGACTACTTTATAATTGAAAGACTATCTAGACTGAAAAATGAAGTCTGATAAGATAAATAAAGTACCGAACAATATAAGACATATAAAGGAAAAATCACCAAAATTCCCTAAAGGTTATAGTAAGGCATCAAAGAAACTACGAAGTGTTAGGAACCCTAACTAAAGACCTTGAGGCAATCCTAAACAATAAAATTAAGTCTAAAAGAGACTAAGAACATTAAATAGGTAAAGAATTAAGTTGAGATATGTACTGATATAGTATCAATGTACTTTTGTAATACCCTGACCCGGGTTAGCACGTATACTGAGGTAAGTTGGGTCGGGTAGTGTACTATCAGTTGTAACCCGAGATGTTTAAACTCTATATTTTGATGCATACCAATTTGTGACCCAGGCCATATCTAGTGACCCGGAACCCAGTCTCGTAATACGTGCACACATGCAGTTCCATGCATGCATGCATGCATACGTATACACATGCAATATATCTAAAATAATGAGCATGTGTGTAATTAAGAATTGAGAAAACATATGTAAATAATATATACGTATAATTATGTAAATACGTGCATATAAAAATGGTATAGTATATATATATATATATATGTTTATATGTAAGTATATATATATGTAGATGCAAAATTATAAAGAAATAAAATAAAAAAAGAAAAGGGGGAAGCAAGTGGGCTACCAAGGCAGCCGTGTGTGTGTGAGTTAGGTGAATGTTATATAGGTAAGTATACATATTTATATATATAGATATATATATATATATATATAAACATATAATAAAATAAGTTGACCAACCCTAACCTAATAGGCATAGAGAGGGGTAAGGTGGAAATCAGTAGAGGTATGGAGCAGGTCAGAAGAGGAGAGGAGGAGAGGAAAATAAGAGAAGAAAGAATGGGCATGATAAGATATATATATATATATATATGTGTGTGTGTGTGTAAAAATATATATATATATATATATGCACGTGATCTCCTACTTACGAAAAAAGGAAATCAAATGGGAGAAATCAAAAGGGAACTCAGAGAACTCTAGGTGAAAACGGAAGGAGGAACGTAAGGGAAAGGGCTTACCAAATCAAGAAAAACCTAGAAATTTAGGTAAGAGGTTTCGTTTCTGTTTCAATTTCTATAGCATGATTCATTTAAATCTGAACCTAGGGCCTTAAAGAACATGTCATGAGGTTTTAAACGCAACAAAAATCATAGAAAACCATGAAAGAATGAAGGAGAAAAACTTAGTTGTAGGTCTCAGTTACACTATGATTTTATGCTTAAAAGCTTGGTCTAAGTTTATAGAAATAAACCCTAATGGTGCAGAAAGTATTTAGGATAAAATTTGGGATCAAACCGTGGCTAAAAAGCCACGAACTGATGGGACTTTCAGACTAGCCAGAAAATCGGGTTTTCATAAAAAAAACCCATTGTTTGAGAAGATGGGACCGTTTAAATTAAAAATAAAACCTAAATATGGAACCCTTATGAAATTGGGAATAAAACTGCATGGGAAAAAGGGAGAAAATTCGACGGAAACCGGTGACCGTCGCCGGAGAAGGAAACTGTGCACATCAGAACCCTATCGAAATGTCGAGGGGGCATATCGGGTAAAGAAGAAACCGGGTCAGGGTTCGGATCGATTCGAGACCCGACCGGAAATAAAAAGGGCAGTAAAACTGTGACGTTTTGTAATTAATTTAAAATGGATATTGGGGTGTTTGGTAACAGGGATAGGAAATGTGGAATTTGGGTTGGGCTTATCCAAACCGTGGATAGGTAGGAACTAGGATATTGTAATCTGGTTCTTTGAATTAAACTGAACCATTTGGTTCAGTGATATGCAGACCGGTTTAGGGTTTCCAAACAGTGAACCCACTGGTTCAGACCGTAACTCTAGGAAATTTTAAACCGACCCCAAATGTTTTAGGAAATGTCACTGTGGCCCAAACAGGAAAATTAATAAAATATTAATTTTTACAAAAATGCCCCTATTTCAAATATGGGTCAAACGAAGTCCAAAGATATAAATGTATAGTCAATTTTTATTATCTCAGGACATTCTAAGATCAATGGCGAGGTCCGTTTCACAATACGGTGTCTTGAAAAATAAAATACACGTAAAAGTGTCAAAATGACCATTTTGCCCTTTTTAGTACAAAAGTCCAAATGAAATTTCGCGAAAGCCTAAACTGACTTTCTTCGGCGTTCCGAACTCAATGGTAAGGTCTAAATTAGTGTTAGAGATACTTATGATAGCAAGGCATAAAATTTGTTGAATAGCATAAATTCTAAGACGGATCTATTGATATATAGGGGACTCGACAGGAAAGGGCAAACTCACGGGATACTGAATTAAGAACGCACATTTAGAGGTAAGTAAATTCACCTTCTCTTCCATATGGTGTTTCCAAGCCAAGTTTATTCTTTACTGCCAAACTTGTACTCTTGAAAGTACCTCATGTTATTGCTATCCACAATGTGATATTGTTCTATCTTGTGGACATTGATTGACTGCTTATGCCATTGTTATCATGTTGAACCATAACTTGAAAGGCCTACTTGCTATGTCTTTATTGAATATATGATATTCCATTTTATACTTCTATGGAATTATGAATAATCATGATATGTTATGAATACGGGATTTGTGCTCAGTCACAACATCCATCTGATGCTTTCTGATTGACTGGAGACCTAAGGGTCAAGTACATGAATGGACAGGTGGCAGGAATGAATTCCTCAAAGGCTTTCCACCGGCAATTGACTGGCATTTCCACTGGCATTTTCATTGCATTCCCATTGGCATTTCATTTACATTTGCATTGGCATTCTACCTGAGAACAGAGTAAATGCATCTCTTAGGGATTGATATGATTACGTTATTGAATGACGCTATTCCTTATGACTTATCTTACACTGAGAGGACACTCTTCATTGATTTGATTGTGATCGGTTTATTATGGTAGTACATTCTTGTTATGTTATCATTGAAAGATTCGAGTTGATGTTATTTCCATTACTCCTGATTGTACATTGTGACTTATTATTCATTAGCCTTCATGGCAATTGTTCTCATTGGCTATCACAAGCATCTCTTTCCTTATGATTGGCTATCATAATCTTATTCATGGAATTGTATCTCACTGATACCAGTGTTAGAGATCTGTTTTTACTTGCTGAGCTTTCATAGCTCATTCCACCCTACTTACCCCCATTTCAGGTAATGACGCTGCAAGACCCCAGTAGGAGTCTGAGAGCGTAGGAGGACATTTTGAGGAACTGTACCAGTCTATGTTAGTTCTCCCATGTATTCACCACCCCCGGGTGCTGGTTACGTTTAGTTCTCATTTTGCCTTATGAAGAACTATGTTATGTATTTAATAGACTTCCGCTGTTTAAATTATTAAAAGACTTCCGCTGGATTACTGTAATTGATAAAGACTTCCGTTGTTCATTGTTTAAAATTTTTAGTACGTTGCATATTAGTACTATGATACAGGAATGGAAAAAGTAGGGACGGCCTTCGGGTCGGCCCCGCGACACGAGATCCGCATAGGGTGGATTTCGGGTCGTGACAACTTTGATCCATGATTTAGGATCATAAACAAGGAAATAGAGATAGGATAAATGCTAATGCAAGTCAAGTAAGCAAGTGAGTGACTATGAATTTTGGACCACATGTAAGTAACCCTGAACCTTGAAATATAGCCATTTTTCATGATATATAGTTATTTTACAACTTTATAACATTACATGCAGTTCTAATCAGCTCTATGACATGTTTCAAACTATTATGCTAAATGTTTCAACTATATAGCTATTTTCAGAATACTGAGATGAATATTTGAATTGCATGCTTTTAAGTAGCATCTATTTAAATATTTTATAGCATAGATAACTTAAAATAATGTTTCTAAAAGAATGATTTGCAAGCAACCTGTGTAAGACTTGGCCAGGGTTCAAGCAACTTAGGTAAGCCTTGGCTAAGGGTCAAGCAATGACTACAAGTCGTAAGGCCTGTGTAAGCCTAGAGCTCTAAATTACATCTAGTCTCCCAAGTGACTACCCACAGGTCCTACGAAACAAGGATAATGAAAGGTTGACATGTATTATTTCCTCATTCAAAGTTTACAACCACAACTTTATGTTATCGTGATTTATCTTACAAAACTAGACTGGCATGAACTCTTGCTTGATTTTATAACATATCTTGCAACTCTCAATTATATGCAAATTTTTTAAGAATTCTAGTAGCTTTCAGTACAACTTCTTTTTAATTGTTATCCATGAAAGTTATGAAGGTTTATGAAAACGATTTCCAGAAATCCATGATAGGGGACTGGTGTTACTCACGAGCTTTTTATTAAGCTCACGGTGCTTTATCTTGTACATTTCAAGAATGACTAAGAACTTTACTGATCTAAAGGTTAATAAGCTATAATGAACAAAGGCTCCAGCTAGAAGAGGATTAGCATCCTAGCTAAGGAGATAACAACTTGATGTGACAGTTTGGAGTAAGAATGGAATGTGAATGACGTTCACCAATGATGTATTAGTTTAGATACCCATATGTAATGTAATGTTGGACTGTAACTCTAATGTAATGTTATTTATGCTCTAACAAGTGTGACTACATTCAAAAGAAAATTTTTATAGACTCAAATTTCACTACATGACTTTATATGACTAAATGCAATTTACTTGGATACATAACGATGCTTTCAAGTTAGACGCGTCATCAATATGCTAAACAGAGTTAGTGTATTGGTGAAGAGCCTAACTGGCCGGTCATTAGCCTTAATCCGCATAGGGAGAGGTTTACGATATGACAAATACTTCCTTCTACTAGTTGATGTTTCCCTCTATGGTGGATAATTTCCCTCTATGGTAGATACTTTCCTTCTACTAGTTGATATTTCCCTTCATGGTAGATGATTTTCCTCTATGGTTGATACTTCCCTCTACGATGATGTTTCCCTCTATGGTAGATATTTTTCCTCTACTAGTTGATACTTCCCCTTATGATAATACATATTTTCCCCCCATTGGTTGATACTACCCTCTACAGTGATGTTTTATGTTATGATTGATACATTCTCCCTCTATGGTGAATATTTTCCTTTTGTTGGTTGATATGGTGACATTTCCTTCTATAGTCAATACATTCTATAGAGTTGATTTGACTTTAAATCATTATACTCCTTAGCAAATCTTATTAGTTTGGATTGTCATCACAAAGGAAAATGCCAAATCTCCCATTGGGGTTAATCTCAATTATCTCATCAGTGACACACAACTGCCAAGTTCAAATCTAAAGAACCAATTTGATTTCTTCTCCCCAGCGAGTCATAACCATCAAGTCACCCTAACGATTCAGTTTTTCCCTAATAGTGTTAAGTCATCTCCCTAGTGAGTTGTAATCTAATACAGAATCATTCACCAATAGGAGTTCTGGTTCCCATTAAGTCAGGGTGAAATCATTCAAATCATGAACACCTATTAGGATCTCATTTTCTTTTAGGTAAGTCATTGAGGACGCAATTTCATCAAACCTATTAGGATCGTATTTCCTTTTAAGTGAAAATAAATGAGGACGTGAACTCATCTCATGAGGTTGTAACCTCATGAAAAACTTACTAAGATTGCATTTCCTTTTAAGTGAAAACGTCTTAGGACGTGAACCCATCTCATGAGAACACAACCTCATGAAAGACTTGTTATGATCATATTCCCCTATAAGTAAAACGTCTGAGAATGTAAACCCATCTCGTGAGAACACAATCTCATGAAAGACTTGTTAGGGTCGCATTTCCTCATAAGTAAACTCATAGGAGTCATTTTCAAGGGCGTGACCTCACAAAAATCCTATCTAGATGAGTCTCTTTAGGAAAACTTGGTAAGGAAAACACTCATTTTTGTTATTCACGAACTATGGACGGTCTGATTGACTTGAAGGTGATACGTAGAAATCTCATATTGAAATGAGTCTGGCCACTTCAAATTCATAATCAAGGTCAAAATAGGTATCTTTTATTCTTTCGTTGAAGTTCACTTGCTTGTAAACTCCATCAACGAGGGGCTCTCTGTAGACACCTTATTTTGTGACCCTTGATTTTATAAGGACAAAATCATAATTTATCGAAATTCCGAGGATATTTGGATCATTTTTGCTTCATATTTTGAGAAACCCGATTAGGGGTAGTTTCGTTGTTTCTGATGAATTGCTAAGATACTTCCCACTTGGGGTATTTTATTAATTTCTCACATAATTTGGTCCCTAGGGGTAGTTTGGTCATTTTATATATTTTTTTTACCTCCAAGGGCATTCTCGTAATTTTACACATCATTTTGGTCCTCAAGGGCACTTTTGGCAATTTATAAAGGCTTCTCATTTAATAGGGGCATTTCAGTAATCGTGCCAAGAATCCTACATCTAGTATGACTCTTCTGCCAGAGTCTCACATCTAGTAAGACCCTCCCGCCAAAGTCCCACCTCTTGTAGGACTCTTTCTGCCAAAATCCCGCCTTTAATAGGACTCTCTTGCCCAGTGGAGGGCGTTTCGATAATTTTGACACCATTTCGCCCTTTGAGAGAATTTTTGTAATATCCCGACCCAAAAATATTGAGTCATATGGCACGCATTTCGAGGTCATGAAAAATAATATATAAATTCTAAATTATAAGAAAATAATTAATTAAATATAAGGTGATATATTTATTTGATAAAGTAAACTGGAGTATATGTGATACATCCAATACACATAATGAAGGTGTATAGTGTGTGTGTGTGTATATGGCCAAGTAGGTATACATGTATGTATGTATGTATGTATATATATATATATATGTATATACAAGTATGTATATAAGGATGATTAAAATAAATATATATATATATATATATATAATACATGTAAAAGGATGCATATACAGGCATGCATAAATACAGCCACAAGTGGGCTGATTTGAGAGGAACGATGGGAAGGGAAACTGCAGCTAGTGTATGGGCTATGTGTGTGTGTTCACATGTAAGTTAGTGTGTGTATATATAATATACATATATGTTACAAATATCCCTCCCCCAATTAATGCAAACTGAAAAGAGAAAAAGCAAAATTTATGAGATGGGAAGGGAAGCAGACAATAGGGGCAAGAGTAGGCTGAAGTCATGTAGAGAGAGAGAATGGAGGAAAGAGAGAGGAGTCGGTGGGAGATGTCTTTAAAAACAAGGCATGCTTTTCATGCTCAATTAAGAAAGAAATCAACCAAAAAGCTTAAGAGAGAAGAAGTAGAGGAAATCAGAGAGAAAAAGGGGTCAAGATCCACAACCAAAAAGGTGTGAACACATGAACTTGTCAATTTCTCTCTCTAAAATTTTGCATGAATATGAACTGTTTGGAGTAGTTTATATACTGTAGGATGTTTAAATATATGTTTAGAAGTCTATCAAGCATGATTTTAGGCCATGAAAACAGTTAAAAACATGAAACCCACAAGAGGCAACCATTGAAGACCTTGCTTGAAGCAGGTCCGAACTCATCACAACCAAACTAGGTTTGGCTTATCAAGACTTCTAACAGAGGCCAAAAGGGTTTCAAAAACCCTAATACGCGATCATAAAGCCTAAGAAGTGACCTTCAAACACGAGTTGCAGGTACGGGTTTCAAAACCCAAGTTCACAAACTCATTGTTAAACCTATCCTTATGAATGAAATATGAAACCCCTTGAACTTAGGAACAAAACAAAGCCCAACCTCATGAAAAATGATCAAGAAATAAGCATGAACTAGTTAGTTGCAGGTTCGGTCTATCAACCCCCAAACTGTGATTTTGAGATAGATTCGAAGCTTTAAAACATTATCAAAACCTTTTATGATACTCCAGAAATGTTTTAGAAAATAAAACAGAAGAAATATATTTGTAAAACATCACGAAATCCGACTGTAAAAAAATAGGGTTTTGAATGAACAATGTCGACCCCGTTAGGGATGATGACACTGTTCGGGTCGGACAAAGGGTCGAGTTCGGGTCTGGGTTATAACCGAGTCCAATGGGTTACGGGTTTAATTAAACAGTGACGTATGGAGGTGATGATATTTAAATTTTTTAAAATTAGGGCTGACGTAGTCATGACGTCAGCATCACGTGGTAAACCGACCAAACCGGTTGGTTCAATGGGAGACCGGACCGGTTCACTTAGATTTGAACTGAACCCATTCGTTTTCTGATTTTAATTAAAATAAATAAACCAAAAGTTTGGCTATTTACTGGTTTGACCCTAGGGCTTTGAGAAATTCTATTTTGGCCAGATTTTTGAGAATTTTATGCAATTACACCCCTAGAAAAATAATTAAATAAATAATTTAATTATTTTATAAATAAAGTAAAATTACTATTTTACCCCTGAGTCATAAATGAAGCAAACGAAGTCCAAATTAAACATATGAATAGTGTATTTTAACTATTTTGGATATTCTGAGACTAATGGTGGGGTCCGTTTTGTGAAACGGGATCCCGAAAAATAAAGACACGTAAAGGGATAAAATGACCAAATTACCCCCAGTGCTCCTAAAGCCAAATTGAAACCAGAGAGGGTCTAAATTGACTTTCTTCGACATTCTAGACTCAATGGTGAGGTCCCAATTACGAAATGAAGTACAAAAAAATATGACGCGTAAATAGGTAAAATGACCATTTTGTCCTTTTACGTACAAAAGTCCAAATTAACTTTTAGGAAAGCCTAAACCAACTTTCTTCGACGTTCCGGACTCAAGGGTAGAGTCTATTTGACCAAAAGAAATGTATAAAATGAAAGAACATAAAATTTGATGAATAGCATATATCAGATGACTATAAACTGAAATATTGCCGAAGTACTAAACTAAGGCAAGTGAAATACGAAAAGACACGACACGTAAACATGTGAAGTAACTAAATTTAAATAAAAATTTATGGAGCCACTAGAAGAGTATAAATTGAAATAAATTCAATTCCTAACACATTAAATTGTGTCGTAGGTTAAGAGTACGAGTACATATGAAATCATCAATCGTTTAGGATCTAATACGAACTAAGCATTAGTTAAGCAACATCAATAAGTGTTATTCGGTGAATGTGAAGTTAATGAGGTTATTATGAATTGTTCTTAGGAACTACAAAGGAAGTGGGAAAGCACATTATTAGCACTAACCCTAAAGGACCAAGATGAGTAATCCCTGTATTTGAAGTGGAGATTTAACTCTATAGATTTGAAAAGGTTTTAAGTTCAAAAGATACGAAGTATTTGAATTCCAAATTCAGTATTTACATGATTTCAGTTTTAAATTATTTCAGTTCTTATAAACTCTATTGTGACATGCTCAGTAAATGTTTTCCCTACAGTTTTCTTAAAAATGTGTTTTCAGCATGTCTAAGTTAAAATGCAAATCTTGTTAAATATTCTGAGTTTGCCTATTTCAAGTATACGAATGTTTATCATGAAGTTATGAACGTTATGTTTTAAGTTGCTTATGAAAAATATCTATTTGACATACACCTGTGTTAAATGTATTTTTAATGCAAGATAAATGGTGCATAAGCACTTAGACAGGATCTTGGGTTCTCCAGAATTCAGTTGCCCTGTAAAATGCCAAGTAGCAGGATCTAATCCCCAAGCATGAGATATCTCGAGAAACCTATCTGTTCTATCAGGGTATGAGTCTTACCTACCTTTTAGGGACCAGGAAGATGTTCTTGATCGGTTCAGTTAGGTTATCTCTCTACGCATACGTAAAATGGGAGTCTGGTTCGAAACAGATTCCACTAATGAAAGAGATAATATGACAAATGAGTTTGAAAATGGAAGTAGGTTTTACCCCCGTTTTCACTATGCATATGTTTCGAGTTTTATACTCTATTTAAGAAGTACAAGTTTAGCTTGAATACTTTAAATGTTTTAAGTTTTATGTTTTAAGGGAATACATATATATGATGTTATGTTTGAAAATGGAAGCAGGTTTTACCCTCATTTTCATTATGCATATGTAAATGTTTTGAAGTTATATGTATATGTTTAGCTTGAATACTTAAATTGTTTCAAAGCTATATGTTAAAGGAAGGCATATATTCTGTGTTCAAAGTATACGAACAATTGGTAGTGATGATTTTACAAACTCTTATGTTCTAAATCACTACTAATTGAAACCTCATGACGAATGCTGGAATTACTCATAAGCTTAGATTAGCTTACCCGGACTTTATTCGGACCCCCCTTTCAGGTGATTAGCAGCAGTCTTGATTAGAGGACGATGATGATGAATCTACCGTTTTTGGAAATTATGTTCAAGTAGTTCTTTTGTCTAACACTACGAACTTTAAGTATGAAATCTTGTATTAGTAAAGTGGTACCCTTGTTATGTATAAGCCCCACGGGGCAATTAAACATGTATTGTTTATAAGTCTTTAAGTTTCTAGTTATACTCTGAATGTTAAATCATGTATGCTATGTAAAGAGTGGCAGTACCGAACGGATGTTGCGTAATTTAAAAATAAGAAAAAAAAAGAAAAAGTTTTTCACGCTTCCGCAAATCACATGTCGCACATCTATTCGATACCGCTACTTATGTGAGCCTTCGCCCTAAGGCCTCCGGGCCTGAGGGATGGCGGTCGCGATGCGAGATCCGCACAGGGTGGGTTTCAGGTCGTGACAATTTTAGTAATTTTGGCACAGTTCTACCCTTAGTAGGACTCTTGAAGGGAATTTCATAATTTCCATACCATTTTACCCTTTTGTAGGTAATTTGGTAATTTCATCCCTTTGTGACAAATTAGGGACATTTTTATGCCTTGAGGGGACAATTTGGTTATTTTCCATGTCTTGTGGCAATCTTGTGAGTTTTCACCAAGTTGGGGAAAATTTGGTGATCTTGAGTGATAGTAGTTCATTTGGGCATAATTAGGACTTTTCATTCCTAGAGTTTTCATAGATCTAGTTGCTAGACATTTCCTTTAGATGAGATACTTTGAGTCTAGACATTTACATTTTTTGGAGTTTATTTAGAAATAAACTCTCTTTTTTCTTAATTCCCAGTGATGTATTACATGTGCATTAATTCTCATCGGTCCACATGTTAGTCTATGTGGCATGTTAGGTGCACTGTGATTGGCTACAAATTGTAGACAATCACTTTATTGGTCCACCTATCTTAGGTGTGTGTATCTATATATATATATATATATATATATATTAGAGTTTGAATGATTAGAAAATATCTTTTAATTATCCCTTTTTTAAAATTTATTTAGAAATAAATTCCTAATTTTCTTGCATTTCATTTGGTCTTACATGTAGACATTAATTTCATAGGTTCTTGCATTTTCATAAATTCATTTTTAATTTATTTACTTAGGATATTCATTCCTTAGGATAATTATTTGATTTTCTTTTTTATTTAATCATATAATTATCATTCAAGACATGATCCTAGCCCTCCATTTGTGAGGTCAATTATAGGCCCTTGAATCAAATCTTCATATTTTGCCTATAAATAAACCCCCTTTAGTCACCATTCTAGAGGTCCATAATTTGATAGCCCTGTGCTGCTAATATATTGCTAGAGTTATCTTTTTCTCATGAAGTTCTCTAACTTCCTTTACTCTCAAGGTTGAAGCCCTGCTCAATTGACGGTCCCAAGTCAAGAAGCAAGCTGGAACTCTGCCCAAGCTATGACACTGAATCAAGCGTTCATAACCGAAATGTTGCCCAACCTCCGTGACTAAACAAGGTACGCCCTAAACTCTTAGTAATCATTGTTGTCCGGTTGACCTCTCTTTGTTATCACTCTTGATAAAAAAGGGTAAATCAAAGAATTACATGACTTTGATTCTGTTCTTTAAATTGATACGTAGGAAGCCTTTGGGCCCAAGTCAAATCCCATTTCCCTTTTCCTTTTACTTTCTTTATTTTCATGCAAGTTCATTTCATTTATTTTCCTCTACATTTCTCTTTTCTTTTATTATTTCTGTTGATGCAATGAATTTGCATTGTTATCACGACCTGAAACTCACCCTATGCGGATTAGGGGCAGTAACTGACACTGTCGCTCAAACAGGCCGTACAAAATCAAATGAATTGCACTAAGAGTGATAATATTTTTTTTTAAAAATGCGAAAGCTACACATATGCAACTCATCTAATAACCAATTCAACACCAATCATTTATAAGGATACTCAAAGTAAGATCATTATGATCACTATCATCCATCATGATTCATCAACATTTATATACACATCACATATGTATCCACAAAAGTACAAAAAGATAATTCCCAAAAGTCCAAGTTGTCATCAGTCCCAACAATACATCATATGATTACCCAAAAGATTCCACATCACATCCAACCCAGATCCTGGTACAAAAGATCCATTGCATTCACGCTCTTGGCTATTATACATAGACTTGCTACCTCCTTTGCTAATTCAATTACCTAAAGTATGTTGGATAAATCCATATGAGCTTCACTAAGCTTGTGAGTAATTTCCTGTATCCTGTCACAGGTTCTGCAAGACAGAGTTTTGCACAAAATACTATGGGCACCAAGTTTCTTCAAATAGATATCATATACACAAGAATATCTTAAAACATGCTTTCAAAACATATCACGTATAAAACATACTGAAGGTTCAAGCAGATATAACAAAAGCATTTCTAAAACACTTTATTTTCAATAACAGAGTTCGCAAATCAAATCACAAAGCAGATAATGAAGAGTCATTCACAAAACATGTAATAGCATATGCATTTCTTAAAACATGGTTTAGATAATTAATTGTGGAACAGATAACATAATAACGAATGACAAATACACACGAGAGGGTATTTCTGAAATCTAATTTCAAATAACAGATAACACGAGACAGATGGCAGACATATATTACACACATCGAGGATTCACATATTTAGTCGGAGCACTACATGGGTAAGTCTCATCAAGAGTCGGAGTGTCACGACCTGAAACCCACCCTGTGCAGATCTCGCATTGCGATCGCCACCCTCAGGCCCGAGGACCCTTGGGCAAAGGCTCACATAAGCAGCGGTATCGAATAGATGTGTGACATACGTTTTGCGGAAGCGTGAAAAACTTTTTCTTTTCTCTTCTTATTTAAATTTACGCACACCCGTCTGATACTGCCGCTCTTTACATAGCATACATGGTTACACATTCAGAGTATAACTAAAATATTACAGACTTATATCATACAACCATCAACATAAATTTTCCCCGTAGGGTTTATACATATTGTCGTACTGTATCTTAAACATAAGTGCTAATACACTCTACATAACTCCAAAAGGAACCATCTAATTATATCTCCATAAGCCAGCAGATTCACCGTCTTCAAAACTCGACTGCTGTCAGTCACCTGAAAGGGGGATCCGAACAAAGTCCTGGGTAAGCTAATCTAAGCTTGTGAGTAATTCCAACATTCGTCATGGGGTTTTCAATCAACAGTGGTTTTAGTTCATAAAGGTTTATAAATCAATCACTGTCAATTGTTCGTATCTTTTGAACACAAAATATATGCATTCATAAAACTCATAGCTTTGAAACATGTAAAGTATTCAAGCTAACATATGCTTTTTTATATAAAACTTGTAACTTTGAATACAAATATATGCATTCCATAAAACTCATAGCTTTGAAACATGTAAAGTATTCAAGCTAACATATGCTTTTTCATACAAAACTTGTAACTTTGAATACAAATATATGCATTCCATAAAACTCATAGCTTTGAAACATGTAAAGTGTTCAAGCTAAAAATATGTTCTTCTTAAAATAGAGTATATGTGAACTCAAACATGTAACTATGAAAATGAGGATTTAAAATCTGCTTTCATTTTCAAATATCTTTTCTTCTCACTTTTACTCTTAGAATCTGTTTCGAACCAGACTCCCGTTTTACTCTTGTCGAGATATCTCTTGCCTGTGGGATTAGATCCTGCTACCAGGCATTTGACAACCAATTGAATTCCATAGAACCCAAAAGCTTGTCGGCTCCACAGGATAATGGAGTCCCTTACGAACCCCAATACCCTGTCTCGTGCTTATGCACAGTTATCTTGTATTTCAAGAAACTACTCTTATCTCATGACTTCTTCTCATAAATACTATTTAAGAGTATTCAAACACAAAGTATATAACTTTATAATAGAACTTTCAATACTCAGAATATACGAATTCAGAATATATCTCAGAGATTTTGCAATTTAAAACTCAAACATGCTAAGGTATATTTAAAGGAAACTGTAAGTAAATCTGTTATCTGAACGGAATAATTTAAAACAGAAGACGTATGAAACTGAATTCGATATTCAAATACTTTTCATGACTTGAACTCAAAACTTCTTTGAAATCCGTGAAGTTAAATCTCCACTTCGAATGTAGGGTTACTCACCTTGGTCCTTTAGGGTTAGTGCTAATAATGCGCTTTCCCACTTTCCTTGTAGTTCTTAAGAACAATTCATAAATATCTCATCAACTTCACATTTATTGTAAAATCATCTCAATGTTCCTTATCTTATGCTTAAATCGTATTAGATCCTAAAACGATTTCATAAATTCATATGTACTTAACTTAACTCGTAACTTGTACTCTTAATCTATGACACAATTTAATGTGTTAGAAATTTAATTTATTTCAATTTATACTCTTCTGGTAGCTCCATTAACTTTAAATTAAAGTTATTTATTTCATATGTTTACATGTCGTGTCTTTTCGTATTTCATTTCTCGTACTTGCCTCAGTTTAGTTCTTTGGTAATATTTCAGTTCATAGTCATCTGACATATGCTATTCATCAAATTTTATGTCTTTTTATTTTAGACATTTCTTTTGGTCCAATAGACTCTACCATTGAGTCCGGAGTGTCGAAGAAAGTCAGTTTAGCCTTTCCAAGATTTTAATTCAGACTTTTATACGTAAAAGGGCCAAAATGGTCATTTACCGTTTTACGTGTCACATTTTTCGTACGTCGTTTCGTAATTTGGACTCCATTATTGAGTCTGGGATGTCAAAGAAAGTCAATTTAGACCTTCACTGATTTCATTTTGGCTTTAGGGGTACCAGGGGTATTTTGGTCATTTTACCCCTTTACGTGTCTTTATTTTTCGGGACCTCATCTCGTATCGTGGACCTCACCATTGGACTCAGAAGGTCCAGATAGTAAGAATACACTAATAACTTGTTAATTTTGGTCAAGGGGTATTTTGGTCATTTACCCCTTTATGTGTCTTTATTTTTCAGGCCCCGTCTCGTAAAATGGACCCCTACCATTAGTCTCAGAATATCCAAAATAGTAAGGATACACTATTCATATGTTTAATTTGGACTTTGTTTGACTTATTTGTGACTCAAGGGTAATTTAGTAATTTTACTTATTTAATAAAATAATTTAATAAATTATTTTTTTTATTTTTCCAGGGGCATATTTGTATAACTTCTCCAAAAATTGGGCCACAGTATAAATCCGTAAAACAGTTGGGGTAAAAACCAAATTTTCATAAGTTTCGGTCTGAACCGTTTGGTTTAGTTCAATTTCAAATGAACCGGTCCGGTTTACACGGTTCACTGCGTAATGCTGACGTCATGATGATCGTCAGCCCTAATGTTTTAAATTTTAAAACATGAACGAAACGTCGTCGTTCCATTTATTCGGTGGCTAGCCCGTAGCTCGACACGTGTCCGAGTCCACCCACCGTTCTAAACGTTTGCGAGTCGACTCAGTGTCGTCTTCCCCGTTTGACTTCTACTGTAGCCCTAGTTACAGTTTTCCATGTTTTCTTAATTTCGTGAATTTTGGCCAACCCAAACCCTACTGTTTTCATGGGAAATAATTTCTGGGTTATTAATGAACATTTTTGCATTCGTTTGAGGAATTATAGAGGTTCTAATTGCTCATTCTAAGGTTTGACTAATCAAACCTACAACTGGTTGGTAAATGCTCATTTTTTAGCCAAAAACCTTTGGGGTTTGTTCTGTTGTGATCCCCTCTTCATGGGGTTTCACTTTTCATTCGTAAAGATGGGTTCAAAACTAAGTTTAAAGGATCGGGTTTCAAACCCGTAGCCTGCAGCTCGATTTTTGGAGGGCTTTTCTTGAGTTCTGTGATCGCGTATAAGTGTTTTTGGAATACCCTTAGGGTCTTCTTGAGGTCTCATGATACCAAATAGAGTTTGGTAAAGCTTGATTCAGTTTCATCATTTTGGGTATTGCATTTTAGTAAAATTTTCTACCCCCTTGTAACCCCCGTTTTCTCCCTCGATTCTCCATGATTTTTAACCATTTTTCTTGCAAAATAAAGCTCATTCTACATAGATTAAGACTCTATGTTTTCATGCTAAAATGTGAATGAAATCGAATTTAATTTCAGGTTGGAATTATACCTGTTTAAGCGGACTGTTTCCAATTTCTTTCTCCCTCTTGGGTTTCTAATTTCCTCTCCTTGCTTCAGCTTTCTTCTTCTTCTTCCAGAACTCTCTCTCTCTCTCTCTCTCTCTCTCTCTCTCTCTCTCACGATTATTTCCATGGGTGTGTATATAATCTATGTATATAGGTGTAAGAGATTTGATGGCTGCCACCTTTCCCTCACTTACGCCCTATCTCATCAACAGCCATACCTATCACTTTCTGAATTTGGGCCATACTCTCCTCCATACCTCCTCACCTAATAGTATATAAAATATACATCTGGTACATAGCTACCTTACCTCTCTCAAATCCATGTCTCCTCCTATATATTTATATGTGTATACATATATATATATATAATATTTAATATACATATTACACAACACACACACACACAGCTGATCTATATATATATATATATTGAATTAATTTCTTACGCTTAATTAATTAATAAATTAGTTATTCAACTAATTATATTAAATCACATTTTATATTAATTATAACTAATACTTAATTTCTCATATTAATAAATTAATTACATTGAATTAATTTATCACATTCTTAAGGGCATGACATTTACACTCATTTTTTTTCATAACCTCGTAAAACGTGCCTCATTACCCGACATTCTCGGGTCGGGGTATTACACGGAGCGTCACATGGGTAAACCTCGTGTAAACACAAAAATCGAGTCAGAGCGACATGTGGGTAAGTCTCATCAAGAGTTGGAGCGCCATATGGGTAGGCCTCGGACAGACACAAGAATCAAATTACAACATTGATCAGAGCACCATGTGGGTAGGTCTCATTACAGAGTTAAAGCGCCACATGGGTAGGTCTCACATAGACACATGATCGGATCAAAACAACTATGATTCAGGTTGCGTAGTCAAAATTGGTTCACACAAATCATTTACTTCTCATTAAAGGGGTGCCATGGTTTACAGACATTTTTTCAATCAGTACATATGAATGCCATTTCAAAATCTAGACTGAAGATCATAGTTCTCAAATATTTCACAAAGTGTAAATAGACATTTGAGCAGATATAGAATTTCATAAAATAGACAGTTGAACAGGATATAAAACACTTAACATTTTTCAAATAGGAGATAAAACACTGATTCAAGATGTCATATTTCTCACTAAAACAAGTATGATTCAGGTTGCATAGTCAAAATTGGTTCACACAAATCATTTATTTCTTATTAAAGGGGTGCCATGGTTTACAAACATTTTTCCAATTAGTGTATATGAATGTCATTTCAAAATCTAGACTGAAGATCCTAGTTCTCGAACATTTTACAAAGTACAGATAGACATTTGAGCAGATATAGAATTTCATAAGATAAACATTTGAACAGGATATAAAACACTTGGCATTTTTCAAATATGAGATAAAACACTGATTCAAGATGTCAGATTTCTCACCAAAACAAGTATGGTTCAGGTTGCGTAGTCAAAATTGGTTCACACAAATCATTTATTTCTTATTAAAGGGGTGCCATGGTTTACAAACATTTTTTCAATCAGTACATATGAATGCCATTTCAAAATCTAGACTGAAGATCATAGTTCTCGAATATTTCACAAAGTGCAGATAGACATTTGAGCAGATATAGAATTTCATAAGATAGACATTTGAACAGGATATAAAACATTTAGTCATTTTTCAAATAGGAGATAAAACACTGATTCAAGATGTCAGATTTCTCACTAAAACAAATTTAGCATTTGTCAGATAGAAGTTAAAACATCTCTGATCCAGAGTAAGGGATTACTCACAAATAGATTTAGTATTTTGAATAACCATAGAAGATAAAATACCACTGATTTGGGATACAAGATTAATTACCTCAAATTTTCAGTCCGCTTTCTTAATCTCTTTTCCTTTGTCTTTAGTTCCTAAATCATAAGTCAAATACACATAACTACCCATTAGAACATAACTGAGGCATTACTATCGGCCATTTATTATTTTTGTAACTAAATCTTCCTTAACGAATTTTATTCGTTGGTCAAATAGCCTTAAACTTTAAGTTAGGTCCCGCCCTTTTTTCTGAATTCATTTTATATCTAAATTAAAGCTCAGGACGTAATGGGTATTATCTAATTTATTGTTCCATATTTTTAGAATTTATTTGGGCTTAACAAACCTCACCATTGAGTCTGGAATGTCTAAAATAGTCAAGATAGACTACTTTTTATATTTAATTGGCTCCGGGCATCATTAGGAATAAAATGATAATTTTTACATTTTACGTGTCATAATTTTTGGGACTCAATTTCACAAATCGGACTCCGTTGTTGTGTCCGGAATGCCCAAAAATATTGGGTTATACTACCCTTTTACTTTATTTGGGCATCGAAAATATTTTACCAAATTAAATTAATTAAATTCTTTTATTTTATATTATATATATATATATATATATATATTCAGCTAATAATGCTCACATGTGTGAAGCTGGCACAGTGGCCATGTGCTTGGGGTTAGGTTTCACACATACACGAGGTTAGGTGTTCGAAACTGGAGAGTTGCGGCTCCCCTTTTTTTTTTTCATTTATCCAAACAACGGACAAGGCTGTAATCCAGGGATAGGATATCCCAGGTATGAACAAAAGTACTAAATAAGCTTACCCCTGTTGCCAAACACCTCATTTCCCCTTTAAATTAAAACCCAAAATGACACAGTTTTAACTTAACCCTTTCTGCGCTTGGGCAAGTTCCGACCCGAACCCAAAACCTGACCTGACACTGTTCTTTTTCCCCAAAGTCTCCGGTGAGGGTTCTAGTGGCCTTCTCCGACACCGGCAACCGTCGCCGATTGAATTCCAGCCACTACTCAACATGGTTAGAACCCAATTTTTATGAGGATTCCATTTTTAGTGTTGAAATTCAATTTGGGTCAACCCTTGGCCGTCGAACAACCATTCACAGTGGCTGCTCCGGCGAGGGTCATTTTTCCGGCGACCTATTGATTTTCTATTTTGTAGCATATTAGCTACTTTTTTTGCTCTTTTTTTATTCCTTTGTCTTTCTGAATCTTCAAGGGATCATTTCTCGTTCATTAAATGAGGCAAAACGGCCCAAAACCCTTCCATCCTGATTATCCTTCAATACTTGCAACTACCTATAGAATGCTCATTTTTTAGCCATTTTACTTAATTATTTTTGCATTATATTCCCTTTTCTTTCTACTTTTGATCCCTGTTCCCAAAAATAAGTTTGATTCAAGTTTTCTTTCAAACCTAGATTAGAGGTTCATTGATGGTGGCCATGGCTATTGAACGATGTTCTATAGCCTCTAGGGTTCTTTTCCTTAGGCTTTTCTCACCTATACCCTAAGTCTAGGCCATTACAAGCATGCAAACTCAGAAATAATGCTAAAATAGAAAGTTTCTAGAGAAAACCCTATAGGTATAAAGTGGTATTCAAGCTTACCTCTTGATGGGTTCTTGGGTCTTGGTTGGTTCAGACATCATGTAATTTCTTCTTCTCCTTCCCCCTCTCTCTCTCTCTCTCTCTCTAACCATACACACACTTGCACACACACACACTTCTGATTTCTTTTCCATACGCATAACATATATATATATATATTTACATATACATACATACATATATATATTTAGATGATGTATTGCATGAAATTTGATTGGGTGTGGGGGTGGTAGAATAGGATTTTATATAGCATATATATATATATATATCTTGTGAGATATGTAGCACAAAAGTGTTGTAGCTTAGTTGGCTTATTTTTTGGGCATAAGTTTATTTCTTAATTTTTGGTCTTAGGTTCAAGACCTTGGGCCAACATTTTTTGGCCTATTTCCTATCTTTTTCCTTCTTATGCCTTGTTTGACATTTTACATTTTATCCCATTTTTCTTTTTGCATTATTTTTATTTCTTCTCCACGTACTTGTATTATTTGTAGTCTTTATTGTTTTGATTTAATTTCCGATAATTATTATTTTGCTTCTTAAAGTCTCTAATATTTAAATTACTGACTTAATTTTCAATAATCGGTTCGGGGTGTTATAATTGCAATTGAACACTTGAGGCCAGTCCATTCGGACGGGACAGAGTGGATGCCTAACACCTTCCTATTCCGTACCTTAGCCCCCGGATCCATTTTCTTTAGTTATACAGATTCAATACTTTTATTTTATTTAACTCATGTCAAGGGGTTTTGTTTTTAACTAGGATATGAAGCAATGTAATTTATTTCATTTTCTTTGTCCTTCTTATGATGTATAATTTCTCATAATTTTTAACAGGTTTTCTTGTTTAATTGCCCAAAACAAGTTGGCGACTCTTCTCTCTATTTTTATTTTCTTAGAGGCATTCCTTCCCACCTTTAGGGAAGAGGACAACCGAGATCCTTAGTCTCCAAGGGACCAAACAAGGGTTTTTTTCCAATGGTGGCGCTCAGAATGACCTTTACTTTTATTGAGATGGGGATGAGTTGGCCCAGTCCTTTGTTGTGTTATACTTTGGATTGTGTTTAGTGATATTCTCATTATCCCAGTGAACTTGTGGCATAATTATTGTGTATGTATAATTTGTATACTTGATGTTGAGCTTGTGCATTATAAAAGATATACTATTCACTACTACACAGGCACATGCATACACAAAACACCATTATGTTCTCCCTTGACTCTCGTACAAGGTTGTTGTTCTAACCCTTCCTAGATGCAAGGAACGGGCAAACAGCCTATGCAATGATGATTGCCTTACTAGAAAAGCTTTTGGAATCTCACATTGTCTTTGGACAAGCGAAATATGAAGTAGATATATGTTAAATTATATGTTGTAATTGTGGTCATGTATTTTTTTGGTTATGTAGAAATCATGATCTTAGTGGATGTATTCAAATATATTTGGATGTATTCAAATATATTTAAAGCTTGTAAACTTGTTTTGGAACTATGATGTATATATATACTTTAATCATGGAGAAATTTACATTTGAATGTAGTCCTTATGTATAATTGAATTAAATGTTTTGTTTTAAATGGATGATGGATCTTGAAGTTAGGATATGTTGATACTTATGTCAATGAACATAATTGAGATTTCTCTGGTGAATGCTATACATAGCAGCCCACTTGTAGAGACAATTTCTCTTTACTCTTTTGGAATTAGGCCATGATTCCTACATAGACTTAAAGTCTTATTTATTAGCTTTAAAATGACATAAAAATGACATTGATTGGGTCTAAAATGAGTGATTTATGATTAATTTACTAAACTAGTGTTGATTTTGACCATTAGGGTTTATTTAGTCCATATCTGGAGAGAATGGTGTGCTTTATGGGTGATTCCAAATCTCAATGAAACTAGACTTGATGTAGAAGATATCTATAAAATTTTATTAAGAAATGATAAGAGAATTGAGAGATATGGAGTTTAAACACGAGATAGCTGCACGACAAACTTGCTAAGTAAGAGAGTTGCGACTTGCGGACCAAACAGACGTTCGGTTGGAGATCCGGTTCCAAGCCCGCCCGGTCCCAACTACTAGAAATGTTGGAAATGGCCTCTAATGTACTGGATGACCAGTGCACCCAAGTGGACATCTGGTAAACCAAGTAGGTGACCGGTTAGGTCAACCCATTTGACTAAAACACTGTATAAACTTCTAAGGGCCATAACTCTTTCATTTATCATCCAAATTAGGTAAAAATTGTGTCCAAATTGATGCTTTTGAAACGTACTTTGATTTAAAAATAGTTTCAACTCATGATTCTCAAATCAAGTGGTGGTTATTCATAAAGGAAGGAAAGATGTGTGAGAATGGGACTTTAGGAAAGAATGATTTTCAAAAGTTCATTCTAATTATTCTTGGGCTGCTCTTAACAAGAAGAAATTACACCCTCGGGTCCTGGGGCGTGACACACTAAATAGTCTGATAACATAAATGGATCCCAACACAATGTTTTTTTTTTAATTGACATGACTAGATGTGATTGTTTGTTAAAAGAGAACTACACTAGAGCAAAAAGGCCTCATCTTAATCTAGTTTTTGGAATAGGTCTAGATACAGTTTTCCGATATGCAATTATATTTTATTTTTACACTTAAACTAGTACAAGATTAATAAAAATGATAAAATCGTATGAGATATTGATTTTTTTTTAATTTTCAATAATAATTTTTTTTGGAGATCTTAAAAAAATCAAATTCCTAAAAAATATTTTCCCTAAAATATACGCTTAAAATTTCAATTTTTTTCAAGAACAATAGAAAAATAGAGATAAATAAAAGAGGGTTTAATACAATTAATACTTTTTCGGTACAAATATTAATAAAAAAGATAACCAATAGATGTAAGAGGAAGATAAGGAAATAATTGGTGCATTTGAAATCTATTGAATAGCTTGCAAGTGTCATTAACACTGATGATATTTGTGTTAAGGAAATGTATATAAGTGACGTCAATAGTAGTTGTTGGAAGCAATCTATTCTCTATTCTCTCTCCTTTTCTTGTCATAAAAAAAGATTGAGTTCTTATCTAATTAAGCATCAGATAAAATATTACCACCACTCTGGTGGGAGAAAAATCATACTTCAAAGATCGAGATCCTATCCAAGTGGTGAAAGCATTCACCGCCACACAATTGGCCTAGGCTCTATTCTCTCTTCCCACAACATTGTATAAAAAAAACCTCTCACATTAGTGTGATATAATTTTAACTAATCGTATCTTATATAAATATTCAAACATTAAATAAAATATCACTTATCTTATCCTATTCTTTTATCTTGCGAAACAAATAATAAGAGTAATAGCTTTTTTTCCATCACTGCACGCTTTCATACCTCTTTTCTTTTTAGGACAATACTTAGCTTCAAACTCGATAGGAGGAATGTGTTTTAATCACAATCTGTCATGTATATAATGTACATATA
Organism: Nyssa sinensis; assembly: GCA_008638375.1. Classification (NCBI taxonomy): domain Eukaryota; kingdom Viridiplantae; phylum Streptophyta; class Magnoliopsida; order Cornales; family Nyssaceae; genus Nyssa; species Nyssa sinensis. Next base: position 35,339,963 of record CM018043.1, on the reverse strand, counting down.
CTTTTTAATTTTATTTAATTTTTATTTTTTTTAATTAAAATTAAATGTTCACATAATATAATTATAACTGTATTTGAGTTTATTAAAGTCATGATAAATAAGTCTAAAGGAAAAAGTTTATTTGAGACCAATGTTTTAAAACCCAGACCCGACCGGTCGGTTCAATTAGTTGAACCGTCGACCGGTTCATAAAACGACCCAGTTTAACCTATAAAACCACTTATAGTTCAAAACCGTTCTAAAAATACAAAATTGTTAAAACTGGCCGGTCGGACCGTTGAAACGGGTGACCCGGTACTGGGTCATCGGTTCACACCGATTCTTGTCTCTATAAAAAATTAGTGTTTATATCTTTTTTTTTTTTTCATGTAGTTGAAGACTAAATTATTGGATTATGCTTGGATTGAATGTTAAAATGATTTTTGTTATGGTTCTTGCGATTATAGAAGAATGGCAATGAAGTTTCAACTTTTAACCTTGTAATAAGGTGCGTCTATTATATTTTTTTCATTTTTTTCTTAAAGTTTAACATATTAAGAAAATTCATATTTTGTAAATTTTTTTATATAATTTTTAGTAATTTTTGTATAATTTTTTAAATTTAAAATATCAATAATATGTATTATTAAATTTATTACTTACATAATTATGATATTATTATTTGATTTCGGTTGACTTGACGGTTAAACTGATAACCCATAATTCAGATATTTTTTCGATTCGATGAACGAACTGAGTTTGAAAACATTTTTCGAGACAAACAGTGTCATTTTTTGTTTTTTGTTTTCACACCCCCCCCTACAATTTTGTTGCTACGGAGACTTGAACACTACTGCTTGTGCGGAGGGAAGAGATACCAAGAGCTTGTTCGTTCTTTCGCACACCTTTTCTTGATAGAGTCCACTCTCCGGATTCTATAATCTGCTGTTTTGTTCACTAGTTCGAGACACATAGGCAGGACTGACCTGAACCAGGACAATGATTGGCATAGAGGAATCGAAAACGCTGTTTTCGCTGTTGAACACCGGAGAGCAACGGCAGTTCGATGAAATCTTGACCGACTTCAACTCGAAATTCCCTTGCGCTCTCCATTTCAGGCTCTGCTCTTCTCTCGCCATTCTCTTAGAGGCAAATCTCTCTCAAATCATAATCGAGTCCTTTTTTTCTCAATTCCAACATTGAACTTAGTTGATTAGGGTTTGAATGTTCATGATTCGCAAACAACATGGAAGAGCTAGGGTTCAAATCATAATCGAGTCCTTTTATTCTCAATTCCAATATTGAACTTAGTTAATTAGGGTTTGAATGTTCATGATTCGCAAACAACATGGAAGAGCTAGGGTTTTGCTTATCCGATATCTGAGACACTGCTCAAAACGTCAGTTAGTATCATACACATGCGCATGTACTGTCTTCGATTTAGAAACTGAATCATATAGTATGCTCATCAACTTTTCTTTTATATGTTTGAATTGTTTATTTCTACTTCGCTTGAAATTGATCAGTTATTACGGCGAGCTTCACTTATTCTCTTCTTTTCACTATTTTCCCCATATCGTGGTCATATGGTTTAATTTTTATTATCAGAATCGCTTTAGACTTGGTCGGCAGACCATTGCATAATGGTTAAGTTCGATAATAAATTACATTCAATACTATGGTTATTGTGTATCTGAGGTGCCAATCCTCATGCTGGCTTTCTTTATTTTAGTTATAACCTCCATGTTATGTTGAAGAAAGTAAGTGTTCGTCATTTGAACGATGATTTATCTGACCTCCATTTAACTCTATCAAGGCTTATCTCCTGCTACTTATGATTAGCTATTGCAGATCGTATGCGATTGTTAATTTTTAGTATTCATGCTCATAAAGACTGCTAAATGTTTTATCGTTTGGTATAATTGGAGTAAAGGAGAAGACTTAACATGAAATGAGTGGCAATTGTTGAATTAATTATGAATCAAAAGATTGTCACTCCTCAGATCCTCAATCGATTTTGATATAAAAAGATTGTTTCCTTCTTGGCCTTTTTTTTTTATATAAAATTTTGTAATGATATGTTCTTCACTGCTGCATCGAAATGGCATTTTATCATCGAGCTGGATGCATTGTGTTCTTTTTGCCAGATTCATTTCTTCTCGTTTCTGGGAGTGAGAGTTCAGACTGTATCCTATATTTTTATATACCAAATGTAAATGATAACTGTTGTAAGTTAAGGTATTGATAGATGATTTGTTGGATATTGTATTATTGCAGAATAAAAAGATGCTTAAATCTGCTCAACGTCTGGTTGCGTTTTCTATTCTTCATCAGACTTATTCTTCCCAACAACCTTCTTCAAATCCGTTCATATCCGTCCTTGTAAATGTAAGTGAAGGGTGGTGTTCTTGTTATTTAATATTTAGAAGCAGTTGTGATCTTATCGAGGTTGTATTTGTTTTATTAATTAATCTATTTTTACTTATCAAAAAAATTAATTATATTTTTTTTAATGTTGGGAAGATGATATGTATTTACTTATATTCATTTTTCTTGGCGACAAATTCTAGATTATCTTAGGTCCTGTTAAATAGTAACTCGTTTTAATTTCATAAAGCACTTTCTTGAGTGTTGAAACACATGTATTTTATAATTATCAATAGATGAGATTAATGCTGTAATTAACAAAGATTTTCAATTTATGGGGCTGCTCACATGAGTATTGAAAGTTGAAACTCATTAAATTATGAAGTTATTAACATGGGGAATCAATCAAACATTGAGGATGCTGGTGGGGAATGACATTTTTTTTGATAGGTAAACTATGATTAAAAAAATTCCAAAGGGGGTGCAGCCCATATGTACACAGGATCTATACAATCCTATATAAAAAGCAAAACTCTGCTCTTCTTATTTCTCAAAAGAATCTATACTCTCTTAACCTTCTATATTTTGATATTTTATTTTTTTTAGTTTATATATTTTGTTACATTTTTAAATTTGTAAAGCTTAAGAAGATACCCTTTTCTCTAGGAATACAAGCTCTAATAACCTTAAAAAATTGTGTTATTCACCAATTAATAAATGATCATATCAAATTAACCAATGAATGGCACCTACAACGTGTCATCCTTGTTTCTTCCTTTATTTCTTCTTTCTCTTCTCCTTCTATATTCTATTTCTTTTTTCATGTTTTAAATATTGTTGAGGCAAATCGTGTTTGCTGCAGGGTTAAACCTGAGAGTAAAACTCGTTTTAGAATTAAAAATGTACTTAGGGACAATCAAAGCTCAATTCTGGCGGGATGCATTTTTAAGCTGCTTGCAAAATACTTTCTTTAAGACTGAAAAGAATTGAGGGAAGCATGGTTTCTAAGTTGCAGAGTGATTTTGTGGGTGGGAAAAAAATCTGGTTGTTCTAGTTGCGAATGAGTGTGGATTCTAGACTCGGGAATGATGTGGGGTAGGACAATAAGAGAAGGATAGAGAAGAAAAGAAAGACCGAGAGAGGGAAACCAAGAGAAAAGAGAGAAGAAAGTCTAGAAAATCCTATCACAACTAGCCTATCTATAGGCAAAAGCTAAAAGGCAAAAATTACCAAAAAGGACATAATAACCAAAATAAAATAGAAAACGAAATCAATTCCTAAAATAAAGCATTAAAATCCTAAAATTGTTAAAACTACACAAGAAAATAGGATCAAAGACAAATGGCCTCTGAGATCTTTCTTGTTCCCTATCATTTCTCCGGCTGAGAAGAACCCGACACAGGCGAGTTAAGATGGTGGTCATGCCGTAAAAGATCGGGAACATCCGCAAATTAATTCATGCTCCGTGAAAGAAATGATGGAAAAACAATTGTGGATGTTGAGAAGAAGTAACACCATCTGAATGAACACTCGCGGGTAACAATAGAGGCTCAAAGCACAAGAAAATAGGATCAAAGACAAATGGCCTCTGAGATATTTCTTGTTCCCTATCATTTCTCCGGCTAAGAAGAACCCGACACAGGCGAGTTAAGATGGTGGTCATGCAGTAAAAGATCGGGAACATCCGCAAATTACTTCATACTCCGTGAAAGAAATGATGGAAAAACAACTGTGGATGTTGAGAAGAAGTAACACCATCTGAATGAACACCCGCGGGTAACAATAGAGGCTCAAAGGTGTCTCGGTTAGGAAACACCTCCTCCATATGAAAATCGAGATTAGTACTCATATTTAAAATCGAGAGTTTAAAGGAGATGGAACAGGGTCACTAGATTGATGAGGTAAGAGCCACTAGATGCTCTCATGAAGAGGTTTACCAGAAATAAAAACTTTTCGTTTGACTCTAGGTTTATCACTAACATTGCGATAAACACACATTGTCAAAGAGTCACTTTTCTTGGGACTTAAGGGAGCAGAAATGACATGTGAACTATCAAAAATTGAACCCTTTGGTGAAACCCCATCTATTTGAAAACAAGGAAGCTAGGTCAATGTGGGGTAGGGACTAATTCAGTGACATGCCCATCATTCCCCAATGTAGGCAATTCATTAGATAGCTCCTTTGGCGTCTTATCTTGGGTATCTTTTTACATGTTAATTACCTCAAATGGTGGGGCAACTATATCTTCAGATGGACAATTAAGAACTCCCTTCACTATTAAATCTTTCTCTAGACTAGGCTCACTTTTTTCTTTCTCAAATTTAGTTGGGGACAAACTAGGGAGGTCTTGTTGACTTGGCACTTGAGAGGGGGATTTGGGTGTTACTTCTCTACATTTTTCTTTAGGTTTTGTAAGCTTTAGCAAAATAGATTTACCATTACACAAATAAGATAGATATTTTCCTTCCCTTCTAGTTGCTCCATAATCATCCATCCAATGATGACGAAGAAGTACATGGCTAATATTTATGGGGAAGAGTAAGACATCACACCAAAAATTTTCAGAATATAACTCGCCTATTTTGATCGGCACTAGACACCTCTCTAAGATTAGAAAAGTAGAATTATTTTGCCGAGTTACCATATAAGGTTGTGGATGTGGATGTGGTTCAACCTCAAGTTTTATTCTTTCAATTCTAGATTTAGAAACCACATTCATAGGAAAATTTACATCAATGACAATTTTATGAACTTTTTTCCCTCTTGGGGCATATTTGTGAAAATTACAGGTAACTAACTTGGTTAGGGAGAAAAATTGGATTGGACCACATTTCATAACTTTGGATTCTACTTTCCCTAAACGTTGGAGAAACAAATGTGTCACCCCTCTCGTTCTTGATAGAGTGGTGTTCCAAAGGTATGCCCAAGTAATGGAAAGGCTTATTTGGTTATGATTGAAAATCATCTACTTCACCATGGAAGTACCCAAAGTCACTTACCTCGTCATGGAAGTATTTAGGTGAATCAAAGTGGTATTTCTATGGAGAATGCCCAAAATACCTTTCCCGATACCTATCCCGTGTATGAACAAATCTAAAAGTCTCTTCCCTTTCACCCTCAAAGAACCTAGGATATCTATCACAATGATGATCCCATGGTTGGGTTGCCCTAGGATAGTCCAAAGGATCCTCCTTAACAAATCTATATTTGTGTCTCATGGCATTAAGATTTGACATTATTTCATTTTATTTTCTTTTTATCTTTTTGTTTTTTTGTTTTTTTTTTGACAAAATCAACCTACAAAAAAGAAAGGAACGAAAGAAAAGATGATGCCAATATATGCTTTAAAATTGTTAAGTAAATTAAATTATAAACTATTGCTAAAAGCACAAACTAGAAATAAGAATTGGAAAGGAAAAGAACGAAACAAGATCTAATGCTATGTGGTGAAGTTAGAAACAAAGTAAAGGTGATGGTGATATGAACAATCATAGGCAAGCAAGGGTTTAAACAAGGTACAAGGTTGGAGGACCTTTTTTTTGCAAAATTTACCTAGTCTCCAAATTAATTATAGTATTAATCATAATTTTCGAGGGAGTGTGCATACCTTTTTGAGATCCAACATAGCCTTCACTGTAATTCTCAAGGCATTCATCAAGTGAACTGCTATAGTTTGAAGTTTGGAGGGTCTTTCTGGAGAGACTTTGAGGCAATTTTTTTTTTTTTTTGTCTTTTTAGCTGGAAGCTTGGTGGCTTTGCGGGATTGGTCCAGGTTGGCTTGATGGCTCGGCTAGGCTAATTAATCAACTAGGTTGGATAAGAACAAAAACTCTTGGCCTTGGCTGCTTTATACAATTTGGGGTTGATTTGGGAATTTAATTTGGGCTGGGCAATACTGAATATGGGTAATTGAATTGTTTTTTTTTTTTTTGGGACAACTGGGCTGATTTTAAAGTGGTTTTTTTTTTTTAATTGGTCTTGAAGTTGGACTTGGGCTAACTAAATAGCTGGGTTGGGTAAAAAAGCGAGGCTGCAGGTCAGGTCACCTGGGTTAAGAAGAAAAGGGTTAAATGAATGTAATTGGGCCTGATAGGTTAAATCAAGCACCTGGGTCGGGTCTGATGGTTCGCAGGTTGGCCCTCAATGTCTTTCTTCTTCACGATGCAACCATAGGGCCTTGAAATCCCAATTTTCACAGCGGAGGGCAGATGGAGCTTTCATGATGGCTTGCACAGAATGTTTCCGACAATGACCAGGCTTGACATTGCCGATGGATTATCACACGACGACGATATTGCAGCTACTACAGTGCGACAATGGTGGACGATGGTAGGGCCAAACCTGCGATTAACTGACAATGGACAATCTGAGGTGTTGGAGTTATTGGTGATGTTGGTGCGATGATTAGAATGATGGGTTCTGGATTTCTGCGATGATGATGGACAGCGGAGAGGTTGTGATTGCAGCGATGGTGATCTTTGATGGAGGCTTCGATAATGGGACGATGGTCGGTGATGGGTCTCGATGACAGCCTGGTTCCGGCAATTGTTGTTAATGATTATGAACATTAACAATTTGTTTGGAGATTTTTTTTATGCAATCAACAGTGAACTGTGGTGATGTAATCGAATTTGGGCTCTGGTACCAAAATTGGTGCAGGACAATAAGAGAACGGATAGAGAAAAGAAGAAAGACTGAGAGGGAAACCAAGAGAAAAGAGAGAACCGAGAGAACCAAGAGAAAAGAGAGAACCGAGAGAAATCCAATATCTCAGATTCTCAATATCAATTTTATATTCAATAATCAAATTTGCCAAATCCTATTACAACTAGCCCATTTATAGGCAAAACCTAAAAGTAATCTCCAAAATAAAATAAAATATGCAATCAAACCCTAAAATAAAACAATAAAATGCTAAAATTATTAAAACTACACAAGAAATAATATCTTCTAGGATCAAAGGCAAACTGGATATTTGTAAAATAAAATGCACCTGATATTATTTGTAAACTGGATATTGAAAAGGCGTATGATCATCTTAACTGAAATTTCATGTTGTATTTGTTAGGGAGAATGGAGTTCATGGATAAATGGAGGGGTTGGATTCAGACATGTTTGCTTAGTTAAGTTTTCCATTGTGGTGAACGGCTTTCCCGAAGGCTTTTTTGCTAGCTCAAGGGTTTTGCGGCAAGGGCACCTTTTATCCCCTTGTTGTTTATCATCATCACAGAAGCTCTGACTATGATGTTAAAGAAAGCTGTGGAAGGGGGTTTGTTTAATGGTTTCAGTGTCTAAGGAATGAGTGGAGAAGTTATGTCAGTGTCTCATCTTTTATTTACAGATGATACAATTGTTTTCATTGATGTAGATGCAGTAGAGGAGCAGCTGAGGTACTTGAGGTGTGTTCTCCTTTGTTTTGAGGTAGTGGCATAGTTGAAAATCACTTTTGCTAATGGTGAACTTATCCCAGTTGGTGAGTTTGGTGACGTGGAGGATTTTGACTACTAATATGGTTTGTAAGGTGGCTTTACTGCTTACCACATATCTTGGCCTTGCATTAGGATTATCCTTCAAGGCTAAGGAGGTTTGGATTCAGTGGTGGAACATTTTCCAATGAGGCTAGTGGAATGGAAGAAAATTAACCTGTCACAAGGGGTGAGGTTGGTGTTGATCTAAAGGACTTTGTCTAGTTTGCCCATATAGTTTATGTCATTTTTTCCATTCTCTTTGGTGAAATTGCAGAGGCTTCTTGTGGAGTGGCGTGAAAGAAGAAAAAAAGTTTTATTTAGTGGGAAGAAGATTTGTTGCCCTTTCAAGGAAGGAGGTATGGGAATAAAAAAGCTCAAAGAATTCAACAATGTTCTGATGGGGAAATGGTTGTGGTGGTTTGCTGTGGAGAGGAATGCTTTTTGGCAGATAGTTGTAGTTTGTAAGTATGGGAGTGCTAGGGGTTCAAGAGGGGTCTTATTGACACATGGAATGGGGTTGTGGAAGGATAATATAAATGGGTGGGACAGGAGGCCTATGATTCTTCAGTTTATTTTGTGGTGGGTTCAAGGATTCATGTCAGCTTTTGGCTAGACTCTTGGTGTTGTGAGAGGCCTTTGTCAGAGAGGTTCTTGGGCATGTTTCGTCGGTCGACAAGTGTGGGTGCTTTAGTTGCTGATTATGTTTCTTTCTCTAATGACAGAGTGGTGCAGTGTCCTACTTTAAGGAGAGATTTCCAAGACAGGTATCTAAATGTAGCTTCCAAGTTCTTGGCGCTCTTTATAAGGTGGATGGGATTGGGCGAGGAAATGATGAGATTGTACGGAAGGAAACTAGAGATGACAATTTTTTTAGTGAAGTCTTTTATCTGGCTTTTAGTGGAGGCCAAGGGATTCCTTTCCCTTGGAGATGCATTTGGAAGTCAAGGATCATTTTGAAGGTTGTGTTTTTTGCGTGGTTAGCTTCTTGGGAGTCCATTTTAACTATTGTCAACCTGAAAAAGAGTGGTTTCAGGTTGGATAACAAGTGCAGTATGTGTAGGGGAGGAATCTGTTGCTCATCTCCTTTTTTTTTTTTTGTTTGGTGGTTTGGGACTTATGCGCTACTTTGTTATCTCTTTCTTGGTGCAAAGTGTGTTATTAGGGCTGCAACTTGGGTGGGCTAGGCCAGGCTTGAGGCCTGTCCAGGCTCAACCCAAGCTTTGAGACAGTCAACCCAAGCCCATCCCAAGCCTGATCTTGAACCCGTACAGTTCGGCTGAGCCCAACCCAAGTTAAAATTCATGTGTGTCGGGTTAGCTTGGGTTGGGCCCGAATTTGGATGAATGATGAGATTCTGATTTCAATTGCTAAAGAAATTCAACATCTACTTTGCCTAAGTTGGCATCAACGTACTGAATAAACGCACAAAACTCAACATCATTCTTTTCTTATATAGGTAGATAAAAGATTGACAAAAGAAGTTTTTTTGATTTAGTCAGTTGGAGTATTTAAAGCAAACAAGATTCACTTACTAGAGAGAGGACAGCGCATGAACGCATGTAATCAACGAACAAAGAGAGAGACCACCAAAGTAGATGACGAAATAAGGCAGATCCAGCAATAACGTGTCGTCTAGGTTTGATGTAACAAAGTATATAAAGAAATTTGGTCATTTTTGCAAGGGTCTTTGCACTGGCCAGTTTTCTTCTTTTTGGTAGTTGCTAGATCGATAAACCACCACCGAGAATTGGGTTTGCAGTAACTATTACATTCTTGTTTCTTGCAAAGAGATAGAGATAAAGAGAGACAAAGGGTATATTTTCAGTTTGCAGAAAACAAAAGAGATGGAAGTGAGAATAATCACCACTTGATCTGGGATTGGAACGAAAGAGAGAGATGACGGGAGACCAACTGTTCAGGCCTTGAGGTTAGGCTGTCGGCTGCTGCTTGGGGTTGGTTAGGGTTGGAAAATAGGAAAATAGGAAAAGAAGAATAAGTTTAAATGAATGGACTAGATTAATTAAAGAAATCCAACAATCATAAATTTAAAATATAAAATATATATGATATTGACCGGGTTCGGGTTGGGCTCGGGTTGCCCAAAGCTTAGCCCATGCCCAACCTGAATTGTGAACGGGCTTCACTTTTTTTGCCTAGGTCTGTCCCAAATTACATATATTACAGCCCAAGCCCTAAATAATTCGGGCTGGGCTAGGCTTGGGTTAGCCCGCTTGAGTTGTACCCATTATGCCATGGGTGGTTTTGGACTTCTTGAAAGGTTATGAAAACTAGCTATACAATTGAGAAGAAAAAGAAAAAGAAAAAGAATGAATAGGAGAAGAAGAGAAGTTATTATTGTTGCAACCGTTATTGTCAATTAAGATTTGCAAGACTAAATAATAAAATAAGCTTTATAGGCATAGTGTTAAACAACGGCCGTTACGTATCGGTTTTTTGACCCTCCGATACTGATACCGACTGATATATCGGTGTTACTAAAATTTACAGCCGTATCGACCGATACCGTTACGTATCGGCTGTTACAGGCCATTAAAGGACCATTACGGGACTGTTACATCTATTTTATTTTATTTTTTCAATTTTTTTATTTTCGTTTTTTTTTTTTATTTTTTTATTTTTTTTACAGAATTCTTATGATTTCTATTTTTATAACTTTTATATATAAGAGAGATATTTAACAAAATAATTCAAAAAAAATTGAAATTGGTTACCAAAACATTCGGGTCAATACGAACTCGAAAAGGCCTCTTGGCCTCAAAATTTTTAATTTTTTTTTATTCCATGACTAATCAATTAAATTGATTTTCATGCTTATAATTATAATTTTTTGTTATTTATATTATTCTTTGTAATGCCACTCAAATTAAATGATATTTTTTATTAGTTTAACTTTAAAATATCCATATAAATTAATAAAATATCTTCTTAAGTGTTATTTATAAAAAAGAAAAATCTTTTTAGGTGTTAGAAAATTAAAAATTGATAGTAAAAAAGATTAAAATGTGATGATTGTAATCAAGATGTGTATCAATGACTTTTATGAGATTTGTTAGTGTTTGAAAAAAATTCACGGTTGCGGTTTCCGATTCCCGTTACGAATGACCTGATACTCTTGATACCGTTACACCGCGACTGCGACCGATTCATATCCCGCGACCACGATTTAAATCCATGCTTATAGGGCTAAACAAAACAAAAGGACTAAACAACCCTTATCAATAATACTAATTATTCTAACACCTCCTCGCAAACTTATGATGTCGCAGCCAAAAGCATCAACAATTTGTCAAGTAGATAACGAAAGCGTGAAACAACGTGAGGCTTTGTAAAGAATTCGGCCAGCTGCAATGCAGAAGAAAGAAATAGGAGAGAAATTGTGTCAAGTTGAAGATGATGATGCACAAAATGACAATCAATCTTAATGTGCTTTGTATGCTCTTGGAAGATAGAGTTGTGGGTGATTTGGATGGCACTCTTGTTATCACAATACATTGTTGTAGGAGACGATAGTGAAATGCCCATATCAGCTAGCAACCATTGCAACCACACTATTTGTGTTGTAGCGGTAGCCATAACATGATACTTTGCCTCAACAGAAGAATTAGCAACAACTGTTTCCTATATGTTTTTCAAGGAAATAAGAGAATCACTAAGAAAAACACCATATCCAGTACTACACATATGATCCATAGAGTTGCCAGCCCAGTTAACATCTAAATAGGCACGAAGCTCGAAAGAAGATGAAGAAGGAAACAATAAACTTTGGCGCAGGGTTCCTCGAAGATAAAGCAAGATGCGAATAACAACAACCCCAACAAACTGAAGTAGGAGAAGAAACAAACTAGCTGACAATATGAACAACATAATTCAATAGCAAGATCCCAGCAGTATCATCTCCAGTAACAATCATATCATCAACATAAAGTAAGAGAATAATATATCCTGCAGAATTAGAAAGAAGGAAGAAAACGAAATCATGATCACTAGCCTAGAAGCTTGAGTCAAAGAGGACAACAAAGAACTTGTCAAACCAAGCCCTAAGGGCTTGTTTGGGTTGGCAAACCTCGCTAGGATTATGAGGGATACTAGGAGGAATTGTTAAAACTTCTTTAGTCAAGTCCCCTATTGAGAAAAACATTCTTCACATCCATCACGAAGGATTCCACTAACGAATAGCTGCCATGACTATCAATGTTAGTACTGTGGTTATTTTTGCTATAGGAGCAAATGTCTCATCATAATCAATGCCACTTTCGAGTGAATCCCTTGGCCTCTACCAAGCTTTTTACCTCTCCACTGAATCATTAGAATTGGTTTTGATTTTATAAACCCACTTATAGCCAATTGCATGTTTACCATAGGGTAAGGGCACCAAATCCCATGTGCTTGTCTTATGCAATGCAAAAAGCTCTTTACTGATAGCTTGTTGCCAAAGATGATCAAGAATAACCTTGTTATAGGAGGTGGGTTCAGATAGAGCAACAAAGCATGAATAGAAGTTAAGAAAGAACTGAAGACATTGGAATAACAAGACTTAGAAAAACCAAACCAATCTAGACACTTACGAACGCGTGTAGGATAATGATGAGGAACGAGATCCACGTCTTGAGAATCTGATCGAGAGACAGGAGAGAGAGGCAAAGAAGTTGTACCTATAGAAGAAATAGCTATATTCATGCGAGTGTAAGTACGAACAATAAGAGGACGAACAGAAGAGAATTCAGAAGAGACAAAAACATCAGAAACAATTATTTCACTAACAAATGATTTGGAAGGAACTGCTTTAGGAAAATGATCAAGATGAATGAGATCAGGCTTATGCAAAGTTTTGCTACTAGAGGGAATAGATTAGAATAGAATATGTTCTAGAAAGACCACTTTAGAATAGAATATGTTCTAGAAAGACCACATGATGAGAAACATACAATTTATTAGCAATAGGATCATAGCAATGATAATCCTTTTGCCCCTGACCATAACCAAGAAAGACATACATCATTGAACGAGCAAAAGTTTTATACGAGCAGCACGAGGGAGTGAAACAAAGCAAGTATAACCGAACACACGCAAAGAGTAGTCAGGAGGCTTACCATATAGGCGCTCAAACAGTGAGAGTCCAAAACTAACAATAAATGGGATACAATTAATCAAATAAATTGCTATAAGAATAGCTTCCCCTAAAAAATGATCATGAATATTGACAGACAACAAAAGAGTGCATAGTCTCCAAGATTTGCCGATGCTTGCGCTCGGCCACACTATTTTGGTCATGAGTTTTAACACGAGGATTATTGAATGGTGCCATCAGAATTTAATAAGTCGAGAAAAGCATTAGACGAGAATTCACCCCTAAATCACACCAAAAGGATTTAATAACAGAGGAATACTGAGTACAAATCATAGCACGTAAAGTACTAAAAATTGAAAAGAACTCAGATCGACATTCCATAAGATAAATCCAACAATAACGAGTGCAGTCGTCAATAAAAGAAACATAATATTTGGACCTTCTTTTAGTAGGAATTGGAGCGGGTTCTCATACATCAGTGTATAAGATCAAAAGGTGCAAGAGAAATAGTGGAACTTTTATTAAAAGGTAAGGCAAGAAAGTTTGCTAGTTTGCATCCACTATAATAAAAAATGTCACGACAATCCAATTTTCCGAACTACCCTTTGAAACTAAAAACTGTAGACAAATACTAGAAATGTCCCCCAAGATGAGAATGCCATAAATAAAATAACAACTAGATGACTTAGGACTAAAACGAAAAGAAGATAAATTGATCGAGGAAGCTGCAACAATCGGAACATGGAATCCTTCCAACACATACAGTCCTCCCTTTCTACAAGCCTGTCTCAATCAACTTCTTCGAACGAGGATCTTGCATAACATAATCAGATGAAGAGAAATGAACCAAAAACTCAAAGAGTCAGAAAACTGACTAATATAAATCAAATTTAAAGTATGTTGAGGAATGTAATAGACATTGGGGAGGGACAAGCAAGGAGAAACAATAGATCAATGCCAGCCAAAGACAGAGGAGTGTCATTGGATGCAAGAATAAAGATATGAGGAGAGTAGACACAAATAAAGAAGAATCACTAGTCATATGATGGGTGGCACCCGAGTAAAAAACCCAAGTGGTGTGAGATATACCCGAAGGCTCTGAGGAGGAAGAAACTGAGAGGACACTAGACTGCTGAGTAGAAAGAAGCCTCTGCAATTGCTCACCTATCAAATGAGGATAACTCATCTACTAATGGTGCAATTGCTATAGTGTGGCGATTTCTACTCTTGGAAAATTTCTCTTATGAGCCACAAACTGCCTTATTCACCAATTTTGGACATTATACCTTCCAGTGACCCTTCTCATGACAGAAGCTACATTCATAAATACCAATTCGAGATTGCTGCCTATATGGTGCACTATTTTGCAGCTTAGGAGGAACGACTAGTACCGTTCGAGTAGGTAAAAGGCAGAAGGCCCTTTTCGGGAAGAGCCTTGAGGCACACATCTTCAGTAAGGAGTTCATTAATAACAGAATCAATAGATGGAAGCATGGTTTAAATAACGACCATTAAGTTATGTATCGATTTTTTAACCCTCCGATATCGTTATTAGCCGGTATATTGGTATGACTAAAATTCACAGTTGTATCGAACGATATCGTTACTTATCGGCCGTTATAGGACCGTTATGGCCGTTACAGGACTGTTATGACTGTTTTATGTTTTATGTTTTTTTTTTTCAAATTTTTTGTTTTCTTTTACTTTTAAAATTTTACTTTGTTTTTTTTTTTTTTTTTTTTGCGGAATTCTTATGATTTCAATTTTTATAAGATTTATATACAAGGGAGATACTTAACAAAATAATTCAAAAAAAATTGGAACGGATTACCAAAACATTTAGGCCAATACGAACTCAAAAAGGCCTCTTGGCCTCAAAATTTTTATGTTTTATTTTATTTCATAACTAATTACACTTAATTAATTTTCATGCATATAATTATTTTTTTGTTATTATTTATATTACTTGTTGTAATGTTATTCAAATTAAATGATATTTCTTATTAGTTTAACTTGAAAAAATTCATATAAAATAATAAAATATCTTCATACGAGTTATTTATAAGAAAAATATTTTTTAAATGTTAAAAAATTTAAAAAATAATAGTAAAAAATATTAAAATATAATAATTATAGTCAAGATATGCGTATTAATGACTTTTAGAGATTTACTAGTATTTGAAAAAAAATAACGGTTTCTAATTCTCATTACGAATGATCCGATACTCTCAATACCGTTACATTGCGACTGTGACCGAGTTGTATCCCGTGAGCGCGATTTAAATTCATGGATGGAAGTGGACTGCAATGAAGAATGGAAGCCCGCGTAGTCAGCCAAAATCATCTCTAAGGGCCATAAAAAATTGGACCTCTACTCCTCTCTATATGTACGATATAGCTCGACACTGCTTAAACCTATAGGCTTGTTGAGAGCTAATTGATACCAAAACCTAGTCATAACCGAGTAAAAATCCCATATACTTTTATCACCTTAGCGAGTAGCCCGAATCTCATACTTTAACTGATATTACTTTGCAAAGTTGGAATGCACAAACAACCTGGATATATACTCTCAAATCTCTTTTTATGTATCAAACTTAGCCAAATGAACTCCAATAGACTTGTCAACTGAATTTTTAATCCAGGTAATAATTTTTGCATTCTTAATCTTCCAATTTGATAATGATTCAGTATAATTTGATGCCTGAAGGAATTTTCACAACACTAGTGATGTATCCCCACATGTTCTTACTCAGCAAAAAATTTCTCATAACATATGCCAATAGGCATAGTTATTCCCGATTAATCTCACACTAATAACCTGAAGAGAATCTTTGTTGCTACTTGCCATGGCCAACTAGAGTATAACACACTGAAGAGCATTACAAAGAAGAGAATAAGGAGCCAAAACAAAAATTTGTTGTAAGAAAAACCAAATGAAGACCAAAAGATGCAACCAAAACTCCAGAATCAACCAATATACCATTGGAATAGAACAAAATGCAACCAGATCAACCCTTTGCAATTGAAAAACATGTAAAAACTAACCCAAAACAACTAGCCCCACTTCCCAAGTGAAATCTTGGCATAAAAAATCCAATCAAACAACAATAGGCTGCTCAATCGAAGGCTTCTCAACCCTAGATGCACCCCATCAAGTAGATTAGAAACAACAGAAATATAAAAAATTGGCAGATTCTACAGATCGCAAAAATCCAGCCATTTTTCCTGAACAACATTCAAAAATTGGAAAATCCAATCAAACGACCTCCAAAAATTCCAAAAATAAAAATATGGACCCCTAGAATATGGACGATCAAAACCCTAGAATATGGACCCCAAAAGGTGATGACATTGGCATGACTACAACAATCCGTACGCTAAAGTTATCACTTCGAATGCCTCTCTTTGCTCTCCTACAAGTTCTTCAATGTATTTACTGAAGTTGGGATCTTATTTTGCCATGATACCATCAAAACTTTAGCTATACAATTGAGAAGCAAAAGAAAAACAAAAAGAAAGAATAGGAGAAGAGAAGTTATTATTGCTGCAATCGTAATTGTCAATCAAGATATTATAAGACTAAATAATAAAATAACCCTTATATTTAAGATATATATATATATATATATATATATATATATAAAACCTCAAGAGAAGTTATTTTTGAAGCTTGTACAGTATTGACCTAATTCTTTTCTAGAGTTTTTGGGAACTTTTGTAGAACGAGCTAATTGGCCTTCAATATGTATATGGTTTATGTACACGGGTACGTCCCCCCATGTGGCGCCCTTGAATGAAATCATTATTTCTCCAAAAAAAAATGATACTCGATGAAATTATTAAGGTTTTCTTCTAGTTTTGATTATATATATATATATTCAGTTTCTTGGGATGTGGCAAATGGATACTTTTGATTGATCTCCAACCTTTAAAATGCTTTTTTGTTTTTAAGTGGTTGTTGAGTTTCAAAATTGTAAAAATTAAGTTCAAGTCCTTTGGACCCACTCTTACACCTAAAAAGGTGCGGAACACTCAATTTATGGCTTTGCTTGAGAAAAACTCCCTAGTTGAGAAAACTTGCTTTTGGAGAGTTATGGCTCTGCTACTACCTTAAAAGATTGTGGTCAAGATGTTTAACTCTTCTTCAATGATCCATGTGGCATTTATATCGGGACAATCCTTCCACTTGACAATGTAGTGTTGGTAGTATCCACTATGGGAAGAAGTGACAGTCTAATCCTAAACAACAACCTCAATTTGGTTTATGTTTTGCTTTGCTTTGCATAGGCAAAAGCACAAGTACTGATGCAGGAGAAACGACAACTCCACGTGTAGGTAAACTCGTGGGAAGATAGGAGGCTTAAAGGTACCTTAGTAAGCAAACAAGTCCTCAACATTGAAAACTAGATTAATATTCATATCAGATGGTAAATCAAGCAAATAGGCATTAGGTCCAAGCTTGCTAATGATGCAAAAAGGTCCAATGGCCCGGTCATGCAATTTCTTAAAAAGACTTTTTAGGAGCTCTAAGTTATGAAGTACGGACACTTTATTTTGGTTCACGTATCCGTGTCGGACCCCGATAATCTCGGACACTTCTTGGACACGTGTCATACATGTGAAAAAGAGTGTCCATATTTTTTTATTTTTTCTGAATTTTGGACACTTTTTCTATTTTTTTCTTCATTTGTTTTGGGATTTTCCCTCATTTTCTCCTCGTCTCTTTAGTTTTTTTTTTTTTGGATTATATATATATACACACACACATATATATATATATATATATGTTCTATCATCTATGTAATTGTTAGTAAATTGGATGTTGATGATTAAATGAATAAGTTCTTGCATTTTTATTTAATAGCTTTGTTATTTTAATATTTTAATAATATTTTGTGATTTCTGTATTTTTATACTAATTTTGATTGAAAGTCCATTAAGTTTTTTATTATATGGTCATATAAAAAATTTACGTATATTCAACGTGTCCTCGATGTGTTCATATTCGTGTGCTTTTTAGAGAAATGACTTGTTCGTGTATCCGTATCTTATCTGTGTCCGCATCTGTGCTTCTTAGGCGTTAAGCATTAAAAAACTGTAATTTAGTCACCCTTATGAAACTCGTGATCCTTATGGTGAGCATCGACATCATTCTTATAATTAACATTGACACGTCATGAAATATGAATCATGTAATAAAGGACTAAATTAATATCTAGTAATATTTCTATTGTAATTGTAGTATTGTAGAAATTAAATTGTTATACTAACAATTATTTACTTTTTATGAATTATTAATTATGAACTTATAATAGCATTTCTAGTTATTATTTATATTACTTGGCAGCTTAATGCAATATTATTCCTAACAGATTATATTTTCTTTTTAGCTTAACTTAAAAAAAATCATAATACAATAAGTGAAATATGTTTCTAGGTGTATAAAATTTGAGACATAATTAAAAACACTAACAAGACAAATTGGGGTCAAATCATGTGTATCAATGACTTTTAATGAGTTTTCTAGTGATTAAAAAAATGGAGCTTTAGAAATAGGTTCCTCGATAAGTGCTTAATTAAGAGTAGGTCTAACCCAAAACATTGTAACCTAAGAAGTCTCTCACTATTTTATTGATAAAATTGCCCCTGTTATAAAAACAAGGTGAACTGCTATCCCTACCACTTCATCCTTTTTTTTTTTTTTTTTTTTAAGAATTTTGAAATTAAATAACTTTTTTTTTTGGTAGGTAAAAGTGGATTTTATAACCAAAAAAGAGAGGATATACATGAGGATCAATACAAAGCTCAATAGAGCTAAAGCAAATGTGATAAGGATGGAGGGCCTTTGAAAAGATTGTCCACCATCCTAACACACCTTACAAGCTAATAATACAAATAATACAACTAATAGGCCAGATTCAAATCCCATCGCATCAACAAATCTTCATCATGCATAAGGCTTTTAAGGCTACGGTCACCAATCAATCTACCACGCACCAACAAGTTAATGTCCTTAATAAGTTGATCTTTGGTCCTTGACTCTTGATTGAAGCATCTTCGATTCCTTTCAAGCCAAATTGTATGAACAAGAGTAGAGAACACCAATTTACTTATAAACCCTTGGGCTGATTTCCCTTTAAAAGCTTGAGTAGCCCATTGAATTGTTTCATGCCATGGACTGGGAGGCCAAAACAAATTGCACTTGACCACAAAATGTTTCCATAAGTCAAGTGTAAAGGTACAACCAAAGAAGAGATGAGCATGATCTTCCAAAGGCAGCCCACAAAACACACATTTCATTTTAAGGTTGCCTCCAAACTTCAAGACACGATCATGAGTATTAAGCTGCTCCCGAATGGCTAGCCAAAGGACAAAACTACATCTTGGGATATCTTGAGAGAACCAAACAAGCTTCCACCACGGGACTTTAGGTTTTGAATCCCGAATTGCATCCCAAGCTAACTTAGTAGAAAATGCTCTAGAAGGATGGCCCAACCATTGAACTTGGTCCATCATAGGCATATTTGGAGTGAACCCCGGAGGTATAGAGCATTTATGCTCTATTAATTGGTGAGAGTTAGCACTTGGCCACCGCCATTCGTTCCCTTCAATAATTTGGCTCACATGGGCAGATCTAGGGAGTCCCGAATCATAGTTGACTCTATGTCCCATGGCAACCCAGATTGGACCCTAGGGAAGTTAATAATCAAATCAAAGCGAAGAATGCTGCCCATTATCTTGCAGGTATATTGGAGGGTGGGCTATGGTACTTCTCTGGAAGATCTATTATCTTGTAGAAATGGAGGCCAAAGATGAAGTTAACTAAGGAGGCATCTACGAAAATTCCAGTTTGGGCCCGTTTCTCTGATATCCCTCTTGAGTTGTGGATGATAAAAGAGTTATGTAGCTAGTGTAGTTGGGAAACCTCTCTACACGGATGTAACCACAGAACAACTTAGTAGAATCAATTTTGCTCGTATTTGTGTTGAAATAGACATTGAGATAGATCCTCTTGAACAATTTGAACTGCAGTTGGATGAAGAGACTATTATCACCATCTATGTGGAATACCAATGGATTCCAAGGAACTGTGCAAAATGCAAGAAAATTGGACATAGCCATTAGCCAAGCTCAATGCAAGCAAGTTCCTAGGCAGGAATGGAAAAGCAAAGATTCCCAGCTCGACGAAAAGGTTATGAAACCTAATCCAATTTCTATATCTGAAACAAGTATTTAGGTAGAGGAAAAAGGGTGGAGGAGTAATGTCAACAAAAAGCATAGAGGGAGTAGTCCTCTAAATGTTGATGTGCAAAATAAGTTCCATGGGTGACGATTGTGAAGCCTCCAACAAGTATTCAGGTAGAGGAAAAAGGGTGGAGGAGTAATGTCAACAAAAAGCATAGAGGGAGTAGTCCTCCGAATGTTAATGTGCAAAATAAGTTCCATGGGTGACGATTGTGAAGCCTCCACTAGCACTAGCTCTTTAGCTCCCGAGAAAATAGAGAGAGGATATATAAATCCATTTTTTTAATAAAAATTATATATTTAGACTCTAAATTTGAGATCTATCAAACAAGATCCATATTGCATATAAAATTGTTGCAAACAATTTTTTTTTTTAAATTGAGAAATATCTTTCTACACAGGTAGAGAAATTTCTTTGTTCATTTGGCTACAAAAGTAAATTCAATGTTGAAAATCATATTTTTGACAAAAAATGACAAAACAACTTTGTTAAACACACAGAGAAATTTCACTCTGTGGTATTTAGGAAAAAAAAATTCATGAAGATTCTCTCAAAACAGAGAAATTTCTCTATTTTCTTACACCATTCAATTACAAAATTTCTCTATTTTCATACTAGGCATCGTTCTCTAATTAAATCCAAATGCATCAAATGTCCTACCAAACTAGTTTTTGATGAGTAATTTCTCATCAAACGAAAATTTCTCTGTGCCTTTGTACACAGAGAAAGCACATAAATTGTACACAAAACCCACATCTTATATGACCTTGAAAATCCTTAATTTCAGTTTGAACTCATAGAAAATCATGCAACGGAATATGAATAAGAAGAATGTTGCCCATTATCTTGCAGGTATATTAGAAGGTGGGCTATGGCACTTCTCTAGAAGACCTATTATCTTGTAGAAATGGAGGCCAAAGATGAAGTTAACTAAGGAGGCATCTACGAAAATCCCAGTTTGGGCCCGTTTCTCTGATATTGCTCTTGAGTTGTGGACGATAAAAGAGTTAAGTTATGTAGCTAGTGCAGTTGGGAAACCTCTCTACACGGATGTAACCATAGAACAACTTAGTGGAATCAATTTTGCTTATATTTGTGTTGAAATAGACATTGAGACAAATCCTTTTGAACAATTTGAACTGCAATTAGATGAAGAGACAATTATCACCATCTATGTGGAATACCAATGGATTCCAAGGGTTTGTTCAAAATGCAAGAAAATTGGACAGCCATTAGCCAAGCTCAATGCGAGCAAGTTCCCAGGTAGGAATGGAAAAACAAAGATTCCCAGCATGACGAAACGTTTACGAAACCTAATCCAATTTCTATATCTGAAACAAGTATTCAGATAGGGGAAAAAGGGTGGAGTAGTGTTAACAAAAAGCATAGAGGGAGTAGTCCGCTAAATGTTAATGTGCAAAATAAGTTCCATGGGTGACAATTGTGAAGCCTCCACTAGCACTAGCTCTTTAGCTCCCAAGGAAATAGAGAGAGGAGATATAAATCCATTTTTTTAATAAAAATTATATATTTAGACTCTAAATTTGAGATCTATCAAACAAGATCCATATTGCATATAAAATTGTTGCAAACAAAATTTGTCTTTTAAATTGAGAAATATCTTTCTACACAGGTAGGGAAATTTCTTTGTTCATTTGGCTACAAAAGTAAATTCAATGTTGAAAATCACATTTTTTGACAAAAAATGACAAACAACTTGGTAAACAAATAGAGAAATTTCACTCTGTGGTATTTAGGAAAAAAAATTCATGAAGATTCTCGCAAAACAGAGAAATTTCTCTATTTTCTTACACCTTTCAGTTACAAAATTTCTCTATTTTCATACTAGGCAACATTCTCTAATTAAATCCAAATGCATCAAATGTCCTACCAAACTAGTTTTTGATGAGTAATTTCTCATCAAACGGAAATTTCTCTGTGCCTTTGTACACAAAGAAAGCACATAAATTGTACACAAAACCCACATCTTATATGACCTTGAAAATCCATAATTTCAGTTTGAACTCGTAGAAAATCACGTAACGGAATATGAACAAGAATTAAAGCCTAAAAAGAAAATTTGTCCAGTTGAACACATAAATTCTCTATTCGTTGGACAATGATCTTCTAAGCAAAATAAAAATTTGACTAAAATGGGATTATTTGTACAACAAGATACTAAGCAAAATATAAATTTCACTGAAGTGAGATTTGTACAATAAATCTCTAAGCAAAATTGTGAAATTTCACGATGTTTACACAATAATTGCTTAACGAAACTTTTCGCCTTTTTTCTTCTCCCCGTCTTTGGATGAATCAAAGTTGCTTTTTTTTTTTTTCCTTCATAAACTATGAAGATCTGCTTATCCTTCTTTACTAATCCATGCTTGACATATGAACTTGCTAATGAAATTTGTGTACAATAGAAATTCAAACAGATGAGGTCAATGGGATTAACTAATTGAAACACAGTGTGGGATATAATACTAGAAGGAGAAAAGGGAACTTACCTCGATCTCGGTGGCTTTACTAACAAATTTTGAAGGCTTCAATTGCCCAGCCTCTCTCTAGTTCAGTTTTTGTAAAAAACCGTCCATCGATTCTGAGAATCAAATTTCTTAATTAAATAGAAATTTCCTTATGCATGTATGCATGTTCACACGAAAAGTAGTTTCCAAATTTAGTTAAAATGGAGTTTGCCAAAGTAGTTAAGCTTTTCCCAATGGTGCGGCTGGCGTGTCTGTTTTAGCATTTTATGAAAGATGATGCTGAGTTTGCTAATATCAGTTGTAGGTGAGGGTCAATGTGTAATAGAGAAGAATGATTTCCACTCCCCTCTTTGCCGCCGCCACAGACCCTCTTCTCTCCTTGCATGTTGCTTCCAAACTCCGATCCCTCAAAACCAGCGCTAAAGCCTTAGGCGTGCATGGCGTCCATGGCAAAGAACAACGTCAGAGTCCTCACGACTAGAGAGATGATGCGATTTGAAATCGCATGTATATTTATTTCAAGGGGTAAATTTTTCATTAAAAAAATTAGATTAATGTCAACTCATCAAATGTGGACTTGAACTCAAGATAATTTAATAAGTCAAGAATTTTTGAGGCTACAATGTTTTTCCTTGGACCTAAACTCGGAGAAACTTATTTTCGAGAACCTAATAATAATTAACTCTTAAAAGAATTCATGTTAGCGGTTGTTGCCATGTAAAATTCAACAGGCCATGTAACATTGGGCCAACTCCAAGTGGTAGACCAAGTGTATGGGACTCTCAGTCAGAACTTGAGGGCCTGAGAGGTCCTCAGGTCGAACCATGGGGCCACTTACCCGAGTAGGGGGTGCACAAAAGAATTGAGAATCGGAGAACCGACCCAATCCAACCCAACCCGACTTCAATTGGTTCGGGTTGGTTCGGGTCAAAGTGAGTTCGGGTTAGAGAACTAAAAAATCGGGTTGGTTCGGGTTACCCGACCCAACCCGAGAACCGAAACCATAATTTTTTTTTATCAACTCTTTTTGCTCCAATTTTTTTTTTTAAAAAATCTTGAAAGATTTATTGACCAATCATCATAGCCTCTTTAATTTGCTTTTATATTTGCATCACCAAAAATATACTCCAAATTTCTCTTCCCTCTTGCATTCTCTCACCCAACTTGATGGGTTAAAAAAAAGGATAGAAAATATGATTTTAAGTTTACAAACTTTGTTTTAATTATCTAATATAATAGTGAGTACTTTGTTTTTTGGTATTATAATTTTAAGTCACAAATCAACGAGACAGTAACAAATCAAATACATTTGTTAACAAAAAAATTTTTGTAAATTAAGTTATTAATTTTTTTTTTCAGAACTACTGTTATATAAAGTTTTTTTTTTTCAAAATGTCATAAATACTTAGATGGCTTAATTTTCATTGCATATATATATATATATATATATATCAAGAGTTAATTTTTAATTTTTTTAATTTTTGGTTTTTGTCAAAAGAAAAAAAAACTGGCCTGACCCAACCCGAAAGTGTTCGATTTTGGTTGGGTTTGGTCCAATAGTTCACGGTTCCGGTTCTATTGTTTTTTAGAATTGCCTAAAGTTGGGTCGGTTCCAGTTCTGCTGTAACCTGACCTAACCGGATCCATGTGCAACTGTACACCCGAGACAAAAAAAAGTCTCGTGAGAGTCTTGGGGGAGGCGTAGAGGTTACCCGTAGACGAAAATAAGTGAGGGGGTTCTCTTTAGTACCAAAAAAATATCGGGCAACATAAAATAGAGTTTAACATCATATGCAACATGGGGCCACATAAAAATAGAGTCCAAACAAAATATTGGGCCATTATACAGTAAAATAGGGCCCACTGGCTAGTCTCACTGTTTGGAAAGGTAAAAGGATGAGATAAATTTAAGTTGTGATGGAGATAATGTCTCCATTATAACTGAAATAGAGATAAACGTCATCTCTGTGGGTCTTTAAATAACCGAAATAGAGATAAACTTCATCTTCGTGGGTCTTTAAATGAAAAGGAGACTAGAGGAGGGAATTCAGAAGAAAAATTTATGAGAGAGGGTAGACAGGAAAGAAAGTATATGCTACAGATCTTTGTCAAGACTTTTATTTCTTCTTCATATTTGTTGATTTATTAGGTTTCCTTAACACGAAGGAAAAAAAAAAAGAATTGTTTAGGCAAAGGGTTCCACACCCCTTCACTTCTAATCATGATATTCAAATATAAAACAGAATTGTTTAAAACCCAATTGATAAATGAAATAATTTTTTTTTTTTTGTCTACTGCTTTTTTCATTTATTTCATTTTTATTTTTTTGAGTTGGAGGTTTTAACAATTTCACATTCGTTAGATTGGAGGTAAAGGATTCACAATCCAAAATTTTCTCTTAAATTGACAATTTGCTGATCGCAAATCTCTTAGGGTTTACAGACGTTACGAAATTTGTATCAACAAATTTCTGGCATACTCAGTGGGACAGTAGTTTTCAATTTTCGTTATGTATCGATTGATACTTTCCATACTGCTACAAGTTTTTAATAATATTAATAATAATTGCTCCTCTGTGTTGTGCTCTGCTTTTCATTATCAGTTTAATATTGGGCCTTTGATGTATTGATCTCTCTCTCCATTATATATTTATTTATTTTCCTGTTTAATAGAATTGTTTTTAGGGAAAAATACTAAAAATTCTCTAAAGTAAATTGTTCAATCCAAAAAGCCCATGATACATTTTCTATAGAGGGAGTAGTCCTCTAAATGTTAATGTGCAAAATAAGTTCCATGGGTGACAATTGTATCATGGACTTCTTGGATTGAAAAATTTATTTTGGAAGTTTTTAGAAATTTTCCCTTGTTTTTATTTCATAATTTCTTGGTTGTTCTTTCCAGTTGTTATATAATAATTGCTCCTCTGCGTTGTGCTTTGCTTTTCATTATTAGTTTCGTATTTGGGCCTTTGATGAAGATGACGTATTGATCTCTCTCAATTATTTATTTATTTTTTTCTGCTTCATTCATTTTTTTTTTCAGGCAGCTTGTGATGGTGAAGCTGAAAAATATGAAAGGGCATTTATTCTTCAATTGTTAGGTTTAGTCAGCTCTAGCAGTAATAAAGAGGTTCCACTTTCTTTTTCTTGTTCTTCTTCCTCTGTTTTTTTTTCTTGTCTTCTTCCTCTGGACATGGAATGATCCTGTTAATTGAGATATTCTAGTCAGTAATTACTTATGCTATGTGGTCAACAAAGTTAGTGGTTATAATTTTCTATGTGAACAAAAATTGTGAACCAACTGCCCATTAACTGATTACCTCTTTTGGTGATAAATAGACTGATTACCTGATTTAACTTGTCATGATTATGAATATTGTCCTTACCTAACCAATACTTGAGGTTTTTGGGGTATTTTTTTATATTATAGATCTATTAAATAATATATACATGCATACATACTTACCTAACCAACACTTGAGGTTCTTGAGGTATTTTTGTTATATTATAGATCTATTAAATAATATATACATGCATACATACATACATACGTACATATACACATATACACACACATATAAGTTCTAGGGGTGGACATGGGTCGGGTTAGAGTGGAACCAGAACCGATCCGAATTTAATTGGTTTCAAAAATTTAGAACAAAAAATGAACCATAAATTTGATGGAACCGACCCGACCCAATCCGGAAAGTTGGCTTGGGTCGAGTTGTATATATATATTTTTTATACATGCTCTAACCCACCCAAAAAATTTATGTACATATGTATATATATGATACTGAAGTATATGTATATGTGTGTATATACGTGTATATATATGTGTACTTATGCATTTTGCTGGTTGAATTTCTACTGCATGGGATGATTCTCCAATTCAGACAATAATGTGTGTTGATGTTGCATATGATATTGGCCCATACCAATATCATACCAGTTGAGACTAAGACACAACATCATAAAGGAAATTACTGACGTTTCTCAAATATTCTAAACATACTATAATACTAGTATGAGAATATATATATATATATATATATATATATACCAATTTACAAAAGTACTTTTGATCTATGCTTGTTTCATATTTCAGGCTTATATATATAATATTGATTAGATATATACTATTGATTATATACATATATATATAAATATATTGATTATATATATTGAGGCTCTAGTTCGCAGGTTGTGTCACGCCCGGAGTCGCGAAGACTCGAGATTGACTCCTATTCCATGATTTAATTAAGTTAATTAAAACGTTTCACATGATTACATTTAAGTCATCCTATTAACCAACCTAGATTTGAAGACTCATTACTCCAAGACTGCTTATAAAGTGTATTTAAAACTGCATCCACTTGATACTATGCTTAAAAATATTCATTTTAGCCACAAGAAGTGCTAAATTCGCCATTGAGATGAGTTAGATATGACTCTTTGAAAATATCCTTTGTTAATATTACTTTTTCAGAAATCCAGATTTGAACTCTCGTCGCTATAAAATCTATAATTATTTTTCTATAGGGAATTTGGATCTGAAACTAATTTTAAATTAAAGTAAATTTCGAGAGCATCAATTTGGACACAAATTTCACCTAATTTGGTTGAGAAATGAAGAAGTTATGGCTCTTACAAGTTTAGACAGTATTTTAGTCAAACCGGTCGTCCACTTGGTGCACCGGATGTCCGCTTGAGTATACCGGTCGTCCAGAACAATTTAAACTATTTTCCCAACATTTCCAGTAGCTTGGACCAACCAGACTTGGGACCGGATCTCATACCGGACGTCCGCTTGGTCTGCAGTGACAATTCTGCCACTCAGCAATTCTGCTGTACAGTCCCTCATCTTTAGAACTCCATATCTCTCAATTCTCTAATCCTTTCTTTATGAAATTTTACAGGTATGTTCTAGATCAAGTCTAGTTTCATTGAGAATTAGAAGCACCCCAAAATGTTACCATTTGCTCCAACTATGGACCAAACAGTCCCTAATGGTAAAAAATGACACTAGTTTAGTAATTTAACCATAACTCAACTCATTTTAGACCCAATCAAGGTCATTTTTATGTCATTTTAAAGCCAAGAGACAAGGATTTAATTATACGCAAGTCTCATAACCTGATTCCAAAAGAGTAAAGAGAATTGCTCTCTACAAGTGGGCTGTTATACATGACATTCACCTAAGGAATCCCAAATTCAAATATTTGTACACATTAATATAATCACATGTTTTTCATACACATATTTGCCATCAACATGATTAATTTACATCATAAAAATATATCTACTTATGCTTCAATACTTCAAACCATTATCATGTATAATTTATAATGCTTCACTTAGTTACATGCCAACAACATGGAGTTCTAGCAAAACTTCTCAACAAGGTTCAACACTTGACTACATTAGGGTAACTTCTACATAACCAAAAATGGAGACCATGTAAGTCAAAAGTGTGTATATGTCCTTCAAGAGTCCAAACCAAGTGTCCCAAAATGATACCGAACATGGTGGTCTTCATTTCTTGGGCTCCTCGCCTTCTTCCGCATCTAGTAGGGGTTAATACAACGGCTCTAGTAGGAAAATTTAAACAAAGGTAAAAACATGTGGTGTCGCGTGTATGCTTGTGCATGTGTAGTGACATCCAAGTGATCACCGGGTATGCTTTGACAATAAGGACAGATTCAAAGATCCTCAACATTCATATCTCAACATATGTAAACATTAAAGAGAGAAACTTCAACCAAATCCAACAAGATATAAGCAAGTTAATTGGAGTTCATGTTTCATTCAATCATTCCAAATTCTCAAGTTTTCCATTCTCATCATTCCAAGATTACATCATTAACATTTTTGTCCACAATTCATACTAAATCCATCCATATAGTTAACCATTCATGTAAGTTTACTCAAACATCATGAATTCACATCAAACACTCATTTAAGCAATTCTACAAACAACTAGTGTGCAATTGATAATATCATGCATAATACATACAAACCCATTTTGTGATTTCACTAAACAAAGCTTTTCGTATTTAACCGGTAGTACATTTGATAACAAGATAAGATAAAAACAAGTCAATCCATAGCAAGAATGCATCCAATACATAGGTATTTAACATGCATGC
Organism: Nyssa sinensis; assembly: GCA_008638375.1. Classification (NCBI taxonomy): domain Eukaryota; kingdom Viridiplantae; phylum Streptophyta; class Magnoliopsida; order Cornales; family Nyssaceae; genus Nyssa; species Nyssa sinensis. The sequence continues at coordinate 35,311,173 of CM018043.1, read as the reverse complement.
AACATATGGTCAACCAATACAAAAATAGGTAATTCCATAACATGAGATAGTATATTGGATGACAACCTACCTACACATGTTCTATACCTAGGTTTAGAAATCCCTACCTCAATTCCCTTGAGTATTCGATGAAACCCTAGCTTTGCTCTTTTGATTTTTGGTGGATTCTTCACAATCCCCAACTTTAAGCTTGTGGTTTGAAGTATCCAAGCTCTAATCTTTGCCCAAGCCTCCAAGATTTCCCAATTCCTTGATGATCTTCCAAGTTTCCCCAAAGCTTTAGGGTTTTCCCCCATCTCCCCTTTTCTCTTTTTCACATGAATTTGGGTGTGTGTTTGGGGTGTGTAGAGTCTTGGTTTTATTAGACCACAAGTAAACCTTAGGGTGAAATGTCTTTTTTGCTCCTTTTTGTCCTCTTTTCCTTTCGTTTATCTTATGTCCTTTTTAGTCTGTCCCCCCCCCCCCCCCCCCCCCCAACAAAAAAAAAGTTAAGAATGCCACTTTTATTTAATTACACTTTAACCCACCTTTAGTTGGATGCAGTTACATCATATAATGTACACAAGCTTTAATTTCTTTCTTAAATCACGTCACATTCAATATTGTGCATTTTGTTAATTATGAAAATTTCGGGTCTTTAAAGGTTGATTGGGTTTACTTGATGTTTAAACTAAACCCAAATTGACTAAGTCGGTTCTCGAAATTTAGTTGTCTCCGGTCTGTTCTGGCAGTTGTCCGTTTCGGCATCACCCACGATTAGTGTGAAGCCTCTTATCATTCTGTTATTTATGAAGAGAGTTCTAAAATTGTTAGGACATGAAAGCAAACAAGAAAACAAATCTAAAATCACACGAACACACAAGAACACAAAGATTTATGTGGTTCACCCCAGAATAGGACTATGTGCATGACTGCTGCGGTTTCATTATAATCTGAAAGAGCTTACAAGAGATGCGGCTCTTCAACTATAAATACATAGTATTAAGGTAGTAGAGAAATAATGTGAAATACCAAAATACCCTCAACAAAATTTGCCTCGGGGGCACGCCCCCTGAACCCCCTCCTTCGGTCAAGGGGGCTCTTGCCCCTTTGCAACCCCCCGACCATCTTACTACAAAATTGGATCCGCAGTCGAGGAGCTAGTGTCTAGTACTTATCAGGATTCACACTACCCAACAATCTACCACTTGGAACCTGATATACACAAGTTCAATGTCCCATCATTACATTGAAGAACACCGTAACAACTAGTCTTCCTTCCTCAAGCTTGAAGACCAACTAAAGTTGCACACAACTTTAGTTTCTCAATGGTGACTACCTTGGTTAACATATCTGCTGGATTGTCACTGCCATGAATCTTCTCAAGAGACAATACTCCATCATCCAAAAGAGAACTAATGAAATGATACTGCAACTGAATTGCTTCGTCCTAGAATGAAATGTTGGATTCTTTTCAAGATGAATAGTACTCTGACTATCACTGTATAAAACATTATCCTTTTGCTTCTTACTCAATTCTTCTAGAAAACTCTTCAACCAAGTTATCTCTTTACCAACTTCAGTAACAGCAACATACTCAGTTTCTGTTGTAGAGAAAACTACAATCTTCTGCAACTGAGAAACCCAGCTAACTGCTGTACCACCCAATGTATAAATATAACCAATAGTACTTCTTCGATTATCCACATCACCAGCTAAATTTGCATAAACATAACCATGTAATGCCATATTTGTTTGTTTGAAACGAAGTGCCACTTCTGTAGTACCACTCAAGTATCTAAGGATCTACTTTACTGCCTCCCAATGTTGCTTTCCTGGATTGCTCATTTTCCTGCTCACGAGTCCCACTACACGTGCTATGTCTGGCCTAGTACAAACCATGGCATACATAAGGCTACTGATAGTTGAAGCATATGGAACACGCTTCATATATATTTGCTCCTGTTCGGTCTTTGGTGACTTTTCCTTGGTGAGTTTGAAGTGACTGGCTAATAGGGTGCTCACCGGTTTTGCTCCATCTAGGTTAAACCTATTTAGAACCTTCTTGACATGCTTGTGATAACTTCAAAATACCATTCACCCTATCCCTATGAATCCTCATACTAAGAATTTGATTAGCAGCTCCAAGATCTTTCATTGCAAATTGATTGAACAACAACTTCTTTAACTTATTTATCTCTTGAATGCTAGTAACTTGCAATCAACATATCATCAACATACAAAAGTAAAATAATATAACTGTTGTCAAACTTCTTGAAATAACAACAGTCATCTGCCTGACATCTTGTGAACCCATTGCTACACATAAAACCATCAAACTTCTTGTACCACTGCCTTAGGGCTTGTTTCAAACCATAACCTTGTGCTATGAAACCCTGTGGTTGCTTCATGTAAATATCCTCCTCCAAATCACCATGAAGGAAAGTTGTCTTTACATCTATTTGCTCAAGATGCAAATCCTCAGCAGCCACAATTCCCAACACAAGTCCGATTGTTGTTAACTTCACAACTTGACAGAAGATTTCAGTGTAGTCAACACCTTCCTTTTGCTGAAACCCTTCACAACCAGTCTAACCTTGAACCGCTTACTCCCATCATGTTCCTCTTTCTTATTCAAAGCTTTCTTGTCCTTTGGTAATTAAGTCAACTCCCATGTTTGATTTGTCATGAGAGAATCCATCTCATCTTGCATAGCTAACTCCCACTTGGTTGAATCATCAACCTGCAAAGCCTTATCATAACTCTCTAACTTACCACCGTTAGATAACAACAGATAATATAATGAAGGAGAATAACTGTTGTAATATGCTTAGACTCTCTTGTGGAACTTTTTATCTGAGCAGAAGTACATGGGTTCCACTTGTGGAATAATATTTTCAGGATTATCCTGATCCTTATTATTCACACCGCTTTCCGTGATTTCTTCTAACTCAATTTCTTGATCACAAATATCAGATTCTACAACAGCCTTATCCTTATACATTACTTTTTCATTAAATATGGCATCTCTACTTTTGATTAAATTCCATCAATGCCATACCCAATAAAAGTACATTTAGTAGATTTAGGACCAAGCTTGCTTCTATCAGCAGAATCTATATGCACATATGAAACGCAACAAAAAACTTTCAAGTGTGAAAGATTTACCTCTTTTTCGTTCTAGGCTTCCTCTGGCAATCCTCCATCTAAGGGAACAGATGGACCACGATTTATTAGATATGTTGCAGTGTTGACTGCATCTGCCCTGAACATCTTTGGCAATCCAGCATGTATCCTCATGGCTCTAGCACGTTCATTTAAGGTTTTGTTCATGCACTCTGCAACGCCATTTCGCTAGGGTGTTTTCTGAACTGTCTTTTGCATTTTTATCCCGTTATCAGTACAAAACCTTTTGAACTCACTATCGCTATACTCATCTTCATTGTTTGTTCTCAAAACGCTTGATTGATTTTCAAATCTATTTCATTCTCCACCAAGGCTTTCCACTTTTTAAAGGTAGCAAAAATATCATATTTATTCTTCAAAAAATAAACCGATACCTTTCTAGTTGAATCATCAATAAAAGTAACATAATAATATGATCCTCCAAGAGTTGCAATTGGTGAAGGCCCCCATAAATCATTATGAATTAACTCCAATTTTTCTGTCTTCGATTTCTTGCCATCCTTTGAAAAACTAATTTTCTTTTGCTTTCCAAAGATACAATCTTCGCACAAATCAAAGTCAACTGATTTCAAACCTAACGGTTTCCCTTTTGACAAAAGTACCTTCATCCCTTTCTCGCTCATATGCCCAAGCCTATGGTACAACAAGTGTGAGTTTTCCTTTTCATCAGCAATTGCTACTACATTCATGTTGTTTGTTGTCACATAAAGAGTGTCAGTCTTCATATCACGAGCAACTACCATAGCTCATCTGGAGATTTTCCACATCCCACCTGTAAAGGTTATTACATGACATTCATAATCAAGCTGTCCCTCAAAAAATCAAAATCCTTTTCAATCCAGGCACATGTCTGGCATTCTGTATTTTCCATACAGACCCATTTGACAGCCTTATTTTCACATCTCATTTACCTACAATATTCAAAGGTTCATCATCAGCCAAATAAACCTTCCTGAAGTCACCACTTACATAGTTTTCAATGATTTCTTTGTGTGAGGATGAATGGAAAGATGCTCCAGAATCTAAAATCCAAGACTTAAGAAGACTGTCGATGCTCAAGATCAAGGCATCACAAATCTCTTTTGTTGTAGCATTCACAGACTTCTGATTCCTATCACTTGGTTTCTTCTTTGGTGCCGAACAATCTTCCTTCAAGTGCCCTTTTTGCTCACACTTCCAACAACTTCGTCCCTCTCGTGGTCTTGACTTGCTTTTGTGCTTAGATGTTGATCTGTTACGATTTTGAGTTTTTGTTGACTGATCTTCCTTTGCCTTTTGTATTTAGAGCAGACCCTGATGTTTCTCCTAATTCTCTTTTGTGAATTTCTTCACTCAAAATTAGGTCACAAACATCATTATAATCTAGTTTCGATTTACTTGAAGAGTTGCTCACTGTCGTTACAGTACCATGCCAGCTTTTTGGCAATCTGGATAGAAGAATTAAAGCCGTAATCTCGTCATCGAACTCAATCGCTACAGAACTCAACTGTGTTGTGACCGTGTTGAACTCGTTGAGATGATCCACTACAGACCCACCTTCTGCCATTTTAAGATTAAATAGCCTACGCATACGATATACCTTATTCAAGGCTAAGGATTTTTCATACATGTTCGCAAGGGCTTTCATAAGACCTACTGTTGTCGTTTCTTTCGCGATGTTGAACGCAACGTTACGAGCCAACGTTAGACGAACAACTCCCAACGCGTGTCTGTCAAGGAGTTTCCACTTTGCGTCTTTCATCTCTTCTGGTTTCTGTTTTGTAAGAGGCTGATACAGCTTCTTACGAGGAATGTTAGAAAAGTCAGTAAGATTTTAGGCCTGGCAGCTCATGGGTTCTAGGACAGACTCCTTCAGATTTTTATGGACATTGGGGAACGTAACTTAAGGGAAGGGAGGTTTTCTCCAAGAAAAGGGCAATGCTCAGCGAAGGAGATGTTGACAAAGAAGCTGAAGAGAGATGAAGAACCTGGTCAGTACGGTTAATTATGATGGTAGAAAGGGAGAGGAGGGGAGGAAGGGTTGGGACCTTATCGTAGTGGATGATCAATGTCGCTCAAAATCTTATCTTGGAATGTAAGAGGTCTAAATGACCCGGACAAGAGGATGGTGGTAAAGGATCTTCTGAAAAAAATGGAAGTTGGGGTCTGTCTCCAGGAAACTAAAATAGAAGTGATGTTAGATCTGATTGTAAGGAGTTTATGGGGGATAGCAGGGTGGGTTGGAGGTTTGTGCCAACTAGAGGGACTGCGGGAGGCATTGTGGTGATGTGAGATTGCAGCCTCTTAAAGGGGGTAGACCATTGGGAGTGGAGGCATTCTGTGTCTTGCATAGTTGAAGGTGTGTCAACCAGTATGCAGTTGATGTTCACTGGTGTGTATGGGCCTAACCTTGATGGGGATCGAAGGTTGCTTTGGGAAGATTTACAGCAGGCTAGGACGAAGTGGAATGGCATGTAGGTTTTGGGAGGGGATTTCAATGTGACGAGGTTTCCATCGGAAAGATCAGGGGGTGGTAGGATGACTAGTGCTATGAGGGTTTTCTTGGCCTTCATTGATGACAATAATATGGTGGACTTACTGATGGAAGGTGGAGGATTTACCTGGTTCAGCGAGAGAGACACTCCTTCGATGTCAACGCTGAACCGTTTCATTGTTTCTTCGGATTGGGAGGAGCATTTTCCAGCCATGAAACTGTCTTGCTTGCCAAGGGCAGTCTCGGATCATCTCCCTTTACTATTGGACTATAGGGGCATTAACTGGGGGAGATCTCCGTTCCGGTTCGAGAATATGTGGCTGAAAGCGGAAGGTTTCAGGGAAAGAGTGGATGTTTGGTGGAGCAACTACCATATCCAAGGCAACCCGAGTTTTGTTTTCTCTTGAATGTTGAAATTTCTGAAAGCAGATCTAAAGAAATGGAATGAGGAAGAATTTGGTTCTGTTTAGAGGAAGAAAAGGCCCTTTTGCAGCACATTCAGGCCCTGGATAGCAAAGAACAACTCTCTAGCTTATCAATAGAGGAGAAGACTTGTAGAGAAGGTTTGAAGGGGGAGCTAGGGGGCTTATTGAAGATGGAAGAGATTTTGTGGCACCAGAAATCTAGGGTTTATGGCTAAAGGAAGGGGATGGCAACACCAAGTTCTTCCATAGGTGGCCAATTCCCATAGTTGAAGGAACAACATTAGTACTATTCGGACTGGCGAGTGGGATCTAAAAGAAGTTTGTAAGGTGAGAACCGACATTGTTGACTTTTACCATGATTTGTTTACGGAATCTAGTGATTGGAGACTGGACATGGGTGGTATGGACTTTTCTTCCATTTCAATGGACGAGACTGGTTTGCTGGAGAGACCCTTTGAGGAGGAGGAGGTAATTGAGGCTTTGAAGTCGTCTGAGGGGGACAAAGCCCCTGGCCCGGATGGCTTTACAATGACTTTTTACAAGCATTGCTAGGGGGTGGTAAAGGCGCATGTTCTGGCAGTACTCAATCAATTCTATGAGGACAATTGCTTTGAGAAGAGTTTGAATGCTTCTTTCATTGCCTTGATTCCAAAGATTGATGAAGCTCAGAATATATGGGATTTTCGTCCTATTAGCTTGGTGGGTAGTTTGTACAAGCTAGTGGCAAAAGTTCTGTGTATGAGGCTTCGGGGGATAATGGGGAAGATCATCTCGGATAGCCAGAATGATTTTGTGGAAGGGGCGGCAGATTCTGGATGCAGTCTTGATTGCTAATGAATGTATTGATTCTAAGAGAAAGAAGGATGAGGTGGGCTTGATTTGCGTGTTAGATATTAAAAAGGCCTATAATCATGTGAATTGGGGCTTTCTTCTCTTCCTTTTGGCTAGGATGGGTTTCAGAGAGAGATGGAGAAGATGGATTGAGACATGCATCTCCACAGTCTCTTACTCGGTGTTGGTTAATGGTTCTTTGGCTGGTTTTTTCAAGTCCTCTACAGGTTTGAGTAAGGGGGACCCATTTTCCCCGTTTTTGTTTATGATTGTGATGGAAGCACCGAGTCGTATGTTGGATAGAGCAGTGAATAGTCTCTCTGGGTAATGAGATGAATGGGAGGGTGTAGGTTTCCCACTTGTGGTTTGTAGACAATACCCTCATTTTTTGTGCTCCAAGCCCTATGCAACTGCAATTCTTGAAATGGCTTTTGATATGCTTCGAGGTAGTGTCAAGGCTTTGGATTAACATGACTAAGAGCAAGCTCATTCTTGTTGGTAGGGTTGAGGGGATGGAGCAGATGGCTAGGAGTATAGGGTGCAAGGTGGACTCTTTGCCTTCGGTGTACCTGGGCCTACCCTTGGGGGCTTCTACGACTTCAATGGTAGTCTGGGATGCGGTGGTGGAGAGGTTTTAGAGGAGGCTAGCAAGTTGGAAAAGATAATATCTGTCAAAAAGAGGGAGGATTACTCTTATTAAGAGCACTCTTGAAAATCTTCTCACTTATTACATGTCTTTATTTCTGATACTGGTTAGGGTGGTTAAAAGGTTGGAGAAGATTCAACGTGATTTTTTATGGGATGGGAAGCAAGGAGAGAGGAAGATTCATCTTGTTAAGTGGGATAAAGTAAAAAGGCCCAAGGAGGAAAGGAGGTTCGATTTCAGGGACTTGAAGACCTTCAATAGAGCTTTGTTAGGAAAGTGGCTTTGGTGGTTTGCGGAGCAAGATATCTCTTGGAAGAAAGTGGTGTCGTCAAAGTTCGGGAGCGAAGGGCTAGGATGGTTTGTGAAAGACTCTAGGGAGGCCATGGGGTGCAGTAATTGGAAGGTGATTCAGAAAGGGAAAGGGTTCTTTAGTCAAGTGGTTCGCTTCAATGTGAAGAGGGGTTCTAGGGTGAGTTTTTGGGGGGATGCGTGGTGTTCTGATATGCCCCTAAAAGAAAACTTCCCTTCTTTGTTTAACATTTCCTCCAACAGAACAGCTGTGGTGGAGGGTTTTATGATGGTAGAGTGGGGTCAAAGAGTTTGGAGTCCATGCTTCCAATAGAGCTTTTTTGATTGGGAGATTGCGGAGGTAGAGCACCTTTTGAGAGTGTTGAGCCGTTGGAGCGTCCATGAAGCAGGGGATGATTGTTTGATTTGGAAGCTTAATGGTAATAAGTTCTCCGTTAGTTCATTCTACAAACATCTGGCAGGTAAAAGAGACTTTGTTTCCATGGGAATTGATTTGGAAGTCTAGAATCCTGAAGAAAGCCGCTTTCTTTTGTTGGGTGGCTGCGAGGGGAGCTACTCTCATGACAAACAACTTGAGAGGAGGAGAGGTTTCCAGCTCCCTAACCGTTGTGTCATGTGCAAGGAGGCAAAGGAAACAATGGATCATCTTCTTCGACATTGTAATTTAGCCAGGGATGCATGGAATATGGTGTTTGTTATTTTCGGCATTAGCTGGGTGATGCCGGAGAACTTGATGTGTTACTTGGTTGGAGATGCAGTCGCATCAGTAAAAATCTAAAACCTGCTTGGAAGATTGCACCCCTTTGCATTCTTTGGTGTGTCTGGTGTGAGAGAAATAGGAGCGTTTTTTAGGACGAGGAAAAGTTGACATGTATATTCAAAGATTACTTTTTGAGGATGTTTTTCTTGTGGCTAAAAGAAGAATATCCCTTGTATTTAGATAGTTTTGTCTCTTTTATGGGAAACTTAAGGCTTTAATTTTATGGCCTTTTGTACATGGGTTTGCCCTCCTTGGGTGCCATTTTATATAATACTCTTTACTGATAAAAAGAAAAAATAAATTTAGAACTGAACTAACCGGGTTGTTACTCATGGTTTTGTGTCTGACTATAGGACCCCGTTTGGATGGGCATTGTGGCAGCCCATACGCACTTCCCAATCGATGCAAATAAAATTGTTTGGGATAGCGTCAAGCAAACCAGCAACACGCCGGAAAATTTAGAAGCACGCTAGGCTGACGCTGCCAAGAGCAGCGTTTTCTTCCTACCGCTGTATGCTTTTCAAAGACTGCCCCAGACTCTCATTTTAATTACAAAAAAACCAGCCCTTGCCAGCCCACCTCTTTTGTCTTTTGCTGTATAATATGGCGTGCCCACCCTTTGTCTACTGTTTGTAGCCAACATATTATATATGTATATATATATATATATAATTATTCAGTCATTATATAATATAATATAAATTTATATATACAGAAAAATATGTTATTAATACGGTAAAAAATGTAATTATTTAATATAATAATATATTAAATATAGTAAAAAAATATTTATAATTTTATTTATTTATTACATTTTAATTTTATAATAGACAACTAAAGATAAACTAATAATAAATTATTAAAGATAAAATAGACTTTCATACTCTATAATCATTTATAAATAATTTTAACCAAACACTCAATAAGCTATTCTGCCATCATAAGCTAATCTCATCCAAACCCTCAAAATCTATTCTCCAGAATCTCTTCTTCAGAATCTATTCTACACAAGCTGAAGCTTACCTAAACTAGTTCTAGGTCTCAATCATGTCTAGGAACTACACTTATTGTGTGCAGGATGGTATGGGATACATGTTCAAAGTGCATACTTTTCAAATATGATAAATTAAACATGCATGCATAGAAATTTCTTTACCCAAAATTTTCCAGTTTGATGCATTTGATTTTATCTCTCAGTATTCAATTGTTTTTTCTATTTCTTTTTTGTTTTTAAATGTTGGTAAGGGATAATCAAGTGACAGTTTTGATTTAGCTAAGATAGATAATTATCTTGCTTTTCATTTTTTGGGCCTTGTTTTCCCCTAAATTCTGTTGTTTCTCTTCATGACCATGGATTTTTGAAGTGGCTTATTTCATGGCTCATGCAGGTTCTCAAACAGTCTGCTGCAGATTACATAAAAAACTTTGTTCTTTCATCACATGTGAGTTAAACACACACACACACACACACACACACACACACCAAACAGACCTACAATTGGATGCAAGTAGTTATGCTTTCTATAAATAAGCGCACACCATTCCAATGATACTATAGGGCCCTGTTACCAACACAATTATTTGGAATTACATCAATTGCTAATATGTTTGTGTCTGTACTTGGGCTGATAACATGCTTTTTCTTCTTCTTTTTATTTTTTTATTTTTTTATAACTGTTAGGCTTTCCCGCAACATGAGCAGTTGCAGCAGCAGTATTGTGATAAAATTCATCCAGAACCATTTAATTGCTTATTCAAGAACACTTCCGTGAAAAATGTGGTACCAGACCCTGATATACCACGTGGTTGTGATGAAAATTCACCAGAGTATGTCTCCTGCATTGAAGCAACACTCTGGAGCCTTTTACTGTTTTTTTTTTTTTTGTGTTTTTTACTTCAAAGATTTCGGTTGAGAACTCAACGTATCAGTCATTTCTTATTTTCATTTTTCTTTCATCTTGTGTCCATTATTTCATGCATATAGCATTGGGGGTCAAATTTCAGGTTTGACCCGCAGCCTGGAGTTACACCTAAAATCGGATCTGGAGACACGGATGAAATGGTAACTGGGTTGTTGCAAAACTTGTCGCTGGTAGGATTAGGTCCTCGATGGATCAGGCCTCTTCCGCCAAGGCTCCCTATACAGGATGGAGAGGTAAGACATTAAGGATCAATCAAGCAATGAGGTTATTCATTTAATGGACTTAACCTTGTCAAGTTTCTTGCAGCTAGTGTGGCTCAACCCTGACAACAATCATGAACTTCTATGGGATTATGGAATGTGTGCTGATACTAGCAGGGGGGCTGCAGTTCGGGATTTAATTGCAAAAGCTCTGAAGGGCCCACTTGCTCCTGCTCAACAAGAGGTTCTTATTCTCTCTCTCTCTCTCTCTCTAAATATAATATTAATCAATAATGCATAATTTATCAGTCCAAATATTCAATTTAAATTGAACTGTATACTTCCATGTATCGAGGTTATACCATTGTTCTTTTGTAACAATGTTATGAGTCAAAGTGCAGACCTGGACTCTCAAGTGAGAAAACCAACTTCTGCAATTGGCCCATGAGTTCTTGGGTCTTCTTTGTGCACGGATGCATCTCTCCAAGATCTTTTCTGTACTCGTATTAGTTAAGAAATGTCTTACCTTATTTATTTGTTATTTTACAGTTAACCTAAAAAGCAATGGCCAAAAAACAATGCAGCAACAAAAACATAATATGGCATAAGGGAAGGCATTCGATTCCTTATGCCAGGCATTTTATCAATGAGTGTCACACTTAGGATTTTTTAGTGTGTGCTTTGAGAGGCCCTAGGATGATCTAGATAACTGGAAATAGACCTAGAATTTTTTTTTTTTTTTTTTGGGGTGGGAATAAGTCTATAAAAATAACAATTGAATTTTCTTGCCAATTTTAAAATTGAGTGATTGTGTTTTTACTTGATTTAGTGCAAATCTTATAATTCACATGTAATAGTATTGTGTGTAATAATAATAAAGAAAATCCACACAATAAGGAACACACAAGAATTTTTCTATGGAAACCGATGTGGGAAAACCACAGGACCTCATCTAGTTATCGCTAAATCCAATACAAAGAAATCTAAGAAACATTTACCGACTCAATTTGACTCATGTGACTTTATACTTCAAGCCTTGCCACAATTGATTTGACCTTCCTTTAAACTTGAATCCACAAGCGATCTTATAGTTGTACCACCTTCGAATTCTCAAACAACTTCAACACAATCACAATGATTCCTCGCTATCTCGGACTCCTCCGATTGGACAAACCAAAATCCTCTTCACTTGTACTTTACCAAATATGATCAATGATGAAAAAGTTGAGGTTTTGAAGCAAGAAGGCTGATTCTCTGTGTGATTTCTTAATCAATTTAATCAAAGAAACTCTTTGTAAAATTTGAGATTTGTTTTATGAAAATCGCAATAAAAAGTCTTGTTTTTGGAATATAACAACCTTTTCAATAGGTAGGGTTTCAATACAGACGTTTAGTGTTTAAAACGAATTAAGAAACCCAGGTTCGCGTAGGTCGTTTTGGAATTGCTTAAAATGGTTCTGTACAAGCTCGTTTGAACAACCTGTCGAACGATAAGCGAACGACCTACCTCTGAAATTTTGAAGAACATTGTTCCAGGGAAGGTCGTTCGAGTGGCCTCCTTTGTAATTGATTTTTTAAACCCTTCCAGAGGTGGTTCAAACGAGGTCGAACAAGCAGTTACTTGAGGTTGTTCGAATCGAACAAGTAGGCGAACAACCTATCGAAAGGAACTCCTTTGATTTTGTAAAAATTGCACTGCTTAATTCTTCTTCGGCCTTTCTTAATTGTATTGATACAAACATTCAGAAAATAATTTTTATCTTTAAAAAACATCTGTCAATTAAATCAAGATGGTATTAAATACATTCCAATATATTTAAAAACATTTTGCAAAAACCATGTGTGTACGCAACCAACCTAGGCCAATGTATCCAAGTCCAAATTATCTTTTTACCCTTATGTGTCAATCTCATGAGTCTGCAATTATTCTTGTTCGCTTGAGCACAATGCTTAAGTACATGACACTACTTAAACTCAACACAACTCTAATTACAACCTAGTTTTGTCAAACGGGATATGTTAATGCACAAAATGATTCATAGTCCTAACCAATGTTACCTGGAACGTGGATCGTTATGGTACGTGAAATGGGAATGTAGATCGTCACTTGTTATAGAATGTGGTACGTTAGGAGTAGGTTTCTTCGGATCACTTGTTGGAACGAAATATGTTTATTTGGAATGTGATATGTTTTTTGATTGTATTTGTAATAATATTCATATATATATATATATATATGTGTGTGTGTATATATATATACACACCGGAAAAATTTCAACGAATCCAAGCTATTATAAAATAAAAATTTCAACAATGTATGTATGCATTTTATTATTTGTTGTATGATATTTTGGGGCTTAGATTGGAACACTAATCTTGCATTCTAAATCGTGACTAATCCATGTTTTGGATCATGCGATCCAATTCGTTGCGAATTGTGGTAACTATGGTCCTAACAATCTCCCCCATTGGAAATTCCGTGACAAAACTTACATTAATGAATACAATAGTACAAGTAAAAAGTGAAGTAAATCCCCAAAAATAAAAAAATTGCAACCTTATTCTATGGCTCAAGACTCATTATGACACTTTGCACTTGTCTTCATGATGCTCAATACCCTGCAAAACAACACTCAACATACCTTGTGAAACGCGTAGTGTGATATGACAAGAAATCCGGAATGCACACAAGTATGACAAGTGTAAATAAAAACTTATGAAGAGCATGAAATCATAATACTCTCAACAAAGATCAATGGAAACATATACCAATCAAAGTATGCACAAACATCAGTAATATGACCATAAAGCAAGTAAAGTGTAAAAATCTCCCTCTTTTTGTCACGAGATGGCAAAGGGATAATAGCAAACATAACATGAATAACTAAGGAAACATAAAAATGTGCATACATGACTGAAGATAAAATCAAAAGGTGATAAGTAGACAGCAAGAGATATAAGGAATAACCAAAACAGAAAGAAATAACAAAATAAAATTGTAGTTGTGCCATACATCCCACAAAATATAAACAAAAAACTGAATCACTACAAGAAGCTGTCTGGAACAATAAAAACTATCTAAAAATCCTCAATTCCCTCACTCTCATCTGATGGATAACACTCATCTCCACCAACTCCACCAGGTATGTGTGAAATCTGATCGGAAAGTCCTTGGATGGCCCTATCCATAACATCATGTCTCTCTGAGATATGATCTTGTCGCTGTGATATGTGGTCCAGTTGATCCATAACGGGAAGGAAACAATCCTCTTGGAACCGAGTGAACAAATGATCATAGTTGAAAAAGGACCGCTGCTCTAGTGGTGGAGCTGTAGAGGTAGACGCCTCAACATGATGATGAGATGGAGGTGGAGGATACACTAGGATCTGCTGCTGCTGAAAGTGCCAAGTTTGTCGCGACTCATCCGTCAAAATGTTGTCCTACATGTCACGTGGCTTTGCATTGGCCGGTAGAGTTCTATATGCAGCATGGTGCAAGGACTGAATAACTGTAGTCCTATCGATGACCCGCCACTGCTGAGTGAATGTTTCGGTGTGCAGGAACGGCACAGACTGGCAGTTGCATGTGATAAATGAACTAAAAGGAAGACACCCCCGTGACTGGACAGGACGTGTGGCGGTGGTAATGAAGCGAAAGATCAATGATGCAACATCTATGGTAATGCTAGCACCAATAGCATACAACAGACAACCATGAACTATACCAAAAATGTTGGTATGGCTCACTGGTGTAAGAACAGAGCACATCACCAGGTTAAGCAACCAGTAGTCCTAGGACAACAAACCATGAGAGAAACGGGCCCCCAAATTTGGGTATCTGATCACTCTGGAGAAACGAAGCAACAGTCCCCTTAGTAGGAGCCTGCTCAGGAAGAAATGGGAAGATTGGATCGAAGTAGTGAGTGAGACCGAGGGTCATGGCTATGAGTTGGGGATTAAAATCGAAGCATATGCCACTCACGTAGCATCACACCAGATCCTCTTGATCCCCATACTTTACATCAATTGGTCCCCCAACAGATAAGAGGGGTAGCCAGCCACGAGCAGAGAATTGATCGAGGACCAGGGTGTGAGCAAACTGCACGAGAGGAATATGAGGTGGATCTAGTTCGGAAAGACTACACCTTGAGGCAGATAACGTACTAGGTACAAAAAGAATGGTGCCTCGGGTTGCTCTTGTCTAGGAGCCATGAAAAATAATTAGGACAGAAGAAACGAAATAAAGAAAGAAACATTGAAGTCCTATGAATGGCTCTAAGTCAAAAAAGTCATGCTAACGACTTATATCTAAGATCCTAAATCTAGTACGAAAGGAAAAACAATAACTATGAGGGGTAAAAACATCGAAAGGCCAACTGACGACGGAACACGGAACTGGTCGGTGAAAGTTTATTATAGAACATGTACTCGGGAATAATTGGAGCAAAATCAGAAAATACGA